>ML788951.1:380831-420290 GCA_009831015.1 Picea engelmannii
TATAGCAAGTCTTGGGAGGATCATGTGCAACATGTTGACAAGGTGCTACAACTACTAAAGGAGCAACAACTATATGCCAAACCATCCAAATGTTTCTTTGGAGTAAAGGAAGTAGAGTATTTGGGTCATATTGTATCTCATGATAGTGTCAAGGTAGACCCTAACAAGATTAAGGCCATGATGGGCTGGTCGATTCCCAAAACATTAAAAAATCTTAGAGGATTTTTGGGTTTGATAGGTTACTACCACAACTTTGTTCGGAACTATGGAAAAATAGCAGCACCTTTAACGACACTAACTAAGAAGGATGCATTTTCATGGAGGCCAGAGGCAACTAAATATTTTGAACACCTTAAAGAGGTGATCTTTAAATCTCCTGTCTTGACCACTCCAGACTTGACAAAAACATTTATTGTGGAATGTGATGCCTCGGGAAATGGAATTGGTGCTATCCTAATGCAAGAATGAAGGCCCCTGGCTTTTGAAAGTCGACCACTCAAGGGAAGGGACTTACACAAACCCATTTGTGAGAAGGAAATGATGGAAATACTACATGCATTGAAGAAATGGTGTCCTTACCTAATAGGTAGACACTTCAAGGTCAAAACAGATCATGATAGTCTTAAATACTTCTTGGAACAAACACTATCTTCAGAAGAACAAGAAAAATGGGTAACCAAGATATTGGGTTATGATTTTGAAATCATCTATAAAAAGGGGAAGCAAAATGTTGTGGCAGATGCACTCTCAAGAAATGATGAAGATGTTGAGGCCTTTCTTTGTGCTATCTCGATCATCCAACCTGATTGGATAATAGAAGCAAGGGATGAATGGAAAAATGACGAAAAAGTGTGAAATCTCATTCAAAGGTTGCAGCAGGATTCCAGTGCATCAGATACATTTACATGGAAAAATGATTCATTATGCTACAAAGATCGCTTATATTTATGTAAGAACTCCCAACTCAAACAAAAGGTACTATTGGAATTGAAAACCTCCCCAATAGGAGGACACTCGGGATTTTTGAAAACCTACCATAGAGTCAAGAAGGATTTGTTTTGGGATGGCCTTAAAACTAATGTTCAAAGGTTTGTAGCAGAATGTGTGGTTTGCCAACAAAATAAGGTGGAAACAATTAAGACACCAGGTCTTTTACAACCATTATCCATCCCAAGTCAGCGCTGGGAGGAGGTTTCCATGGATTTAATCACAGGGTTATCAAAGTCTGAAGGAAAGAGTGTCATCATGGTGATTGTTGATAGATTGACCAAGTATGCACACTTTTGTGCACTCTCTCATCCCTTCAAAGCTAGTACAGTTGCCACCACATTCGTGGAGACAGTTCAAAAGCTACATGGCAGCCCAAAGATTATTGTAAGTGACAAAGATCCCATATTCACTAGACGTTTTTGGACAGAATTATTTTTTTGTTTGGGTACTCAATTGGCTCATAGCTCATCCTATCATCCTCAATCTGACGGAAAAACCGAGATAGTGAACAAACGTCTAGAAGGCTACCTTCATTGCTTTATCTCTGATAAACAAACATAATGGTTCAAGTGGTTACCCTTGGCAGAATGGTGGTATAACACTTCCTTTCATACTGCAACAAAAATGACACCATTTATGGAACTTTATGGATACCACCCTCCTTCCATCATTTCTTCTCCAAAAGAAAAATCTAAGGTTCAAGCAGTGGAAGATCACATCAAGAATCAACAACAAATTCTCTAAATCTCAAAGGACAACCTGACCATGGCATAGAATCGCATGAAACAACAAGCAGATCAACATCGTAGTGAAAGAAGTTTTGAAGTAGGGGATTGGGTGTTTTTAAGAATACAACCATACAAACAGATGTCCTTCAAGCAATCCAAGAAGGATAATAAATTATCACCAAAGTACTATGGACATTATAAGGTGTTGCAAAAGATTGGTACTATGGCATACAAATTGGAGTTGTCTGCATCTTCACGAGTACACCCAGTTTTCCATGTTTCATGCTTAAAAAAAGTTATAGGTGACAAGATCCCAGTTCAAACTATATTGCCAGAACTTGACGAGGAAGGAAAAATCATATTGGAGCCTGAAGCCATCACTGACACAAGAATTTGTCAGCTGAGGAATAGATCCATTTCAGAGTATCTCAATAAATGGAGGAAACTACCAGCTGAAGATTCCACTTGGGAAGATGAGTCTTTTATACATAAGCATCCATAGTTACTCAAGCATTGCGGACAACACTTGTCTAAAGGGGAGGGGCATGTTAAGCCCTAATATTGGCTCATTACCCCTTAATTGGGGCATATTATATTAATAATGTTATTTTATTTATGTCGGCTTTAGGCCATTAGTTGTAATTATACCTCCTAGTTTTGTATATATACCAAGGAGACATTTTCATTTTGAATCATCTTGTACTTGAACATTTAGGTGGGTAAAAGGAGGTTGCCCCCTCTAAGAGGCTCATTATCTGAAATGATCTCTTTTTCAAGGCGTTGATAACTTTTCCTGAGGGTTTTCTATGCTATATTCATGTTTGGCTCTTAACACACATATAATGGTATTCAGAGGTAGTAGACTCCTTGTGCAATGTAGACTATCCTCCCAAGGCTGATTAATGACTCTTCCAAAAGATAGAATTCGAATTTGTTGAGTTATGCAAAAACCCTAATTTACTGCCACCAAAATAGGTACCAAAACCAACTTGGATACCTTTTCTAATCCTTATACACCAAAAATGGATCTTGAATATGACTCTATAATTCAACATCTATCCATTACAAGTATTTTCAAATGATTCGAATTAGTAAAACCTCGATCTGTGCAAAATTTCAACAAATCGGGCAGTGACAGTGACGTAGCCACACCCGCAGGCACGTCTGCTCACACAGGATATTCTCTTCCCTTAGCCTGAAGAACTGAAAATGTTCCTCTATTTCCCTATCGGGAAATACTCACCCACAAATATCTTCGCGCGATCCCCCCTCCCTTTACTTATCGAGGAATCGGAACTTACGACTTCGTAAGTCTAATGGTCGAGCGCTGTACTCTCGAGTCCCTGAGACCCGATACCTTAGTCAACACTGAATTCCTCCTGTCGGAGCTTTCCTTATCACGATTTTGCTACTTGCAATATTGAACACCTTGATTCTCCGACTCCTGATACCCGATGCGCCAAATCTCAAACACACATGTGCAAGTTGACTATTCAACACCTTTACTCCATCGGCATTTCGGAGTTCGCTGGATTGCGAATCCAGATACCAAAATACTCGGGACTTTACTTTCCCCAAATTTTGATTTGGTGTGCCACCTGTCCTCCACTAACTTCCTGTGGCCCCACACCGTTACGTCACCGTCGGGATATCCCTTAGAACCTCCGATGCTCCGAACCCCGACTTCCTTAGATCTTCTGACACGCGTCCCAAACAATGGATGGTTCAGGGCTCGTCGGGATATCGCATCTTGTGATATCGCAATTCCTATCGGAACAATTTGGAGCTTCGAATCACGAACTCCTGATCCACGATATGCGTGTGGATCCAATGAACCTCGTGGTCTTGATCAATGGCTCTGCCTCTCCTGAGATTTATACCTCCCGGAAATACCCGCGGTATCATCCCTGCACCTCCATGAGATTTGACGGATCACGGGATATCGTGTATTCTCCTTGGAGAATACCTACCATCAGTTCTTCCTCAATGAGTTAGGCAAAATGAATCAAGCACTTCCTCTATGAAGACTTGTCCACCCACGCACAAACTTACTATGCCTGTTCGAATACTTCAACCACACTTCACCATGCAATCCTTTGACGAATTCAAGGACCTATCCTTCCTGAGCTTTGCTATGACTTTGAGCCTTAGAAAGCCTCCCTACACATACTCCATGCGGCAACCCTTCAACACGTCTGAGTGTTGAAGTATTTTTCGACTCTGCACACGCCTGCAACAATAGTCTCTCAGCTCCTCAGTGAGGTTCGCAACCCTGAGACTTTCACCTGGCCTGCACACTCCTTGCACGGCTCCTGTGCCCAACTGCACCTTCAAGGAAATGAGAACAAAAGATACCTCTATTTGAACCCTTCTGTCAACGCACTCCTTGCGAACGATTTGACTGCACTCCTTGCAGCAATTCTCTGGCTCAAATAGAGAAACAATTGAAACGCATTCTTTCACCCCTTCAGACTTCAATTCCACCATGAAATCATATACACAACATATAAAAGCAAATGTATAACAGGAGAAAACATTCAAATGAGCATAACATCAGTACACAAAGAATCAACACAAACCATGAATTTGAATCAAAGCTTTCTTCTATTAATTCAAATGTCAGTACATGGGTGTTCTCTATACAGCTCTCTGCTTGCTCTTGCTCTCTTGCTTATGAATAATGAATAATGTTACAATGCACAATGAGGGTGTCTATATCCGTTCTCGCTCCATATTTCTAAACTGTCTAATCTATGAATTAAAATCCTATCTACCAACATTAACTATTTTAAATGTTGTCTATCTACTAAAGGATGAGAGCTATCTGCTCAAGGTCCCTTTAAAATATACAAAGTGCGCTTCATTAAGTCTTCACATTAATGTTCATGCAATAACTTCCAAGGCAATTTCAAAATTTATGCTGGCTTATCCAGTTGTCTTCTGCTTCCGCGCTAGCTCGCTTGATGTGTTTGCGATGCTCCTGCATCATACTCCTCGGCTTGAAAATTTTCATGGGCTCCTGTCCATGAGCTCCTGCATGGTGTGTCCATGCTTCTGTATCTCTGCTTCATTCTCCCAGCTAGCATCTTCCACTGGATGATTCTTCCATTTGACCAGATACTCATAGTATTCCTTCCTCCTGGTCTTCTTACCCACTCGATTGTCCAGTATGCATTCCATTTGTGGCTTCTCTGCAACTGGCAATTGTTTCATCCACTGGATCAATGGCTACTCAGTTCCAATATTTGCTTCTCTAGCCCTGCATGGGTATAGATCTGCGATATTGAATATCAGAGATATTTCGATCCCATCAGGTAGTTCAATCTCAGAAGAATTTTCTCTGAATTTTCTCAATACCTTACATGGTCCGATTTTTTTCATTTTCAATTTATTGTATGTTCCCCTCAGGAACCTTTATTTCCTCAAATGCACCATAACTAATTCACCAACCTCGAACTAAAGTTGTCTCTTCCGCTGATCGGCTCTATGCTTATACTCCTGACTTGAATTTAGCAGTCATTGTTTCACCTGACTGTGGAGTTCCTTCATCGCCTCCGCGAATTCTTCTGCACTAGTGCTGCTAGTAGCAGTCTGTTCTGAATCCCTCAGTTCAAAAAATCCCCTTGGTTGTGTGCCATATGCAATTTGAAATGGGCTTCGGCCTGTGCTCTTGTTCACTGAATCATTGTATGCGAACTCCGTCTATGGCAATATACTATCTCAGCTGCTATGGTGCTCTGTCACCAAGCTTGTTAGCAAGTCTCCCAGACTTCTATTCACCACTTCTCTTTTTCCATCTGTCTGAGGATGATAAGCAGAACTAAACATCAATCTAGTCCCCATATTCTTCCACAAAGTCCTCCAGAAATGTCCCACGAACTTTGTATCTCTGTCTGAAACTATACTCTTCAGCAATCCATGAAGTCGAATGACCTCTTTGAAGAACAGATTTGCAATGTGAGTCGCATCACTGGTTTTCTAGCATGGGATGAAGTGTGCCATCTTAGAGAACCTATCCACTACCACAGAGATTGAGTCAAAACCTCTTTGCGTCCTTGGCAATCCCAATACGAAATCCATTCTTATCGCCTCCCATGGCCTCTTTGGTATGGGTAACGGTTGATAGAATCCTGCATTCTGCCTTCTTCCTTTCGAATGCTGGAAAACTCTACATCTATATACATATCTCTTGACCTCTGATCGCATCCCTAGCCAAAAGTATGACTCACTCAGCTTCGCAAATGTTTTGTCGTGAACAAAATTTCCTACAAATCCACCACTGTGCTTCTCCTTCAGCAGATTCTCCCTCATGGAGAAATTTGGAATACATAACTGATTGCCTTTGAACAACAATCCTTCTTGGATCACGTAATCTATCCACTGGCTTTGGTCTTTGAGAACTAGATTCTCAGCTGCTTCATACACTTCTACAAAATTTGCATCACCTACGTACATGTCTTTGAGATCATCAAAACCTAAGGTCTTGACTCGGAACTCCTGCAACAACAAACATTTTCTGCTCAAAGCATCAACCACTTTGTTAGCAGTACCCAAAATGTGCTTAATCACAAATTTTAAATTCTACATATACTCTACCCATTTTACGTGTCTCTAATTCAAATTCTCCTATTGAGTCACAAACTGTAATGCATGGTTATCACTATATAAAACAAATTCTTTTGGGATCAAGTAATGCATCCACTTCTTCAGTGCTTGTATGATAGCATAAAACTCCTTATCATGCGTGGAGTATTTCAATTTTGTCTCATTCAGCTTCTTGCTGAAGTATGCTATCGATTTGTCTTCCAGACTCAAGACCGCTCTTATGGAAAATCTGCTTGCATCACATTTTACCTGAAATGTTTTCAGGAAATCCGGCAACACCAACACTGGTTGTTCCGTGATCTTCTGTTTCAACATATTGAAACTTTTTTCAACCTCAGTCGTCCAGTGAAAAGACTTATTCTGCTTCTTCATTGTATCCATCATTGCTGCGCTAATCCCACTGAAATTCCTGATGAACTTTCGGTAGAAACTAGCCAAACCATGAAAACTTCTCACCTCAAAAATATTTCTCGGTGATGGCCAATTCTTGATCACTTCCACATTATCCGGATCCATCCTCAACTCATTCGCAGATATAACAAAACCCAGATAAATGAGCTCTTTCATAAATGAAGATTTCTTCATGTTAATCAACAGCTTCTCCTGCTGTAGCTTCTTCATCACAATAGCCAAATGCTTTAGATGTTCAGCCTCTGTCTTGCTGAAAATTAATATGTCATCCAGATACACAATGACAACTTCCTGATGAACTCCCTTAGGACTTCATTCATCAACCTCATAAAGGTACTTGGCGCATTTTTCAAGACAAACAACATGACAAGCCATTCATACAAACCTTCATTTGTATTGAACGTCGTCTTCCATTCATCACCTTCTCTCATGCGAATCTAGTGATATCCGCTTTTCAAATCAATCTTTGAAAATTATTTTGCTCCGCTCAAGCAGTCCATTAAATTGTCCATCCACGACAATGGAAACCTATACCTGATGGTTATCTTGTTGATTTCCCTTGAGTCGGTACACATCCTCCATCCCCGGTCTTTCTTTAGACTAAGCATTGTTGGAACAACACATGGACTCAAGCTTTCTCTAACCAAACCTTTGTCCAACAACTCCTAGACCTGCTTCTTGACCTCTTCATTTTCTTGTGGCATCAACCTGTATGCGGCTTTGTTTGGAAAACTGGCCCCTAGTATGAGGTCTATATGATAACTCACACTCCTCATCGGTGGTATTGAATGAGGTAATTTGTCCACCACGATATCAGCGAACTCTTCCAGTAGTTCCTGAATCTCTTCTGGTAGATCATCCACTCTTGTGCTAGTTAGAACAATCCTCGGCTTCCTAACCACAAAGAATTGTGGATCTTCTTTCTTCTTCACCTCTGTAAGAAGCTCCTTCCCACTCATGAGAAGTATTGTGTTTCTTACTTCCGGCTTCACCTCCTTATCCTTTATCGAAAGCAACATATGGGTTCGACCATTCTTCTCTAGGGTATACGTATTCATCCTCCCATCATGAATTACGTTCCTGTCATATTGCCATGGCCTACCTAGCAATAGATGACAAACATCCATAGGAATGGCATCACATAGTACTTTATCATTATACCCTCCTATTTTGAATTCAACTAAACATTGTTTAGTGACACTTACCTGATGTCCCTTCTGTAGCCATGAAACTTTGTATGGCCTCAGATGATTAGTTGTCTCCAGCTCCAGCTTCTCTACCATCTCGGTTGAAATGAGATTGTTTGTGCTAATGCTGTCCACGATAACCTTGCATACCCTATCCTTGGTCTTGCAAGCTGTTCTGAAAAGTCTGGTCCTTTGAGTTGAACTCTCCACCTCTTTCTCAGGTGTTAAAAGTACTTTTCGCATCATGAGAGATCTTCTGCCTTCAGCGTCTTCTGCTTCAACATATCGCCTCTATGCCTCGGCGATGTGAACTTCTCCAATGTCCTTCTTTTTCTCTGGACACTCATAAGACTTGTGCCCATTCTTCCCACACATGAAGCATGTGATTACTCCACCTCTAGTACGAGGAAAAGTGTTTTTTTCATCATATCCTCCACTCTGCTCTGTATGTTGTCCTCTCTATTCAACGTATGGACCTCACTATGAGGTCTCACCTATTTCACCTTTACCCTGAGGTTTCTTCCATTCCTTATCTTGGGCAACCGACTTGCCTCTGGGCTGACTTCTGCCTCGCCCTCACTGACCTTGCTTACATCTCAGCTTCTCTTCAGCTTTCAAATCCATTTGATAAGCATCCTCCATAGTTCGTATGGTTACCATGCTCAATTCATCCTGGATGTCGTATATCAGACCATTCAGATATATAGAAACTTTTTCATCATCTCTCTCCTGATGACTTGCCCTAATGTTCAGTCGATAGAATTCCTCCGTGTATTCTTTTACTGTCATCAAGTTCTGTCTCAGGTTCTGCATCCTCCTGAACAAAGTGATTTGATAATCTCTGGGGATGAACATTGCCCTCATTTTTGTAATCATTCGATCCCAACTTTTGATTTTTTGCTTACCTTTGCATCATTTGTCTACTTGTAACGTGTCCCACCATAATGTTGCATGTCCTTTTAATCTTGTGACGGAATGCCTAACTTTCTTATCCTCTTCGATATATTCATAGTCGAAGTAGGTGTCAAGAGCTCTAATCCAATCTAGAAGCTCTTCTGCATCCAGATTTCCCTCATAAATTGGAATGTCCATCTTCGCCCTTGCACCCATCCTTGCAATAGATTTGATCAAGCACTCGTTTGATGCATCCTTGGCTGCAACTTCTTCTTCTCGTTCAACCTCAACTTCACTCTCGGAATCACTAAGATCCCCTGCACTAGCTGTGCGTCTTTGCACTGTCTCCATGTCCTCAAGTCTTGCTCGAAGATCACACATTTGTCTCTCCATTTATGGATTTGTTACCTGCCTGCCTCTTCTTCTCACCTCCCTATCCTCTGGATCAGGTGATTTCCTTTCTCTCCTTGGCGGCATGGTGAATTCTCTTTCTCTGCTACAGAAAGCAAAGAATTTCCTTTCTCTGATACCACTCTTGACGTAGCCGCACCCGCAGGCACGTCCTCTCACACAGGATCTTCTCTTCCCTTAGCCCGAATAACTGAAAACATTCCTCTATTTCCCTATGGGGAAATACTCACCCACAAATATCTTCGCGCAATCCCCCCTCTCTTTACTTATCAGGGAATCGAAACTCACGACTTCGCGAGTCTAATGGTCGAGCACTATACTCTCGAGTCCCCAACACCCGATATCTCAATCAACGTTGACTTCCTCCTGTCGGAGCTTTCCTTATCACGATTTCGTTACTCACAATATCAAACACCTTGATTCTCCAACTCTCGATACTCGATGCGTCGAAACTCCGACACATGCATGCAAGTTGACTATTCAACACCTTTACTCCATCGACATTTCGGAGTTCGCGGGATCGCGAATCCAGATGCCAAAATACTCGAGACTTTACTTTCCCCAAATTCTGATACGGTGTGCCACCTATCCTCCAGTAACTTCCTGTGGCCCCACACCGTTACGTCACCGTCGGGATATCGTGGATCACGATTCCAGGTTGCCCGATTATCCTGTCCTTAGAACCTTTGATGCTCCGAACCCCGACTTCCTTGGATCTTATGACACATGTTCCAAACAATGGACGGATCGTGTCTCGTGATATCGCAATTCCTGTTACAACAATTTGGAGCTTTGACTCATGAACTCCTGATCCACAATATGCATGTGGATCTAATGACCCTCGTGGTCTCGATCAATGGCTCCACCTATCCTGAGCTTTATAACTCCTGGGAATACCCGCGATATCGTCCCTGCACCTCTGTGAGATCTGATGGCTCACGGGATATTGTGTATTCTCCTTGGAGAATACCTACCATGAGTTCTTCCTCAATGAGTTAGGCAAAATGAATCAAGCACTTCCTCTACGAAGACTTGTTCACCCACGCGCAAACTTACAGTGCATGTTCGAATACTTCAACCACACTTCACCATGCAATCCGTGGTCGAGCACCTTAGAAAGCCTCCCTACACACACTCCTTGCAGAAACCCTTCAACACGTCTGAGTGTTGAAGTCTTTTTCAAATCTATGCATGCCTGCAGTAGTAGTCTCTCAGCTCCTCAGTGAGATTCGCAACCCTGAGACTTTCACCTGGCCTGCGCACTCCTTGTACAGCTCCTATGCCCAACTACACCTTCAAGGAAATGAGAACAAAAGCTACCTCTATTTGAACCCTTCTGTCAACGCACTCCTTGTGGACGATTCGACTGCACTCCTTGCAGGAATTCTCTGGCTCAAATAGAGAAACAATTGAAACTCATTCTTTCACCCCTTCAGACTTCAATTCCACCATGAAATCGTATACACAGCATATAAAATCAAATGTATAACAGGAGAAAACATTCAAATGAGCATAACATCAGTACACAGAGAATCAACATAAACCATGAATTTGAATCAAAGCTTTCTTCTATTAATTCAAATGTCAGTACATGGGTGTTCTCTATACAACTCTCTTCTTTCTCTTGCTCTCTTGCTTCTGAATAATGAATAATGTTACAATGCACAATGAGGGTGTCTATATCTATTCTCCCTCCAGATTTCTAAACTGTCTAATCTATGAATTAAAATCCTATCTACCAACATTAACTATTTTAAATGTCATCTATCTACTAAAGGACGAGAGCTATCCGCTCAAGGTCCCTTTACAATATACAAAGTGCGCTTCATTAATTCTTCACATTAATGTTCGTGCAACAAATTCCAAGGCAATTTCAAAATTTGTGTTGGCTTATCCAGCTATCTTCCGCTTCCGTGCTGGCTCGCTTGATGTGTTTGCGATGCTCCTGCATCAGACAGGCTTTCGATAGTTAACAGTGGTAAAAACTAGGTGCCTTAAGTACCAAAATCTCTGCTTTCGGTGGTTAATGAACACTTTTTAGGTCCGTCTAAACCACCAAAATTCAAGCTTTGTCCAAAAGTACAAAACTACAAAAAAGTATTACCTTGTTGATTTGTTGAAGGTTTAGAGTGCCTTTGGTGATATTCCTCATTGCAAACTCCGCAACAATGGTAGATTTTGTTTCCAAACTGGATTTATTTCTGGTCATTCTCGAGAACAGACTGGACTTACCCATACCAGAATTCCCAATTGAAACTACCTTAAGAAAAAAGTCATGATCAACATCTACTTTGTAAATAATCTCCACAAAGCACCAAACGAATTTTTGAGTATCCTCAAAAACCAAAGACCTGAATGAATAATTGTTAAATAGATAGGTACACAATGAATATCAGTCTGATGAAAAGATTTACACTGATCTGGAAAATGGTTATTTGACTCAGATCTCTGCGTATTATGTGCCCAAAATGTTCTCCTGTGGTTTGCACAAACCCAAACAATTCACACTTATACTTCTGGTTATGAGCAACATGTGTAATAAATGTAAAATGATAATGTTGCTGCTCCTTTACAAGAGTTGATACAACTACAGCAACAGGAAAAACTTCACCCTTTGTGCCAAAAATCCATGAACATGGCTCTAAGGCATTTATGAATGGCATCCTAGATACATGCTTGTCTCTTTGCTCGGCGCTTGCATGAATTTAACCTTTTGAGCATAGAAATCTGTATTTTCTCTGGAAGATTGATACCTATTAAATAATAAAATAATGATCTGTCAATGCAATCTCTACTTGGCCATATGAAACGCCAAATAAAATGTTTGTTGGGTGATCTACAAATTAAAAATTTGACTCCTGTGTTTTATTTCCCTCTGCCACTTCAGATTGTGCATTGATGAATTTAGAATTGAAACTTGGCGCAAGACCTTGATCTCTACGCACAATCTGAATTGACAGGGGGTTTACTTGGCGATCTGTAAGTCTTTTAATAAAAATTCAACATCTCAAATACATGGAGGTTATTTTCATTTCTCTACTTGCTATCAATATTTGGCACACAATGTGTAATGATGGGTAACATCGATGCCTTAGACCTTGCAGCTTAACATCTTTGCATTTGCAAACTGAAGAAGGAGCTAAGTTTCTCTTTAAAACACCTGCGCAATAAACTTTAATATCGGCATATGGAAACTCTAATGCGTGGTTCATTTCTTCTTGTGGCCCTTCTTCCATGCGGCCCAATGCCTTCAATATGTAAAAATTTTCAAACACCCATCTATCCTCCTCATAAACAAAATCAACCTTCTGCGCAATATCTTTGATACCATGACATATATGCATAAATTATGGCTCTTTCGTAACACCTAGGATTAAATATACACATGGGAGAATTATGTTTAATTATGTATTTGCTTCACAACATTCATACAGCTGTAATGTGAGGCTAATAGTTTGCAGGAGGGCTTGGCGCTCAATGGACTTGGCTTGCATTGGTGGAATGGGCCTTCAATATTTTGTTTAAAGCTAAAAACTATAACAGCCATAATCCCTAGAGACTTTAAACATATGTATAATAACTTGAGTTTAGAAACCTTTATATACTCGAACATTCATATTTCTTTACCTATAATATGAGATATAAGATATAAAAAACAATAATATATTTTTTATATTTGTAATATCCATAGCATAGACTAGGGAAAAATGAATAACATTTTATTTGTATTCTTGTATTGCAGGTCTAGAGGCAGAAAACCAAAGGATTTATGGGCAAAGTAATCAAGCAGGAGGTTGATTAAAAATATGGAGGTTAAGATATTAGCCAAGAGTATGAAGAAAATGATAAATCAAGTGAAGAGTGATAGAAATACTCATCAAAATACCAGTGTGTTTTTTATCGCTAACAACTGGCTCCAACTGGGATGGAGACCTCCCTGTGAGGTTTCCAAGAACCTAGTAGTTCCAATCTCCTTATCCATTGGGCTATGGAGTCATCTGGCCTGTGCAACTGTTCCTCTGCAAACCTGCAGCCTGCCTGTAGCTTGCCTGTAGCCTGCCTGTAGCCTGCCCCGCTTATTCATTGAAATCAACAGCCAGTAACTAAAAATTCTAATGCTCATTGAGTGAGATTATTCTCTTCTACTCCTACACTAACCAACTGTACTACCTCTTATCAAGTGAAGTCATGCTTCCAATGAAGCCATGTGAGAATGTTAAGGTCCTAACCTGCACATAGGTAGATCAATGTATTCAGATATAATAAAGGTCAATATTAATAAGGCCTTTCAATAAAATAGAATAAGGCGGATGTAAGAAGACCTAATAGAAGCTTCCACTTCTAGAAGGATCTTCCTCTAGATGCTTCTCTTAATAGACATATTTAGTATAAATAAGGGTTGAGGGTATGAGAATCCTAGCTTGGAGATTATTGTAACAAAGTGCTGCTCAACTGGAGGTTTCCCCCTCGAAGAGGCCTATGAACATTGCTTTCTGAGTCAAAGTGCTATTTCTTTTGCTATTTTGTATATCATTTTTGTGTATTGTGAAGATTATGCTGGATATTTTACTGTTATTCTGCCATTTGTAGCATTTTATTTCTGTTCTGCATATTTTATATATCTGGTATCAGAGCAGTTTCCTTCGCAGAAATTGTGGGTATTTTTTTTTTCCGGGTAGAGACGTATTCCGACGTCTTTAAGCCATATAGATCTGTCGTTACGCACATAAACCCGCGTTTGAGGGATTCATACACGCAGGAAATACAAGTGGTTCTTGAACGCACATCTATTGGCCACCCTTGTAACCCCTATTGGTACCCCTTCGAGTGGTAATGCATCAGACATCACCTATGTACGGATCAACCTAGATTTCTTGAAGCCCTCTTTAGATAAACCTATCGGCCATCGGACTGCTATAGTGTCACCGAGAACAACACTTGGGAAGATACTCTCTAGTACCTGGGTAGTCCGGTAGTACATCTAAGGGTACGGTCTATCATCCTTAGTTAGTGCCCTGAGTTATTGGGCCGAGTACTACTGTTGGACCCCGCACATATATCAGAGAGCTATATCACAGGGAAAACCCTTTTCTATAGAACCCTTGAATACCTAACCCTTGGGGAACATAAACATAAACAAATTAAACCGACGAGATCCATTTCTGCACATCTGTGTTTGGCTTACTAAGTGAATACTCTCTGGTTCAGAATTTGGGGATTTCAGCACTGCAGCATTCTTCAGACCAAAGTATAACCCCGCAGCTATAAAAAAATAAAAAATAAAAGTCTGGAATTTTTTTCACCATTATTTGAGACCTATTCCATTAGATTCATCTCTTCTCCCTTATCACATTCATCCATATCATTTTTCTGCAAAAAGTTTTGACCCCGCCTACTCCCTTTTCAGTTCACCCATCCTCATGGCCCATACCCGTAGCCAAGAACTAGAGTCTCGCTTCAACATCTTGCAATATGGTTTCCTCGAGACCCAACAAGAAGTGCAACAAGTCAGTGCTACTATTGCCACCCTTGATGCATCCATAAATGCATCCATAAATGTAGTCGTGCAGTCCACAATGGCAGAAGTCAAAGACGAACTGACCACCCATCTTGAATCTGTCTTTGCATCACTCTGCACCAAACTCAAGATCCCTACCAATGACTCTTTTCCTAATGCACATAAAAAGACTGAAGGTGAAACTTCTTCCCATTCCTTTCAACCCCAACACTTTCAATGGGACATACGCCTTCCGCGGGTGGATGTAACCAAATTTGATGGCTCAGACCCCACTGATTGGGTCACCCAAATGGAACATTGTTTTTCTCTCTACAACATTACAGATGGCTTGGCCAAACTCCGGTATGGTGTTCTCCATCTAGATCAAGAACACTGGAAATGGTGGCAATGGAGAAAAACTTCTCGTCAAGGGTATATTGCTTGGACCCAATTTGTGGCGAAACTTTATGAACACTTTGACACTGACACCAACCATTTGGGCCATTTGAAAAAATTGAAGCAATTAGGCACAGTAGAAGACTTCATAGCTGCATTTGAGTGTCTGGATTTTCGAACAGAGGGCATGACTGATGCTTTCTTTCGAGAGTGTTTTATCAGTGGCCTCAAGGAGGAGATTCGGGCCCATGTCCTCGTGGCTCGACCTACGACTTGAGTGGAGGCTACCAAAAAAGCTAAAGAAGCACAACAAATTATTTCCTCTCAAAACCATAAGCCTTCCTTCATCCCTCACCCTAAACCAGTAAACCCCACTACTCCCTCCGCCCCATTAAAAATCCAAAAATTGACCAGGGCTGAAATGGATGAATGCCAACTCAAAGGCCTCTGTTATAATTGTGATGACAAATATTTCCCAGGCCATAAATGTAAGGAAAAAAATAATTTTATGGCCATCTCTGAGGATATTCCGAAAGAAGATGTTGACACTCCCCTTGTGCCCGAGTCACCAGAAATCACTAACATAAACCTTCCCTCGGACCCTCCCGAAGTGGAACTGATCATTTCCCTCAATTGTCTCACCGGCTTCTCTACCCCCCAAACCCTTAAGTTAATCGGTTACATCAAGCACCGAAAGGTCATCATTCTAGTTGATAGTGGCAGCACCCATAATTTTATTCATTGCCTCATTGCCCAAGAAACCCATTGCTACATCCATGCTATCAACAATTTCCAAATCATGATTGCCATTGGTGGATCTATGAAATGTGGCGGGTGCTGTGAAAATGTGCGTCTCCAAATTGGTGACTACCACCTAAAATCCCATATGTTTTCTATTGACATGGGTGGTTGTGACAATGTGTTGGGTGTAGACTGGCTAAGGAATTTGGGTCTTATTCTCATGGATTTTCAGAACTTAACCATGCAATTCAACCAAGGAGGCCACCAATATAAATTTCAATGCATCACTGTTGGTTCACCTGAGGTCATCAGTTCTCATCGCATGGAAAAACTTCTCAAAAAAGGTCACTCTGGTGTCATTTCCCAAATCCATGCCATACAAGCCACAAAGACCCCACCAGTGCCCCAAGACCTCCAAGCCCTCCTTTCTAAACATCAAACAGTATTTTCCACTCCACAAGGACTCCCTCCTTCCCGCGGTGTCCATGATCATTCCATTCCCCTTGTCCCAGGAATCCTTCCCTCAAATATACGTCCATATCGCCACCCCTTTGCACAAAAAAATGAAATTGAAAAAATGGTCCAGGAACTCCTTATTGCCGACGTCATCCGTCCTAGTATGATCCCTTACTCCTCTCCGGTCGTCATGGTACTAAAGAAAGAAGGTTCTTGGAGAATGTGTCCTGACTTCCGTGCTCTCAACAAACTAACCATCAAAGACAAATTTCCCATTCCTGTCATTGATGACCTCCTGGATGAATTGAGTGGCGCCCAATTCTTTACCAAACTTGATCTTTGATCAGGCTATCACCAGATACGTATGAAAGAGGCTGACATTCCCAAGACATCCTTTCGCACTCATGAGGGCCACTATGATTTTTTGGTCATGCCCTTTGGTTTGTGTAATGCCCCCTCCACCTTCTAGAGCCTCATGAACCATGTCTTATGCCATTTTCTCCATCATTTTGTCTTAGTTTTCTTTGATGATATCCTCATCTATAGAAAAACCTGGACATACCATCTTATGTGGATCAAGTTCTCCACCTACTCTCTCAGCACCAACTTTTCCTGAAACAGTCCAAATGTGCTTTTGGTGCCTCAGAAGTAGAATACTTGGGTCATCTAGTGGGAAAGGATGGCGTCAGGGTGGAGCCAAAAAATATTGAAGATATGCAAGACTGGCCGCAACCAAAGACTCTCAAAAGCTTGTGTGGATTTTTGGTCCTCACAGGGTATTATCGCAAGTTCGTTAAGAACTACGGAAAGATTGCAGCACCTCTCACGACTCTCCTCAAAAAGAACTCTTTCACTCGGACTCCAGCAGCTACTCAAGCTTTTCAAACCTTGAAGATGACCATGTGCACCACTCTGGTTTTGGCCCTTCCCGACTTCACAAAGACCTTTGTGTTGAAATGTGACACCTCAGAGAAAGGAATCGACACTGTTCTTATGCAAGAGGGTCGACCTATGTCCTTCACTAGAAAGCAATTGTCTAAAAAGAATATGGGCAAACCCATTTATGAAAAATAAATGTTGGTGATTCTGCATGTCGTTGAGTTGTGGCATCGATATCTCTTGGGAAAACGCTTCCAAATTAAGACAGACCATCAAATCCTCAAGTACTTTCTGGAACAACGCATTTCCTCACAGGAACAACAAAAATGGGTGACTAAGCTCTTTGTATATGATTATGAGATCATTTACAAGAAGGGAAAAGACAATGTCATGGTGGATGCACTGTCCTGGAAATATGAATATGAAGGATCCCTTTTTTATCTTTCCTTCATTGTACCCGATTGGCTCCAAGTTGTGCACCAGGAATGGCTTCAAGATCCCAAAAGTTTGCATCTGATCCAGCAACTGCAGAACAAGGCTCCGGCTCCCCTAGGGTACTCCTGGCTCCAGGATGAACTTCGATACAAAGGCCTCTTGTATTTAAGTAAACAATCCAAGCTCAAATCCACGGTGCTTTCTGAGCTTCATGCTACACCCACAGCGGGGCACTCAGGGTTCACCAAAACATATGACCGAGTCAAACAATCTTTTTTCTGCGATGGTATGAAATAGGACATTCATAAGTTTTTCGTTGAATGTGAGGTGTGTCAATGAAACAAGGGAGAAACAGTCAAATCTCTAGGCACCCTCCAACCGCTTCTCATTCCCCTTGCTATTTGGAAGGATATGTCTATGGAATTTATTACAGGCTTACCCAAATTGGGGAATAAATCAGTCATAATGGTGGTGGTGGATCTCCTTTCCAAGTATGCTCATTTTTGTGCTCTTTCCCACCCATTTACTGCATCCACAGTGGCTCAAATTTTCATGGACCAGGTCTTCAAGCTTCATGGCATGCCGCACTCTATTGTTTCCAATCGAGACCCAAATTTCACAAGCAATTTTTGGCAAGAGTCATTTAAGCTACAAGGCACACAATTGCATCTCAGCTCAGCTTATCATCCCCAAACGAATGGTCAAACGGAAGTTGTCAACAAGTGTTTGGAAACATATCTGAGGTGCTTTGCCTCTAAAAAACAACACCAGTGGGCTCAATGGTTACCCCTTGCCGAATGGTGGTACAACTCTACATACCATACAACCACTCGCATGACTCCTTTTGAAGCAGTATATGGACAGAAGCCACCTTCAGTTCTCTCATACTTACCGGGTACCTCGAAGGTCTAGGTCATTGACCAAACACTTACAGTCCGAGAGGATATCCTTCGTACCCTTAAAGAGAACTTGGTCATGGCACATAATAGAATGAAGCAGCAAGCAGATCAAGGTCGCTCTGAACGTCAATTTGCAGAAGGGGATCGGGTGTTTCTAAGACTGCAACCATATAAGAAAACTTCCCTCAAGACCAAGCATTTTCAGAAGCTAGAACCCAAATTTTATGGCCCTTACACAAATCTCAAGCATGTGGAACAAGTCACATATCATTTAGCTCTACCTAGTCAGTCGAAGCTACATCTTGTTTTTCATGTTTCATGCTTGAAGAAGGTGATTGGAACCAGGTGCCAAATTCAAACCAACCTTCCAGAGTTAGCTGAAGAAGGATCCATTTGGTTACAGCTGGAAGTAGTTTTGGACCAGCATGAGCGTCGCCTGCATCAGAGAACCATCAAGGAAGTTCTAGTACAGTGGAAAGATATGACTCCAATAGATGCCACTTGGGAACCAGCTACCATTCTGCAGTAGTTTCCACATCTCAAGCCTTGAGGACAAGGTTGTATTTAAGGGGGTGGACATGTTAAGGTCCTAACCCGCACATAGGTAGATCAATGTATTCAGATGTAATAAAGGTCAATATTAATAAGGCCTTTCAATAAAATAGAATAAGGCGGATGTAATAAGACCTAATAGAAGCTTTCGCTTCTAGAAGGATCTTCCTCTAGATGCTGCTCTTAATAGACATATTTAGTATAAATAAGGGTCGAGGGTATGAGAAACCTAGATTGGAGATTATTGTAATAGAGTTTTTCTCAACTAGAGGTTTCCCCCTCGAAGAGGCCTGTGAACATTGCTTTTTGAATCAAAGTGTTATTTCTATTGCTATTTTGTATATCATTTCTATGTATTGTGAAGATTATGCTGGATATTTTACTGTTATTCTGCCGTTTCTAGCATTTTATTTCTATTCTGCATATTTTATATATCTGGTATCTTGCAGAGAAACTAATTTACTAACATCATGCTAGATCTTGACCCAAAAAAAATGGAAGCAATATCATGTAGAGAAGAAGGTTGAACAGATGATAAAGATAGTCTTCTTCTAACAAGAATACTTTAACACATTTACTGCTCATAGATTCCAAAAAGTTTGCAACAGGGTCATAAAATTCACAAAGCAATACCTCTTTGGATTGTTGATCCAGCTGTAATTTGAAATGATGTTGAAGGCCTTCAATGCTAAATATGGACTGCTCAACCTCTGTCAGAGAGTCATATAAGATGAACTATTGATCTGAACTTTTCAGTGCATCATCTTCCTCGTTGTATCTGCTACAATATTCCTGATGTCCTAGATGAAGATTAGACAGTCCTTACAAATATAGAAACTCTAAGTTGTCCTCATCATCCTCTTCTTTGTGTGTGCTACAATTACTCTATGTCTACAAATGAAAAAACTGAAAGTTGTCCTTACTATCTGTTGCGGATCTAAAACTGTCTTCTATTGATATGTCAACTTGCTCAACATCTTCAAAGTTTTCAGAAGGAATAATCTAATCATCATCTTTAAAGGTTTTGAAAGAAACAATCTAATCATCATGACAATCATCTTTAATAGATGAATTTGATACAATGTTAAAGGCATCCTCATGGCTATCATAATGTGGATCGACAATTTCTTGATCATGATGAGAGATATCTTCTTCGTAGGTGATTTCACTTTTCTGTTCATGACGTGTTATAAACATAAGAGAAGACCTAAAATATTCGTCCAGATTAAACTCATCATATTCAATGACTTCTGCAAACATGGAATGGATGATTACAACATGATGCCATTCCTTTATGGGCAAATAAAAAGGCTCGTCGAAATCATATTCATAATTGTCATATATGGGCTGGCTGCTGTTAAAATCAAGATCCTTTGAAGTAAGGGTTTGTTCCTGCATCTACATACTTATCAACAATAGGTGAGCAAAAAACTCTTGAATCATGTGAAGAAAGATAGACAGTCTTCAGATCCTTCTCCCCAAAGGTTTAGGGTGAAAACATATCGTAGGCAACCTCCTGAAAAGGTTCAGAAAAAACTTCTTCTCTAACTGTTTCTTCATGTAAATCAAAGGTAGTAGGTGTAATAGAGATAAGGTTTGATACATTTACAACTATGCTATTCTTATTTGTATCATGAAGATCTTCCTTAACAACATAGTTTTCATCTTGAAAAACAAAAGAAAAAACTACTTCCTGTTGAACATGCTTATCAAATTCATCACAACAATCTTCAAAGAGACCTTCATCTTGAAATTCATCTTTAAAAAAAAAATGGAAGGCATAACAGAAACTTTCCAATGAGTGAATGCTTGAAGCTGCAAGAGACCTACACCAATCAAGGGCTATCCCCTCTAATGAATACTTGAAAAGTTTAATCTTAACATCTTCATGTATGATTTGGAGCTGATGAATAAAATCATGAAAATACAACAAATGTTTAGTTGTTTCTTCCCATTTTTCTCCTCGAAATCTGGGAAGGTTGTGTTCCCATTCATCTCTACTAGGTACTGAATGAGGGTAATCATAAATACTTGAGAAATTGTAGAACGCATACCTCTTTGCTAAGATCTGGTTCATTTATATACCATTGGCATCACCAAAATATTTGTCCTTCATGGAGTCACCACTAAATTCGTCCTTCATGGATTCGCCAGATAGATGATTACAACCAATGTAATCTCCAACCTTTGTTTATCATCAAAGATCAAATCTATGTCGTCTCCCAGGGAAACTGAGCTTCGATCTCCTCTCCCCGGTAGTGGCACCAATTTGTTATCACTCCAAGAAACTCTTTGGGGTTGTAGGCCAAAGATGCTTGGTAACTCAATAATATGGTAAATTTGGTATGCTTGGATCAATGGGATAACTCAATGGCTAATGAGAAGAACAACTTATCATGCATTCGAATGAGCCGGTGCTTTTAGAAATCAATAATTAGATAGAGTAATTGGAATAGGGTATGAAGAACACTAATCTAGATAGCCAAGTATATTAACATGTCGGGTCATACAAGATAGTAAGAGATCCTTTAATTCAAATTCATGAGCTAAATAAGAAGATAATAGTTCTTAAAAGCTGAGCTAAACTGAATCAAAGTACAGAGTAATGCAACACATGAAAAAATCTAACATTGGTAGCAAAAGAAGACTGTGATTCATATCAAGATAAGAGTCTAAATACATGAGCCAAAATGTATCTAGGATTGAACCTCATGAGTTGATCTTCTGTTTTCATCTTTATAGTTTTTACATCACAACATCTAGATACTGAATTAATGGATCAGATTTACTAAATACAATAAGTCAAAACAATATCTACAAAAATAGGGAAAGATCCTCAAGATGAGGTCAATTCCACATATGATGGTCTTCATAGGTAGTAGAGTTCTTGTGCAGTGTAGACTAGCCTCCCAAGGTTGATTGATGACTCTTCCAAGAGATAGAATTCGAATTTGCTGAGTTGTGCAAAAACCCTAATTTGTTGCCACCAAAATAGGTACCAAAACCAACTTGGATACCTTTTCTAATCCTTATACACCAAAAATGGATCTTGAATCCGACTCTACAATTCAACATCTATCCATTACAAGTGTTTTCAAATTATTTGAATTAGTAAAACCTCGATCTGTGCAAAATTTCAACAAATCGGGCAGTGACAGGCTTTCGGTAGTTAACAATGGTAAAAACTAGGTTCCTTAACTACCGAAAGCTCTTCTTTTAGTGGTTAATGAACACTTTTCAGGTCTGTCGAAACCACCAAAATTCAAGCTTTGTCCAAAACTACAAAACTGCAAAAATGTATTACCTTGCTGATTTGTTGAAGGTTTAGAGTGCCTTTGGTGATGTTCCTCATTACAAACTCCGCAACAATGGTAGATTTGGTTTCTGAATTGGATTTATTTCTATTGATTCTGGAGAGCATACTAGACTTACCCATACTAGAATTCCCAATCGAAACTACCTTAAGCAAAAATTCATGATCATCATCTACTTTGTAAATCATCTCCACAAAGAACCAAATGAATTTTTGAGTATCCTCGAAAACCCAAGACTTGAATGAATAATTGTTAAATAGATAGGTACACAATGAATATCAGTCTGATGTAAAGCTTTACACTGATCTGGAAAATGGTTATTTGACTCAAATCTCTGTGTATCGGGTTCCCAAAATGTTGTCATGTGGTTTTCACAAACCCAAACAATTCACCCATGTACTTATGGTTATGAGCAACATGTGTAATAAATGTAAAGTGATAATGTTGTTGCTCCTTTGCAAGAGTCGATACAACTACAACAACATGAAGAAATTCTCCCTTTGTTCCAAAACGCCATGAAAACAACTCTAGGGCATTTATGAATGGCATCCTGGATATCCGTTCATCTCTCTTCTCGGTGCTTGCATGACTTTAACCTTCTGAGCATACAAATCTATGTTTTCTCTACAAGATTGATACCTATTAAATAATAAAATAATGATCTATCAATGCAATCTCTACTTGGCCATATCACACGCCAAATAAAATGTTTGTTGGGTGATCTGCAAATTAAAAATTTTACACCTGTGTTTTCTTTCCCTCTTCCACTTCAGATTGCACATTGATGAATTTAGATTTGAAACTTGGCGCAAGACCTTGATCTCTGCGCACAATATGAATTGACAGGGGGTTTACTTGGTGGTCTGCAAGTCCTTTAATAAAAATTTGACATCTGCAATACGTGGAGGTTATTTTCATTTTGCTACTTGCTATCAATATTTGGCACATGATGTGTAATGATAGGTAACATTGATGCCTTAGACCTTGCAACTTAACATATCTGCATTTGCAAACTGAAGAAGGAGCTAAGTTTCTCTTTAAAACACTTGTGCAACAAACTTTAATCTCTACATCTAGAAGCTCTAATGTGTGGTTCATTTCTTCTTGTGGCCCTTCTTTAATGCTACCCAATGCCTTCAATCTGTCAAATGTTTCAAACACCCAGATATCCTCCTCATAAACAAAATCAGCCTTCTATGCAATATCTATGATACCATGACATATATGCATAATTATGGCTCTTTCGTAACACCTGGGATTAAAGATACACATGGGAACATTATGTTTAATTCTGTATTTTCTTCACAACATTCATACAACTATAATATGAGGCTAATAGTTTGCAGGAGGGATTGGCACTCAATGGACTTGGCTTGCATTGGTGGAATGGGCCTTCAATATTTTGTTTAAAGCAAAAAACTATAACAGCCATAACCCCTAGAGACTTTAAACATATGTATAATAACTTGAGTTTAGAAACCTTAGGATACTCGAACATTCATATTTCTTTGCCTGTAATATGAGATATAAGATATAAAAAACAATAATATATTTTTTATATTTGTAATCTCCATAGCATAGACTAGGGAAAAATGAATAACATTTTATTTGTATTCTTGTATTGCAGGTCTAGAGGTAGAAAACCAAAGGATTTATGGGCAAAGTAATCTAGCAGGAGCTTGATGAAAAATATGGAGGTTAAGATATTGGCCAAGAGTCTAAAGAAAACGATAAATCAAGTGAAGAGTGATAGAAATACTCATCAAAATACCAGTGCATTTTTTATCACTAACACCTTACTCCCACCTTCTTTTAGTATCTAGCTGCATTGCCTCTTCATAACTTTCTGGTTCACCAGAATCAATCAACAATAAATAGTACAATGAAGGAGAGTATTGTTCAGGGGGTCTACTTAACTTGGTAGATCTTCTAACAACACTTGCAGGAGTTTGAGGTACATGTTTCTCCTATTGTTATCCATTTTGATTTTCTGGTATCTTTGGAATTTCCTTTTTAGTGATCTCATCAAGCACTGTGTATTATGGTTTTTATTTTTCTTATTTCTTTCATTGCAACTGATCTTTGTACATGACCTTCTCATTGAAGATGAAATATCCACTTCTAATGATTTTTTTATTTTCATAATCCCATAAGAGATAACCAACATCATTAATACACTATACAATAAAGGTACACTTCTTGGATTTTGCTTCAAGCTTTGCTCTATTTTCTTTATCAATATGGACAAATGATTCAAAACCGAAAGTCTTCAAAAATGAATAGTTTACCTTTTTACCTATCTATGCCTCCTCTGTAATGCCACCATCCAAAGATATTGAAGGTACTATGTTTATTAATAAAACAAAATTATTTACAACATGTTCCCAAAAATGTAAGGGAAACCCAATATGCAATCTCATGCTCCATGATTGTCATGTTCATCCTTTCTGACACACCATTTTCTTGTGGTGTTCATGGAATTTTTTTCTCTCTATGAATCCCATGGTATGAACAGTAATCATCAATCTCCTTGTTGCAATATTCACCTCCAGTGTTTGATATGAGACACTTCAACCTTTTTCCTATCTCATTCTCAACAAAATCTTTCCACTTCTTAAAAGGATAAAAACATCAATTTTTTGTTGAATGAAATAAACCCAAATTTTTCTAGTAGCATCACCAATAAATGTAACATAATAATGAGAGCCAAGAATAGATTATACATGAGTTGGTCCCCATACACATGTATGCACAAGCTCTAGCCTTTCACTCTTTTTTTTCTTTTCAGACTCTGAGAAATATGACTCTCTTATGTTTTCCATAAACACATTGCTCACAAAAATCCAAATCAATTTGTTTAATATCTGGAAACAAATTCCTTTTGTGAAGTATATGCATCCCCTTCTCACTCATTTGTCCAATCCTATGATGCCATAGTGTTGTATCCACTCATGTAGAAGCTAAATATATAGAAGAGTCAATATTACTAGTACATAAATACAATGTACCTACCTTCTCTCCTTTCTCTATCACCAGTGACCCTTTGGTGACCTTCCATGGCTTATTGGTAAATATAGATATATAGCCTTCACTTTCCAACTCCCTAGTTAAAATCATATTTTTTCTTAGATCTGGAACATGTTTTAGCTCTTTCAAAAACCATTTGTTTCCATTCTTTTGTTTGATTTGTACCTTTCCCATTCCAACAATTTTGCATGGTGCATCATCACCCAAATGAACTTGTCCAAATAACCTTAAACATAATATAGAAAATGTTTCCTATGGGGTGTGGCATGAAATGAAGCCCCTGAATCTAATACCCAAGACTCACAAATATTATGTACAAAAATAATCAAATGGTAAATACTTATTCAAAGGCCAATGCCAATTCTTATCGTTTCAAGTTGTCGAAGAATAGGTACCCTGAGAATGGCTTGAAGACTGGCTACCCAAAGTCTTATGATTGTTATACACAATCGAATTCCACTTACACGTAGCTTCGCAAGTCGTACACTTATTCACCACATGATTATGATTTCAAGTTGTGCAAGTAGAATGGCTAGAAGGGATGGGGTACGTACTATACATAGGGTTTATTCGAATGGCTAATCCTAGATATTATTCTGGTTGAGGAACCAAAAGTAGCAGCCCTAAGCAATATGTTAAGTTAATGGGGAAGATTCATATGCATATAGAATTCCACGCTGGGAGAATATACTCTACTTCATTTTGTGCGTGTAAGGCTAAAGCTAGAGTATTCCCTCTGTATAGAGTACTTATTGTGTATTATGATAGAAAAATAATAATTCCTTTGATCCAATGTATTTTCCAGAGCAATATGTCTAGTTGGTACCAACATGCATGTGTGGAGACGGTCGTTCTGCAACCCATGGATGGAATAATCTTTCAAGCATGCATGGGAGTATCGCATCCCACATGGAGACCTACATCTACATTTACTACTTTATAGAGACTGTATTTCGGTCACCTACGTCTACCATTCATAGTCTCCTACATAATTGGGGAGATAGACATAACATTTGATTTATGTCTACTATATACGCTATTTAGGAATTACCTAATACTCAAATTAGAGCATCACAAGTAAGGAGATGAACATAGACCTTTAGCATATATTTCTCTAGGGTATAGTTCCTATTTCTTGAAAAGGAGACAACAAGAAGCTTTTGAGCTTCATATTGTAACGCATCACCTATTACATTTGCTTCTTGATTTTTCTCTTGTTGTCCATCTCTTTGTTTCTTTGGAGCTCTGCATTCTTTCTTTAGATGTACTTTCTTCCCACAATTCCAACACTCTATATTTCACAGTTTAGATTTGGATCCAACCTTCCTATTATTCCCATGGTTCCCTCATCCCTTTCCTCTATCCTTTTGTCTTCCCATATTCTCCATGTTTAACACATTACCTGATGATTCACTTTTGATTTTCCATCGCATTTCCTCACTAAGGATAACACCAACAATATCATCAAATTTTAGAGTGTTTTAACCAGAGACAGAGTTACTTACAACCATGACCAAGTCATTCCATCTTTCTGGCAAAGAGCATAAGATTAGAATATCCATGACCTCATCATCAAAGTCCACTTTTACAGAACTCAACTTATTAGTAACCGTATTAAATTCATTTAAATGATCTGCATCAGAACCACCTTCTGACATTTTTATATTAAATAATATCTTCATTAGAAATACCTTAATGGACACCGAGGGTTTTTCATACAGTTTATCGAATGTGTCCATCAACTCCTTCATTGTCTTTTCTTTCAAAATATTGAAATCCATCGACATTGCCAAGATCAGTTGTATCATCCCTAATGCCTTTCTGTCAAGAACCTCCCATTCTTCATACTTCATGGTCGTCGACTTCTTTGCTATTCCACCCAATGGTAGGAATAGATCCTTCTGATATAAATAATCTTCCATCTACATCTTCCATAACTGGTAGTTTTGGCCATTACATTTCTTGACCCTAAACTTTCCATATTCCGCCATTTCTCCCAATCGAACCAAGACCCTCTTTTCCTGTGAGTTACCTTTCTCTCTGATACTAGTTGTTAGAAAAACAAGATCGTGGAGAAATAAAATAAAACAAATTCAGAAATAAAACATAGAATATACACAATACAATAGAGACACATAAATACATGGTTCACCAAGTGTGGGATATGTCGACCACAAAAATTACCAAGTCCTTCCTTTATTATTATCCAAAAAATGAAGCGATATAACCTACAACACACCTTTTGTAACTTCTTATTATTTCTGTCACAATCTCCTCTCCCATAATACAATATTCACAATAATACAAAGCTGCAGTACAATTTTATCATAAAAGAGGATTTCCTTCTAGGCCAAAAAACCTTAACATAAATTCTATTGTTAGATCTATGACCTTATAATGAATGGTCTAGATTGAATACAAAATTAAAATATTTTACAAGGCAATTTTTCCCAATACTTCACTTCAGGGGAAATTCCCCTAAATCCCATGCCCGAGCAAGGGATACAAAAAATTTCACAATCCCCCCTGGACCCCCCTTGCAATAATTCTTGGGGGAAGATACCCCCCACACCCCCCCATTAGGGAATGAGTTCCAAGAACGAATGAAACAAGCATCTTAATTAGGAAGATAATCAGGCTCCAGAACCAACAACAACAATTGATGAGAGAATATAACACAGACTACTTATTTGCAAATTTGTAGAGTCGTCAACTGTGTCTCGAAGGCTTGGGTGACTTTATCTTCCCTGTGTATCTAGGGCATAGGTCTGAAATTTGTGAGATGAGTCTTGGAATTACTTTCTTGAGTAGACTATTTCTCTTATTCTTCTTTCTCTGGCTAGCCCCTCAAAAGATGAGCAAGCTTTTCATACTACAAGTGTATGGAAAGGACTAAATGTGGGCTAGGAGGTGTAAGGTCACCTTATTTTAACCCTAATAATGAATTGATTAATCATACTTGAGAGAATAACTTGTACACTTATTTAGTTCATGCATCTACTAAATATATCTACAAGGAACCTTTACTATGGACCTACAACTTGCTCTACCTCTAACCTTATTTACATCCCGCATGGGGTTGGATAAGTGATGTGGTGTCAACCCTACTTTATTACAAACAAAAATAAACATGTATGGATGGAAGGTTTTCTCATATGTCCCACCCATTATAATTGCAAATGCGGAAAAAAACAATCACACAGAATATAAAAGACACAGAGATTTATGTGGTTCACCCAAACGGTGGGCTACGTCCACCAAGAAGAGGTATCAATTGTATTATTATTTAGCTAATGGAGATTACAACATCTCACTCACTATCACGCTCAACCTCTACAGGCATACATAAAATTATATAAATGTACATTAGAAAATGATTATTGAATGCACTCATAACTAAATTCTAACTTGGTCTTATTGGTTACAACCGAAATTGGATTATAGGATCTGAAATCCTAATCCTGAGAATTTGTTGTCACCATTTAACAATATCCACCTTGACAACAATTAACCTGATACCTTGCTCCTTATTTCATTCATCACCTTTTTTGCAAACCAAGAGAAGCTAAGCACCATTGTAGCTTCTCCAATAGTACTGGTTTTGTGAACATGTCTACACAGTTCTCTTTTGTATGCACTTTCTCAAGAGAGAATCCACCTTTATCGATGACATCTCTTACAAAATGGTACTTGATAGGTATATGTTTTGTTTTATTGTGGTAGGATGGATTATTAGCTAAGTGAATAGAACTTTCACTATCACAAACTAACTTTACTTTGTCCTGTATCCTTCAAAACTCACCAAACAAACCTTTCAACCAAACTGCCTCTTTGCAAGCATGTGAAGAAACTACGTATTATGCTTCCATAGTGGATAAAGAAACAATGTTTTGAAGATTTTACATCTAACTAATAGCTCCACCTGCAAGAGTAAAAACATACCCTAAAGTCGACCTTCTCTTGTCCAAATCACCTGCAAAATCAGAATCAACATATCCAAAGACTAAATCATGACCACGATTATAGGTGATACAGTAATCACTTGTTCCCCTTAGATACCGAAGCACCCATTTCACTGTTGCCCAGTGATATTTACCTTGATTTTCCATATACCTGCTGACAACTCCAACTGCATATGAAATGTCTGGCCTTGTAGTAACCATCGCATACATTAGAGTTCCTACTGCATTAGCATATGGTATTCGAGATATATATTCCTTTTCTTCTGTTGTACTAGGACATAAACTTGAAGAAATATTAAAATGGGAAGCCAAAGGGACTGAAACTAATTTCACATTGTTCATACCAAAACTCAAAAGTATCTTCTCAACATACTTCTATTGTGACAACCAAAGCTTACCATTCCTCCTGTCTCTGAATATCTCCATGCCCAAAATCTGCCCTGCTGCTGCTAGATCTTTCATATCGAACATCCTAGCCATATGAGCCTTTAACCTGTTGATCTTAGTTATGATTTTTCTTGCTAAAATCATATCATCAACATACAATACTAAGATAATGAATATGCCATTATTCAATTGCTTAAAGTAGACACAATGATCATACTCACTCCTTGTATAATTTTGGCTCACCATGAAAGAGTCAATTTTTTTGTACCATTGTCTAGGTGACTGCCTCAGACCATACAATGATTTCTTCACCCTGCAAACAAATTTCTTGTTGCAATTCTGAACGAACCCTTCAGGTTGTTCCATGTATATCTCCTCATCCAAATCTCCATGTAAGAAAGCAATTTTAACATCTAGCTGCTCCAACTCCAAATCAAGTAAAGCAACCAATGCTAATACACTTTGAATTGAAACAGACTTAACAACTGGTGAAAAATCTCAGGAAAGTCAATACCTTCTTTCTGAGAATATCCTTTCGCAACAAACCTTTCTTTGTACCTTTCCACGTTATCATCAACACCCTTCTTCACCTTGTAGACCCACTTGCAACCTACAATTTTTATGTCTCTTGGAAGTTCTACGAGGTCTCATTTAGCATTCCTCTCTAATGGCTTAATTTCATCCTTCATCGCTTATTTCCATTTATCACTATTAGAACCCTTCACATCTTCCTGATAGCATGAAGGTTCATCATCATTAGTACTTAAAGAAACTGATGAAACAAAATCATCATACCTTCTTGGAGGATTTCTGACTCATGTAGACCTCCTTAGGGAAATTTGTGTCTCATCCACAATCTGTTGACTGTCATCATCAACCATGTTCTCCTCTATTGCAGGAGACTCTTCATGAACATCTTCTAAAATTTGTTCATGTTCGCCTTCATTAGTTTCAAACTAAATTTGTTGATACTTTGGTGCTTCTTCCTGTTTCATTTGAACATCTACATCTGATATGATGAGAAATGATTCATCAAATATTACATCTCGTTTAATGGTGATCTTGTGGGAAGTAGGATCCCACAACCTCTACCCCTTAATACCATCACCATATCCAATACAGATAAGCCTTTTTAATTTTGGATCTAATTTAGAACGTTGATGTTTCAAAATTAGAGCATAGGCTTCACAACCAAAAACTTTAATATTAGAATAGTTACAAGGATGACCTATCCATACCTCTTCTGGAATTTTGCACTCTATTGTTCTTGATGGTGATCGATTCACCAGATAACAAGCTATAGTTACTGCTTCTTCCCACAGTTCCTACTACATGTTGGCGTTACTCAACATACTCCTTTCTCTCTCTACAAGAGTCTTGTTCATGCGTTCAAAAACTCCATTTTGTTGAGGAGCATAGGAAGTGGTTTTATGCCTATCGATCCAAAACTCCTTGCAATAATTCTCAAACTCCATTGACAAAAATTCACCACCATTATCAGTTCCTAAACATTTAATGGATCTACCAGTGCTATTTTCCACTAAATCTCTAAACTGCTTGAAAACATTAAATACATCAACCTTTCTTTTCAACATATAGATCCATACCTTCCTAGATAAATAATCTATAAAAGTTACAAAATATGATGATCCTCCATATAAAATAGTAGGGGATGGACCCCAAACATCAGAATGGATATAATCAAGGATTCCTTCACTGGTGTGTCTTATGGATTTAAATCTCTGCCTATTCTATTTTCCATAAATACAGTGCTTGCAGAAATCTAACTTTAAAGACTTTAGACTAGGAAGCAATTTGCGATCAGATAATACCTTCAATCCTTGTTCACTCATATGGCCCAATTGTTGATGGCATAGTTGAACATAATCATTGTCCTTCTCAGATATCCTTTTCGCATGATACTCGGTTCTTCCTTCTAATAGAAACGAGTTACTAACCTTCTTTGCTTTCATAATGAGTAGGATTCCTTTTTATAACTTCATAACTCCACCTTGAACAATACTCTTATAACCTCCTATTTCTAAGACTCCCAAAGAGATTAGGTTCTTCCTAAGGTCAGGTACATGTCTTACATTAATTAATATTTTAACAGTTCCATCAAACATCTTAATTCGAATACTACAATTTCTCACAACTTTACATGATATATAATTTCCCATGTAAACAATTCCATCATCTATAGACTGATAATTAATAAACCAGTGTATGTGAAGACACATGTCGTTTGAAGCACCAGAATGTAATAACCATTGTTGATCATGATGTGAACCAATACCAATTTATAAAACTTCATCAGTCATACCTGAACCTGTTGCTGAACCTATTTCAGTTGCATTTGCTCCTTCATCTCTTTTGGAGGGTCTTATTTGGAGGCTTGTTGTCGCTTCCAAGAATCCTTCTTTAGGTGTTCAGATTTTCCACAAAACCAACACTTAATCTTTCTCTTCTTTCACTTCGAATTTGATCAAGAGAAATCCCTCTAACCGTGTCCTCTTTATTTAGGTATGCCTCTAACCATCATCACCTCAGATGTAGAAGTTTCTATATTGGATTTCTTCCTTGTTTTCTCAGACAGTAAAACTCCAACAATATCATCAAACTCAATGCTTTTTGTTGAACTAAAACTAATAGATGTAACAAAATGATCCCATGACGCGAGCAAAGAACATAATAATGTAATTTTCTTATCTTAAAATTCGAATTTTACTCCCATGCTAGTCTACTGGACTAAAAGTGTATTAAAATTATTTAAATCATCATCTATCTTCATACCTTCCTTCATGCACAGACTGTACAATTGTCTTTTCAGGAAGATCCTGTTCGTCAAGGATTTCATCATGTACATGATTTCCATCTTTAACCATAAACCGACTGTTGTCTTCTCTATAACAATGTTGAACAGTGCATCATCAACCAAACTCAGACGTATGGCACTCAATGCTCTCGCATCTATCTCATCCCTGTGATCATCTATTATGGTCATGGGTTCCTTTTTTTTTCCCCAAAGCACCTTCACTACGTCTTGTTTCACGAGTAGATCGTGCATCTTAATCTTTCAGATCTCAAAATTGTTCTTGCCATTGAACTTTTCAATTTCAAACTTAGCACTCTACATCGTTGCCATTAGAGGAAACATTCCAAAAAACACCATTATCTTGTATTAACCAAGGCCTTTATATTGAGGAATGCTTTTACTCAATATTAAACAACAATTTAAAAAAATATTTAACCCAAAAAACTCTTTAACAATATATTAAAAAGGTTTAATAAAAATCTTTTATTAAAAAGATTCACTTTTTAAAAATTCACCACTTGAATTTATGCATTTAATACAATATGCATATAATACAAATTCACCTCACAACCATGCATAATAATACAACATCGTGACCATGAGTTAAACAACCTTTTTTACCTCATAAATAAGATGCCCATGAGAATCATTCACCTCACATTTTACATACCATGCAAAATAATTAAACGAGATCAACGCTCCTTGGACAATTGAAGGTGAGAGTGAGTTTGATGGTGGAGTGCTCCTTGAGTGTGGAGGGGGAGCGTTACCACTCCTTGATTAGAGAACAATAAACAACTTCAAAATTTCAGTGAAGTATTTCCAGTGTATAGCCTCCTCACGAAATTTGATTAATGCGTGGCCTCTTCAAGCTCTGATACCACTTGTTATAATTGAAAATGCGAAAACACATAATCACACAGAATATAAAAGACACAGAGATTTAAGTGGTTCACCCAAACGTTGGGCTACATCCAAGAAGAGGTAATGGTTGTCTTATTATTCAGTTAATGGAGATTACAACAGCTCACTCACAATAACTCACTCACTCTCATGCTCAACTTCTATAGGCATACATTAAATTATAACAATGTACATTAGAAACTGATTATTGAAGGCCCTCATAAATAAATTCTAACTTGATTTTATTGGTTACAACCAACACTGAATTATAGGATCTGAAATCCTAATCTTGAGAATTTGTTGACCCATCCCTGTAGTCATTCAATCAGGTGGCATGCAATAGAATGGGACTAAATAGATCTAAGTACTAATTACATGCAGGGGATGGGCTTTGTAAAGTATTCCCCTCTCGAACAAATGATTATTCAAGTACCAATAAGGAATGTTCCAAATGATTATTCAAGTACCAATAAGGAACAGTTAAGTGGAAACAAAACAACAAAGGGAATTATAATTCCAGGAGGAATAGAAAATTCAATCTATTTCAATTGAGGAGGTTGAAGAAAATAGATGTTTTAGAAATGAATCTATTATCTACATGATTATTTCCCATATTGATTAACCCAACTCTCTTCATTAGTTAGAATCTTCGTTTGAGACTTAGAAATCGAGAGGGAAGCCATTGCACAAGACTAACACACAATAATAGAATGTATTACATAGACAAATGGAGGTTACATATATAGCATCCAGATCACCGACTCCTAACAATATAGATCCTAAGAAAGTGGATCTGATTAGCTAAGAATAGTTAACCTAGAAACTCACAGTTACAACAGCTAACTCACAGTTACAACAGCTGTAAGGCTAACTGAGAGTTACAATAGCTAACTCACAGTTACAACAGCTGTAAGGCTAACTCACAGTTACAACAGTTGTAAGAATTATATCTCTAACACCCTCTCTTAATGCTTACATTACAAATATTACAATCACAAATTACAAAACATAACAAAAAGGTTACAACACAATTTTTTTCATGTCTCTCTCACTGGTCCTCATATGCAGTTACACCCATCTCTGAACTTCATAGACACGCTCTTTCTCTCCCATCATCTTTGAGCTACCACTTCATACAGCACAAATACAACTGCTTCTGACCATATTTGAAGTATCTAGAAGATCAACGATTCTAAACTACCCTGAAGAATAGTCTCGATACTGAAACAATCAGTAATCGATCTTACAAAATGACATTTTTACACACACTCATCAATACAATGATAACCCTTAACTGATGATCTTGAAGCACCAAAATACAACAAAAATCTCTAGCTTTTAACAGACTTCAAACTAGTTATGTGTTCATTCTTATAGCTCCAAAGAACATCAAGAACTACGTACTTGAGTTATATCACTCTGTTGTTTGAGTGGTTCTTGACAATATAATTTTACAAACAAAAAATAATATAACATACACAATTCACATCACACTATTTGTAACACTACAACAAATCTACCAAACCAACTCAAACACTTGCCGAACATAAAGTCCACCCATTGCAGTGGAAATTAGAGTTTCGGCAGAGAGAAAATCAAACCCTGCTGTCAAAGCCAAAGAAGATCGGGATCTCTTTTCTTCCACGCAGTTGTCACTGATCAACAAATGCACAGGCGTCTAACCTCTCACAGTTTGATCAACGAATATCTGGGCAGCGATACCCTCGTCAGTTCTCCTACACAGTGGTCCTTTATTCACAAGGAGAGTCTCCCGCAACAATCTCACAAAACACACAGAAAATTTAGAAATTCAAACCCTCCAACCTAATCTACTCCTACAACGGAATCAACTTATCACTCTTCTCTCATCTTCTAGCCCCTCTCGTGAGAGAGTCAGGGAGGTCCTTGCTTTGATACCAACTTAGAAATCAAGAGGGAAGCCATTGCACAAGATTAACACACAATAATAGAATGTATTACACAGAGAAATGGAGGTTACATATATAGCATCTAGATCACCAACTCCTAACAATCTAGATCCTAAGAAAGTGATCTCCATAGTTGTGTGGAGTAAAATGAATGCTACAATTATCTCTTTTTCTTAGGAAGGAAATATCTTTTATCTTGAGTAAAAACAAAGGAAATCATAACACTCTCACACCTTTCTCCTTAGAATATGTGTTGTTATGGGGTGAATGGCACTACTTTTTTATGACCAAAAGAATTATGGAAGAAGGCCCTCATTTGCTGCTAGGAATAGCCTGCAACTGCTCACACAAACAACACCTTCCTCCACTTCCTCTGACTCTTGAAATCAACCTAGAGTTATCCCCTTTGCTACAAAATATACCGATGGGACTGCTTTGATTGTTGTTTGTTTTGAGTGCTAAAACAAGTCATGACAGAATAATATTCCACTTCTCTCTCAATGGCATAAGCTTGAAGCGATTTTTGTTTAGTCGGTTTTTGGGAGAGAAGTAAGGTAGGTTACGCACGTCTTCTCACTGAGCTACATGTTTGTGGTATTCGCTTATGACCACTTGTATAGACTTAGACTTAAGATCCTTCTAGAGAATCAAACTACGTTCATCGTTCTCATCGAAATCATTAGCACATTGGGCTTTGCATGGACGTCCATTTGTTCTTTGTTGCAGACGTCCGTCTATATAGAGTTCTACCATATTTTGAAAAGAGATCCATCACAATAACCACAGGCTCAGAGTAACGGGGCGTAGCACTAATTTTCCACCCCAACACAAATCATAATTTCAAATTCTATGCAGACATCCATCTGTACAGAGTTCTCTCATATTTTGAAAAGGGAGCCATCTCAAGTTGTAGAGTAACTAGTGGCTGGCAATAATTTTACACCCTTGCATGAATTAGAATTTCAAATTTTATTTGAGGATTTTTATTTTATTTATTCCTTTTTAACATTACATTATAATGATATTAAAAAATGCACAATGAAGTGGACGAAGTAATAGGGAGTGAAAATATTTTTCCACCATGATTTGGGAATTTTTAATCATATTTTTCATATTATTAGATAGACGTCCCTTGAGCTCAGTTTGAAAAAGCACAACTGAAGCGAGGTATAATAAATTTCTTGCAAAATGAGCTCAGTTTGAAAAAGATAATTTTCCCAAGGCTAAAAAAAATGATCAAGTAATTGTTAAATATATTGTACCCTCAACAGTATGACCGTACACTGCCAGCTGTACTGGACAGTTGTACTTTCTATTTTTGTCTTGCTTGAGCATATATAGCTCAACCATCTTACATTGTAATGGGCTGCTGAACCTCTTCAGTTATGTTCTGTACTTCTTCATACATTTGAATATACTATTCTTTTCTTTCTGCATTTCTCTGTCCTTCACAATTTATCATGGTATCAGAGCTTCAGTAGTAAGCCTCTTCACACAGTCGGGAGAGCAACTCGATCCTCACAGCGTAGAGCCTCACGGATCTTGAGAGCAGGCGTCACAGACTTTTCACAAAGTTTGGAAAGCTGTCTGCAATACTCTTTAAAGATCGCCGTGAGAAGCTAGCGGAGGAAGCAGAGAATGCAGAAGAAGAAACCTGCACAATTTTCTCAAAGAACCGTCAAAGATTGACGCAGAAGAGCTGCAGAACGAAAGAAGTTTAAAGAACTAGAAGATTTCTCTTCAATTCGTTAAAGATTCAAGCAGAAGGATGAATCGTTTAAAGATTTTTGAAAATAGCTCAAATCTGTCAAATATTGTAGCAGATCACGAAGAAATCGTGAAATTCTTTCAAATCTTTGAAGGATTCACGAATCTTTCTTCCACAGGTGTAAAGAACGCATCTTAGGTGCAAAGAACAGCCATTGAAGCCGTGCAATTCATCCTGCGAACGGTTCCAAGGCGGGAAACCAGACCAGAAGGGACGAGGAGAGCACCGAAAAAGGCGAAAGAATTTCAGCAGTCAGATCTTGATCACAGGTCCGACAGCCTTTAGATCAGCAAGAAGTTGCACAACGATTAGTCGTGTGGAGCGCACAGGATGTTTTTTTACTTGAGAAATCCCGACGTCATCTTGACCATTCATCAAGAGACACGTGGCGAGATCCTATTCCATCGCAAAATCGGGAATCGGGAGTTGGACGAGCGAAAGAATCAGCTCTCCAAAAACTCCGATACGCGAAATCGCGAAATCCCGAAACGATCACAGCCGTCCATTTCAGAGGACAGGTGGTAGCAGCTCATCGCATCGTCATATCGGCATTTCGGAGTTCGGGGTTTCCTAAGTCCATTGCAACAGGACCTCGCAACTCGCGAAATCGCGATACGCGATATAGCGATACGATCTCAGCCGTCCGTTTGTCAGGACACGTGGTGAACACCGCAGCGCCCGTCGACATTTCAGCATTCAGGGTTTCAAGTTGTCAAAGAAACTTGACATTGCAACTCGCGAAATCGCGATACGCGAAATCCCGATAAGATCTCAGCCGTCCATTTTTTACCGGACTTGTGGCGGACATCAAGGGCACCGTCAGCGTATCGGCATTCGGGGTTTCACGTTGACAGAGGTTTGGACCATCGCAAGTCGCGATATCCCGAGGACGCATCGGGACCGTCCATCTATCCTGGACGCGTGGCGCAAATCCTGCGACTCGGAAAAAGTCCCGAAGAGGAAAGCGCCATCGACACATCGGGATTCGGAAAATCGCGATCCTTGAGAATAAGTGCTCGAGTTTCTTTCTAGTGAAATCCCCGACGCAAATCTGAGCCGTCCATCTTTCAAGGACACGTGGCTGAAATCGAAGTTTTCGGGAAAAGTCCCGATAAGCGACTTCATCGGCATATCGGGATTCGGCAAATCGCGGATCCTGGAGACGAGAAGTCTGGAAAATCTAAAATCGTGATATCACGAGGAGAGATCACGACCGTCCATCTGTTGAGGACACGTGTCGCAGATTGGAGCCATCGGGAAAAGTCTCGATAGGACAGCGCCATCGAAAAATCGGCGATCGCGGATTCGAGGAGTCAGAAACACTCGACATCAGAGTTCACGAAATCCCAATTCGTGAAATACCGATACGATCTGGACCGTCCGATCAATGCACAATCTGGACCGTTGAAAAGTCCAAAGGCGATTTTTTTTCGCATTTCGGAGATTTGAAAGCCAAAGGAACGGGAAAATACCATAGCGCTTACACAAGGCGCGTGGTCATAGTGCAAGGAGACCAAGGGCCATCTAAAGCCTGATAAGCTCCTATCAGCCATCGGCGAATCGACAATCTCTGAGATTGGAGGTAAATCCGAATTTCTTTTTCCTCTATTTTTTCAAGCATTTTTTTTAAAATGGCGTCGTCTAGCAATCTCGGCCCGACTCAGGGTCCGTTACTTCTGGGAAATAATTATGAATTTTGGTCTCTTCGAATGAGGTCGTTCCTACAAGCACAAGAATGCTGGGAACCAGTGGATCTCGGGTATGTGGAACCAGATCCAGCAGCCCTCACTGCCATGACAAATGCCTAGAGAATTGCTCAGGCAAATCTGAGGACAAAAGAAAACAAAGCGAAATTTTGGATACAGAATTCGGTCGATGATTCGATTTTTTCGAAAATCACAGGCGCTGGTACTTCCAAACAGGCCTGGGACATCCTCAAAACGTCCTACCAAGGAAATGACAGGGTAAAAACTGTTAAACTGCAGTCCTTGTGGACACAATTCGAGACTCTCAGGATGACAGAGTCCGAAACTGTAGATCAGTTCATGACCAGAGTCATGGGAATCGTGAACCAGATCAGATTGATTGGTGAAACCCTCACTGATCAACGAATAGTTGAGAAAATTATCATAAGTTTACCAAGGAAATTTGAAATGGTTGTAACAGCCATCCTTGAATCCAAGGATCTGTCAAGATTCTCCACAGATGAACTAATTGGTTCTCTGGTGACACATGAGACAAGACTACATCTCACAGATGAGTCAATCTCAAATG
>ML788951.1:423128-435224 GCA_009831015.1 Picea engelmannii
TGAAAGACATGTCACAAACAGAGAAGGATCCAACTCCTATCTTTTGTGACAACACATCAGCAATTGCATTATCCAAGAACCATGTGTTCCACAAGAAAAGTAAACACATTGACACTCGGTTTCATTTCATACGCGAGTTAATCAATAATGGTGACATTGCACTTCAATTTTGTGGTTCTAGAGATCAGCTTGTTGATATTTTCACCAAGCCACTAGGAAAGTTAGTTTTTGACTTCTAGAGACAGCACTTAGGCATAGTCAGTGTTGTTGATTGTAACTGTTGAGTCTAAGAGGGAGTGTTAAATATATTGTACCCTCAACAGTATGACCGTACACTTCCAGCTGTACTGGACAGTTGTACTTTCTATTTTTGTCTTGCTTGAGCATATATAGCTCAACCATCTTACATTGTAATGGGCTGTTGAACCTCTTCAGTTCTGTTATGTACTTCTTCATACATTTGAATATACTATTCTTTTCTCTCTGCATTTCTACGTCCTTCACAATTTATCAGTAATAAATAGACAGGTTTATCGAACATGAGGACACAGATCCAACGATTACCTGCTATAATGGATAATGCATGCACTTACCTCATACCCTTGGTTCTTTTCTCCGTTGATTCGAAATTGGTTATTTAGTCCTTTTCAGTCAGTGCATTGTTTTCACAAAAAGAGGACGAAATGATACTATTGCATTACAAAAGATTTATTTTGAGACTTTATTGATAAGGCTTAAAGCTCAAAAAAATCTTTGTGCTTGTTAGGTACCATGTGATTATGAAGTGCACACAATAATGACTAATCTAAGTCTCCAAGGTAACTCACATTATTGTCAAGTGGGCTTATCGAAAGAGGCCAGACTCAGCTCAAGTCTCGAATGTAACTCTGGTTATTGTGAAGTACGCATAGCAAAAGTGGCAAGGAATTTCATAAATGTTGTAGACAAATATAATCACTAGCATTCTCGAAAGCTCAATATCTCATTAAATGAGAGACAATAAAACATATTCACAGTTAAGTGCAGTATACTTTGAATCTGTTTTTTATCAAAAGTTTAGGATTCACTCAATGCAAGAATTTTCTTTAAAAACCTAAGATAAAGACAAATACGACATGTAGCATCTTCCACAGAGGATTCTTCCATGCAGATCGAGTAATGTATTTTAAAAGAAACCGACCATAATGAAAATAAAAAATTTATTTCCATATATTTTTTGTTTTTTGTTTTTACATTTTCTATTTTGTTTTTATATTAGTTAAACAAGGACGAAATGTACATCACAAGACAAAAGTCATGATTTTTGAAAGGTAGCTCATTTGCATTTTCCACACAATATCATGGAAGTTCCTCATAGTAGCAAGACAACCATATTAATAAATAAATATTGTGGAATATGTTTGAAGCTACAATATCATAACAAATAGAGAAGGCGCACACACATATATGAAAGAAAATCAAAAAACTTACCTACTAGTGTTTTCTAAGATGGAAAGCAACAATTTATTCAAATATTTTAATGCATATATAAAAAAAAAGGAAATTTAAAAATAATTTTTCTTTTGAAAGTGTTACAAAAGTAATAAAAGCATTCATATTTTCAAGTCTATTGATTTTAGACACAAGTTCTAGGCCAAGAAACTAATGGAATTTTGACACAATCCAAAATGGAGGCCAAGAAAGGCCAAGAAACTAAGAGAAATTTGACAAAAGTTAAAATGGAGGCCAAAACACTAAGGATGTAGTAGTGCATTTGAAACCTATCAAAATATGGATATCTAATTTGTTTTCAATCAAACTATTTTTTTGGAATATATTTGCATCTGTAATTAATAAAAAAAAGAAATTATTTACATTAGCCAAATAAAAGAAAAAAAAATAAAAATTGAAGTTTCTTTACAAGAGAACTTATATTGTTTTTGTCACCAATATTGTTCAACAACATAGGTATTCCAACAGAAGACGAACAACTTCAGTAACCACCCACATAACTATATCAAATATCAACACACCACGTGGTAAGACCCCTATGAGGAAACATCCAAGGCCCCAACGCAGACACTTGGAATCGTTTATTAATGCAAAAGAAAAATATTACAGAGATATTTTACATGAGAGTTTCTCACAATCGATCATCGACAAATGACCCTCCATTCTCTTTAAATAGAGATCATGGACCAATCATGTGTTAAGTCACAGATCAATGGTTGTTAAGATCTATGAGATTATGAATTGTCAGATCACTCTATGTTGGGAACATATCGTGACCGTCAGATTTCCTAACTACAAATGCATAATAATGCATACTAAAGAAACACAGTAAGAAACACACTTTTACCTAACGACGCATTAGACCAAGTAGATCTTAACTAACTCCTAAGTGTCTAAATATCCTAACATCCCCCTTTAAGAACCACTTGGGATATGATTGAATGATTTACAATAGTGACACAATAGGATAAGGAAGGAGGCATTTGAACCTATCCCCCCTTAATGACAACTTCTTGAAATCCGAACATAGATCGAAGTTTCAAAAACTTCGCTTCTGTAAGAGACCTTTTCAAGACCTTTTCAAAATGTCTGCAACTTGATCTTCTGTAGGGCAAAAGAGAATTTCAATAACTTGATCATGAATGAGAGTTTTGATAAAGTGCATGTGTAGCTCGATGTGTTTGTTACGTTGATGTTGAAATGGGTCTTTGGCGAGATTGATGGAACTTTGATTGTCACATCAAAGGATGTTCGGATGTTGCTGCTGGAATCCAAACTCCAAAAGGATCTCTTGAAGCAACAAGGCTTCCCGACTTGCATTTACCGCTACTCGGTACTTTGCTTCTGCTGAAGAAAGTGAAATAGAATTTTGTTTCTTACAGGCCCAAGTGATAGGTCCTGAACCAAGGCTAAAAACATAACCTATAGTAGACTTCTAATCATCAAGGTCACCAACCCAATCTAAATCAGTGAAACCAACCAATAAAGGAGTCCCCCTATGAACTGTAATGTATCTTGAACTAAACTATACCATAGACATAGAAAATTATCCTTTTAGTTTCTTTTCAATGGCTTTCACAGGGTGTTTTCATATACCAAGAAACAATACCAACAACAAAGGAAATATCAAGATGGGTATGAGTCATGTATAAGAGGCTACCAACTAACTGACGGTACAGGGTTGCATCAACTTCGGGAGAAGTACAGGTAGCAGTAAGCTTGACTCCAAACTGGAAGAGAGAAGGTGTTGGTTTACAATCATCCATGTGAAAGCGACGAAGAAGGTCACAAGCATACTTAGACTCGGAAATAAAAATTCCTTGATTGGTTTGCTAAACTTTGAGGCCAAATAAATAGTGCAAAAATCCTATGTCTATTATTTCAAATTTCTTCTTAAGGCTGGTTTTCACATGGTTTAAAAGTTTTGAGTCACTACCAGTAAGGATAAGGTCATCAACATAAATGAAAAGTATTATGAGATGGATTTCTACTTTATTGAAATAGACATTAGGATCAGAATGGCATCTAGAGAATCCAGTGGCAATAAGAAAGCTGTCCATTTTGGCATACCAAGATCGGGGAGCTTTCTTGAGACCATAAAGATATTTCTTAAGGTGACAAACAAGGCTAGAGCCATTCTGGACATAACGAGGAGGTTGTTCCATGTAAATTTCTTCTTGCAAATATCCATGCAAGAAGGAAGATTTAACATCCATCTGATGGACTTCCCATTTATGTTAGGCAACAAGGGTAAGAACAAGGAGGATGGAATTCCTTTTGGCTACAGGGGAAAAGGTTTCATTATAGTCAATTCCTTCAACTTGGGAAAATAATTTGGCAACTAACCGAGCCTTGTGTCTTTCAACACTTCCATATGATGCATACTTAGTTATGTAGACCCATTTACATCTAATAAGTTTTATTCCTTTTGGAAGAGGTACAAGATCCCAAGTATCGTTTCCATTAAAGAACGATACTCTTCCTTCATTGTTGTATCCAAATCTGGATGACTTGAAGCTTCTGCAAATGTCTTTGGATCATGAGTTTCTGAAACTTGAGCCAAAAGAGAAGAGGCTTGATGGAACTGTGAACGTGTCTAATGCTGATCTGAAGGATCACCGATGAGATCACCAACTGCTTCACGTGTTGAACAGACCCATCTAGGAAGTGGTGGAGTTGATGCTAGTTCAGGTTCAAAGGAATCATTTGCAGGAAGGTGAGCAGGGGAAGCTGGATTTTCATCCTCACTGTCATCATCTGAAGAAGAAAGGATAACAAAAGAAGTAACAAATGTCGAATATGAATCATAGGCCGAAGAAGTCACAATCGTCAAATTAGGATTATAGGCCAAAGAAGGCACAAACGTTAAATTAGGATCGCAGGCCAAGATATTTTCATGAACTTTAACATCTCTTCTAATAATAATTTCATTACAATGTGTTTGAAGAAGTCTGTAACCTTTGACATCTTTAGAATAACCAAAAAATATACACTTCTCACTTTTAGGATGCAATGATTTTGTTTTCGCATCAGGAATGTGAGCCAATGCTATACTCCCAAATACACAGAAGTGACTTACATCTGGTTTAATTTTAGTCCAATCTTCTTCCGGTGTTATATTTTTAAGATCCTTTGTGTTAGTACGATTTACTATATAATTTCCATGGTTGATTTCTTCTACCCAATACTTTAGACTTAATGGCTTAGATTGGATCATACAATTATCCATTTCTTTTAATTTGCGGTTCTTTCTCTCAGCAACACCATTTTGTTGTGGTGTATACGGAATAGTGTGTTTCATTTGGATTCCCTGTGTAGTGCAATAACTTGTAAAATTATTGTTCACATATTCACCTCCATTATCTATTCTTAACCTTTGAATTTGATGTCCAAATTTCTTTTCTGCAAGGGCCTTGTAGGACAAAAACTTGTCAAAAAAAATTCTCTTAAGTTTGAAGAAGTAAACCCAACTACATATGGAGAAGTCATCAATTAAAGTTAATAAATAATTGCACCCATAAAAATAAGGATAAGAAATTGGACCGCACAAATCAATGTGAACAAGATGCAAAGGGCCTGAGGTGTGCCAAGAGGCATGTTTGTCAAAATTGTCTCGCCTGAGGCATGCCAAGAGGAACATTTGTCAAAATTGTCTCGATGATGTTTTCCAAGAACACAACCGTCACAAACACCATATCTGTATGAAACAAGAGGAAGACAAGTCACCATCTGTTGATTACATATTTTCTAGAATAAGGGATAGTTGAGAAGACCAAATTGTTCATGCCAAAGTTCTCTCAAGACAGAAATGAAAACTGATGAAAAAGATGAAGACCCAAAGCTGTCAAAATTGTACAACCTAGTAATATCATCAACCATTCCAATTGTAAGAATATGCTTAGGATATTTTAGATACTTGATTACAACTTGGTGAGGTGACAACTCTACGGTTTTACCTTCACCTGAATGAGTGATTTGATATACTGATAGAAGGTTACAAGAAAGACTTGGAACACATAATACATCATTGAAATGACCATTTTCTACTTGAATTGTTCCAGATCCTTCAACACTGAGAGATCTATCATCACCAACAAATATTTTCTTGGTGTTACATTCATTTAGAGCAGATAATATGTCTCTATCCTTAGCCATATGATAATATTCTCCAGAATCAATAAGTCATGCATCAGAAGTAGAAGTAGAAGTTGTATTGAAGGAGAAACTAGAAGTTGAAAGTGCATGTCCATGAGAAGAAGAAGAAGAAGGAGAAGAAGTAGAATCAATACTAATGTTGTGCTTCTTCATCGATGCTTCTAAAGCTTCCATCTTCTTGAAACATTTGGACTCCTCATGACCATATTTATCACAAACGTTACAATCTTTGTCACTCTTCTTATTTTTATATTTTTCTCCTTTGTCTCCATTAGGAGCGGAAGCTGTCTGAGTGGGTTTGGGACCCTTATATTGCTTGTTGTTGTGGCAATATTGTTGCTTCTTTGGATTCTTAGGTTTCTCTTTCTAATGGAAAAATAAGGCTTTGTTGGAGGTACCTGCAGTGATGATCACTGCAAGTTGTACTAGCTTATCTTGCTCTCTAATCAAAGCATCACAAAAGTTCACAAGACTAGGTTTTTGATAAGTTTTCCCTAGATCCTATTGCATGGCATAAAAGGTAGATACAAACACAAAATATGTTCTTCCTAGATTAGAAACAATATGATATATGCAACGATCTTCGTCTATCTTTATCTTACATTCTTCACATAAATTTTTGAGTGTTTTAAATTTAGATAGATAGTCTTCAATGCAAGAAAAAACACTTGGACTTAAAGTTAGTACTTGATATTCTAACTGTTGTGCTCGAATAATATTGTGTTTTCCAAACATATATTCGATATTTCTCCAAGATTCTTTGGGTTTATCAATTGATTGAAGATGGAACCTTTGTAGATTTTAAACTTGTACAATATCTATTGCAAACATATATTCAATAAAAGAACAGAAAAGATACAATGACAAATACAAAGATTACACAGATATTTTTCCCCTAGAAACCCAAACCAGGAAAACCAACACATTTTATATTCATTCATATTTGTTACATTGTTTACAATACATTGTAAAAATAGGATCCAACGACATCCAAAACCCTAACCCAATGACCTCGATTAGTCCAAAACCCTAATTCCTTAACTGGAAATAGAAAACCATCGAAAAAAACCATGTGCCGAAAAACCACCTAAATATGTGAAACATTTTCTGAGGCACGTGACATGCTACTACTCATGAAAATAATTTAACACATACCCAACATTCTCCCACTTGTTGTTTTCTTTGCATATAGGGGGTTATAGGGTTACATACTCAACAATCCAGGGAAACAATTCCCATGGATCCTCTACACCAAGAGAACTTCTCAGTGCTCATAGATTTTGTTAATGAATCTACAACATTCTTCAAAGTGTCCACCATCATCAGCAATACTTCCTTTTCTTCAACCATGTCTCTCACAAAGTGATATTGAATATCAATATTCTTTTTCTTTGAATGATGAGCTAGGTTCTTCACCAGAAAAATTGCACACTGACTATCACAATCTATCCTTACATCTCGTTGTACCAACCCAATACCTAAACACAATCTTTGTAACCATATTTCTTCCTTACTTGCATGAGGGGTTGCCATGTATTTAGCTTTTGTAGTTGAAAGTGCCACTACAACATGTCTTTTGCACATCCAACTTATTGCTCCTCCAAACAGGTTAAGCACATACCCACTTATAGATATCCTACGATTCAAATATCCAGCCCACTCCACATCCACAAATCCATGTATATCCACCACTCTGTCCAATCCCGGTCTTCCTTTGTAGCACAATCCTTAGCTAGAAGTGTCACACAAATACCTGAAAACCCTTTTTACTGTTGTCCAATTCTCCTTCCCTGGTTTTGACATATACATGCTCAAAAATCCCACTGCATGTGCAATGTACGGTCTAGTACAAACCATTGCATACATCAAACTGCCAACTACACTCACATATGGAACACGATACATGTCCTCCTCCTCTTCATGTGTCTTGGGACACTGATCCGTAGATAACTTTACACCAACATGAATAGGAACCTTAACCGATTTACATTCCTGCATATTAAACCTCTCCAATATTGTCTTGACATATTTTCTCTTATTTAATCAGAGTTTCCTCATTTTCCGATCTCTTTTAATTTCCATGCCCAAAATGAAATTTGAAGCAACGACATCCTTCATGTCAAATTTAGAGGACAACTAATTTTTCACATCCGGGATAATATTCTTGTTGTTTCCTATTAACAACATGTCATCCACATACAAGACCAAATAAATCAAATTATCACCAATTAATTTAAAATACACACAATGATTCTCTTTGCTTCTTGTGAAGCCAAGTCCCAACATATAAGTATCAATTTTTTGATACCACATACTTGGTGATTGTTTTAAAGCATACATGGACTTTTTCATATTGCGTACCAACTCCTTCTTTCCCTTGACAACATAACCTTATGGTTTCTTCATATAGATTTATTCTTCCAGATCCCCATGTAGGAATGTTGTCTTCACATCCATTTGTTCTATTTCAAAATAAAATGTAGTAGCAACAGATAACAAAAATCTTATGGATCTTAACATGACAACAGGAGAAAAAATGTCACCAAAACCAATTCCCTCAACCGAGGAATAACCCTTTTCTACTAACCGAGTTTTGTATTTCTCCAATTTTCCTTCCTCATTCAACTTATTTTTAAATACCCATTTGTTGCCAATGGGCTTTCTTTCAGTTGGAAACTCCTCTAGATCTCAAGCCTCATTCTTATCCAAATATTTCATTTCTTCATTCATGGCCCTTTTCCAGAGATTTGCATCCTCTGAATCCACTTCCTCTATTATTAGAAAAATTGGTAAATTTGGACATAAACTGATCTCCCTAGATCGACCTGGATCTAGAAAAAAACAAGACAGAACATGATGCTTTCCCTAAGCTTTAATCATTGAGTTTACTATCAAACAAGAGATGAATGACATACCTTTTAATATCGCTTCCTTATATCTTTGTTGTTCCTACTCCTCTTCGATGCTCTTGTGATATTGGATCTGCAATGAAACACAAACCAACCAAAGTGAAAGCAATAATAGTATATTCAATGAAAATTTACACATGTGATCAAGGAATCATGTAATAAAATGAGAATTATTTTATGGGAAATAAACATGCCACTGTATTGTATTAAGTAAAATTGGAAGATACAACCAAACAACATTGATGTTGCAAGGTTCCCTTTTGGTGGCCCTTTTCTCCAACATACACACTTGCTCCAAAATTGCATGAAGAGGATCCACAATAACTTGATGGACATATGAAGACCTCAAGCATCAATTGTGATATAATCCCTCGCACAATTCTCATCATATTCCTTCATTAATTTCTTACTTGATATTTCTTTATCTTGCTTAACCTTTTCCATGAGAAACCCATCATTATATAGGAGAAGGAGAGATGGTTAAAGAGATTAGGATGATCACACCAAATCAGAGAAGCTAGTAGAATCCCAACCATACAGATGCCACCTCATATTCTAAAATATTCCCTTCTAGAACCTTTGTGAACTTCGTCCTTTTCTTAGTCTTCAAACGTTGTTGTACCCTGTCTATAGAGTAGCCTGCGGAAACTCCGCAAGCCAAGTTTAGGACAACTTGTGGAAATCAGGCATTTCCACACTGTGTCTTATGTCTAGCTTGCGAAGTCCTTCTAAAAGAAAGTTTTGTACAGGAGGAAACTAGTCACTTTTCTCATGATAAAGATAATTTTGGGAGCCTGAACACATGCTTGTAGAAACATCACCAGGGTGACCAAAATAATGTGTAACAAATGCCCCCCAAAGTATGAGGCTCGAACTCGTGACAACCAAAATACTTTGTAAAATGTGTGTGTGTGTCGAGAAAAAGGAGCACACCAATTGGGAACCTGCAAACAACCAAGCATATGCACAATATTATACCATTTCTAAGGTAGGCATTCGCATGATCAAACTAAAAGTTATTTAAATCATGAAGGTCAGTCATGGCCACCAATCATACACTGTGGATCCATGTAATCAAGATTCTACATAGCCACTAGGAATACACTATGGATCTATGCTCTAGAAAACTCGAAATCGGACATAGCCAGGAGACATACAAAGTGGATATATGTGTCAATACAAATCATAAATACTCCATCACAACTCAACCAAAATGGTGAGATTCAGGGTCTTCAATCTCATCATCTGTAAGTACGAATCTAGCCATCTTATTACTAGTGCTTAAGTCGAACATGGTAGAAACCACTTGATTATTTGTCATTGATGAAAAACGTTAACAAGTGTGAGGGAAATCATCGTTGATGTCAATGACTCCCAAGGTACCTTACTATAATCCAACTATTGTGAATAAATGAGTTGAGGTCGAGAACTCGAAAAAATATCTCAATCATGTATCAATGATGTGAACCCACTGTCGAAAGTGAAGAAACCTGGCATTGAGGCATGCCGGTTCTAAGGTACTAATTAATTTCTAAGTCTTATTCCTGGATAATGAGTTGAATTCGACAGGAAAATACTTGTCATAGAAGGGCCTTGATGTATCACCCATCAATGAAGCGAATAGGTAACATATTTAAAGTAGATCAAAGTGTTAAGATGATTGGAAACTAACATACGGAAGGCCGAAATGGTAAGAATTGATAACTATAGATGGTCAACTCGATAGAAGGCTTGTGTGGGGTTGGACTTCTCTTGAACATATGAACGACATGATAATTGTCTTGGTAGCATTGACTCGAATATGACCCAAGATATGAACTTGTGAAAGTCCAAACGAGATACAAATGGATTTCCCAACCTGGATTCAAGGATGAAGGGGGTGTCATGTTCAATAGTGACTATTACTGCCACTAACACAAATATAGAGACACATTTATTTCCCAAATTCCCCCCCACCATTTCTGGTGAGTACCTCTTTATGTTTACGCAAGCTTGAGCAGGGTAACATATGATTTTTGATGTAAGCTCCTCCTTCGGATGAGTCCCTCAGAGTATGTTTAACGAACCCTAAGAAGGAGTGGTTAGGTTCCATATAGGTCTTTTGATGTTTGTTTAACGAATCCAAAGAGAGAAAACTCAGGGGTTTTTCATGTTTAGAGAGTCTGAAAAACACTTAAAGAGGACTCTCTCAGTTCCTTTTTCGTAAATTAGTTTGATGAGACCGAAAAAGTGATAACCTACCTCCCATTGAACATTTTTTTTCAAATACTTTTCTGAGCGTCAAAAGAACAAGGTCGCTCGATAATCTTTTCATTTTTATGGAGCGTGAAAAGAGATTAAAGGATACTCCATGAGTTTCACTTTTCATGTTACCATGACAAGTACGAAAAGGATACAAAAGTATACTCAGTTCATAGATGATTTTAGGGGCAAAATTTGGCTCATGGGCGAAATTAAGGGGCCTCCAATTATTTATTGGGCAATTTTTTTGTATTAGAGTGATTTTTTTAAACTTATATCATTAGCCCATAATTTATTTTAGGGGAAAAATCATGTACAGAGTTAGCCCATGTTTTTAGGAGGGATAGAGGAAAAAAAATTATATTTAGCCCCTGAAATTTGGAGGGACAAGCTTCCATTAGCCAAATTTCTAGAAATATGTGAATTTTTTATAGCTTCTTCGCCCTGCCATTTGGTAAAATCGGGGTTTATGGTTTAATTTCGCCCTAATTTTGTGGTATGTGGTATGGGTAGTGGGTAGCTACAATCTTCCCTTTGCCCGATTTCCAAAGAACATGGAAATTTTTGGCCCTCCCACATGGTATAAATTATATGGGATCTGAAATGCATTCCCCAGTTTACATCTTTGTGGTTATTTGAATTTCCCCTTTGGGCTCTTGACGGAACAGAGGTTTACGGTTTTACTTCTGCTACCTCTTATTTCCCCTTTCGGCCTTAAGGTTTACAGTTTTAGTATTTTACTCTTCGACGTTCTTCTATTGGGTAATGAGTTACTCTCAGGTTCGGCCCAGGCACCAGTGACCGCATTTTGTTATCATTCCAACAGAGGAGGACCCCACTCACGGCTCGACGTTGAGGCTCGACCACACTGGAAAAATCGCATATCTGGATTCTGATTCTCTACGTTTCCATCAAATAGTTGGTGTAGGGTAGTCACGGCTTCAGAGAGGTGCTACTGCTTACTGATTTTCTATTTGTTGAACATATAGGTTAGTGAATGTCTTTTTACATCCATCCGGTGTAATTTTCATCAAAACTGTAATATAAGAGATAACACTATTCAAATAGCATTTAAATTGTTTAATTGTTTAATTTTCACTTTCTAAATTGGCTTGAATGATATGAACTTCATGGTGTTTACATTTCACAAGGTCAATTGAATTCTGAGGTAAAATAGATTCTAATTGGGCTCCAACACTTATCATAGATTGCTTATATTTCTACTTCAAGATGTATCAATACTAACAATGATTCAATGCCTCATCTGAGATGCTAAAACTCTGCCCATCGTAGCATCAAT
>ML788951.1:446891-470287 GCA_009831015.1 Picea engelmannii
TCCATTTGTAGATGGAAACACCTTTTGTTTAATTAGCCTATGAAAACTATTATTTGTCGAACTATAACAGATGTACTGAAATGTTGGTTGACTTTATTGTAGTAGATGTAGTGAATGTTGATGTTGGGTGAAATGTTGGTTGGATTTATTGTATTAGATGTAGTGAATGTTGATGTTGGTTGAATTTATTGTAGCAAATGTAGTGAATGTTGACAATGTTGTGAACTCCATTTGTAGATTGAAACACATTTTGCAATTGGCCTATACAAAATGCTCTTTGTCAATTTTGGTCAACTTTACTGTAGTAGATGTGATGAAATGTTGTGTGAAGTCCATTTGTTTACCCAACACCACTCACCAATATTTTACAAGATTTTATAATTAAGTGAAAGATTCGCCAATATTTTACAAGATTTTATAATTCAGTGAAATATTCGCCAATATTTTACAAGATTATACAATTGACTAAAATATTCGCCAAAAAATTATATATACATTTTATATTATTGATAAAATAGACTTCAATTTTTCCTATATATCATGGGGATTCACCCATTTATTATACATATAAATTTAGGGGGGGTTCTTAAAATCACCCATGACTCGGTTGCATTCTCATTGATTTACGAGTGCAGGAACGAGCAAAGACTAAGATCGAGGTTTTTCTAAAAAACCTAAAATGTATTTGTACATGTGACAAACATAAAAAAACAAATTAAGAAAAGTATTTGTATTTCATCGTTCTATCTCCAAGATCATTTATCTGTGAAAAAATTAAAACACTCACAATACCATAAGAACATTAGGTTTTAGATAAAATATAAAATAACAATGAAAAAGTAGAAAGTGAATAAATATAGGTGAAAAATATTTTTTACCATTCCATTGTCATTTTACCCAAAACTTGTCCAAAAAACCCTTTTTCACCTGAAACTTCCTCTGTCGATTGCGGGAGGCCCAAGAAACCATTCAATGAATGGATTCTGCTAAAGAGTTGATATTCTCGTCCTCTTTCTTTTCCATGGATTAATGTTCTTTTTCACTAGTTAAAAAATTGTTTTTGAGTTGGATTTTAGGATGGTAGGTGCGCATAGGAGCCGCCAAAGGTGGCATATATCAGGCCATGTGAAAACCATATGTTTCCATAGGTGGCCTTTGGTTCACTTGCGAAGGTTCCACACTAGGTATACAACTTCACTTGTGGGGGGAGAAACTCAAAATTTCTTTATGTGCGTTCCGCCAATAAAAATTTCTAAGGAAGTGAAATAAATATGTTGACTTCTCCCTATGGTTCCAATGAAGGTTTTTGACTATCAAAATGTTGGAGTGGAGGGAGAGGGAACACAAGGAAAGTGATTACATCACCAGGAATGACCCAGTCATAGTTAATGCCCTCTGACAATGCAGGCTCCTGAAGTTCTTCAAGATCCATGGCATGAGGGACCAACTAAGGTTGCTTGAGTACTTAGTCCACATGTGAGATGTGGATCAACAAGTTTTTCATGTGGGATGCCACATACTCACTCTAGATATCGAGGATATCTATTTTTTTATGGGTTTATCACATTGAGGATCCCATGTGACACTGACAAGCGGCATAGGTGGAGTTTACCGATGAGTGAGTATGTCCTCCGACATTGTGATCCTGAGGCTAAGAGACGTAAGGGAATATTTTCTATTAGGGGTGTCCAAGATTTACCCCTACGAACTATCCTATTCAATATATCACGTATGGAAGGGGGTGAATCTCCTCACATGGCCCTCCAAAGTTACTTCTAGTATGAAGTGGAGTTCATGGAGCCCTGAGTATTTAACTAATGTGATGGGTTTCTTCACAGTATGAAGAAACAACTAACAAAGTGCAATAAAGGTGACCTAAAACAATTCAGGTATGCATCCATTTTACTGTCCTTCTTCCTCAAGAGGGTTCCACAATTGCGCTTACAGGTTGAGTGGGGTCTGTCAGCCCCATGGGATCCAAGGATGAAAAGATGGTGTGACCTCATGGCTCGTCATGTGGCGTGACCTATTGTCAAATACAACGACGTGTTCTTTGATTGGTTGAGGCCTCAAATACTGATGGTAGATGATGATGTGTATGCCTGTTTGGAATTCAGAGGTGACCCGGACTTGGTTCTACCTGAGGGTTCTCAATAGGGGAACTTAGGTAAGAAGAACATTTTTTGTTTTTATAATGTTTTTGTAAATTTTTAAATATGATTTTTTTTTTATGTTTTTAATCCGATGACTAATCAAAAGATATTTTGACAATGTAGATGTAGGAAAACACTGGCCTCCAAGTACATCCCCCATCCAGAGATGAGAGGAAGTAGCCAAGGTAATAGGATGGGTTTTCAGTGATTACAAGGTGATCGAGTAGAACCTAGAGGGGTTGACAGTAGATGTCACAGATACCTCTATCGATGAGATCCTGAGATGATATCAGTGCCATACAATAAGCGTATCTAGTTATCTTAGTCTACTTATCCATAGGGTGACATGGGCAGTTGTGTGTTATCATGAGCAACATCCTTGATGCTATTTTGTATATGAAGCCATGTGCTTCACATTTTGATATTTTGGTGTTTGGACAAAACCACTTTTTGTAAAAAAATTTATCGTTATATATACATGAGGCTTCTACCATCTTACTTTCTTTATATACAAAATGTGATTGGATTTATAAATGTCTCAAATGTTTGTCTAACATATAATTATCTAATGCATCTGTTAATGTATTTATACATCTAGGAATGTGTTGATATTCAATATAATCAAAATGACATTCCAAGTGGCGAATTCGTGAATATACCCTTAACAAAGTAGGAATTAGGATATCATAGACATTACTCAACTGTAGTACTACTAACTGCGAATCAAGTCCTACAACGAGATGATGGATTCCAAGTGAAACAACGTCGATCAAACATTCGATGATTGCACTGTACTCCGCGATATTGTTAGCTACAAGACCGAGGAAAACACTGTGTAGACTGATTAATTCATTCGTAGGTGCATACATTACCCAAACAATAGATGCTAGGTTCTGAGTACTACAACTAGCACCATCGGCAAAGGCAATGTAGGGTAGCGAAGACACTGACATTTGGAAACCAAGCACAATGCAAGGTAAGCAGTTGGGGGTCGAAACCAAATAACGAAAAAGCACACAAAAGTAGCACACAAGAGTATGATACAGTAAAAGTACAAGCACTCATGCAAAGATAACATAAGCATAGTATTTCTTCAAGTAGATCCCTATTTGGGGTTCACTCAAAGGAATTCCATCATAATCTTCTAACTCATAGGATCCTTTCTCCAACACTCGTTTGAAAATATAAGGGCCTCGCCACATAGCCTTGAATTTTCTGGCTCCTAGTAAATTACGATCTTCTTTGTAGAGGAGAAATAGATCACCTTCATAGAAAACATGTGGCTTGACATGCTTGTCATATTGGGCTTTGACACGCTTCTTCTGAGCTTTGATAACCAGGGTGGCATCACGACATGCTTCATCTAATTAAATCAGGTATAATAGACGTTCCTCTTCAACAAAGGTGTTGGGGAGAAGTTCAACAACTAGCTTCAAAGAGGGTATTTCACATTCAATCGATAGGACAAATTTGACACCATACACTAATTGGAAAGGAGTAAATCCCATGACAGACTTCAAGGATGTCTGATAGGCCCATAATGTTGAAAACAACATCGTGTGCCAACTTGTCTAGGCCCATAATGTTCGATAGGCCCATTATCCATCGAAGCATAGTAATATGAACTTTGTTTATCACTTCAAGCTAGCCATTGGCCTATGGATAATAGGGGGTTGAGTCTTCATGCTGAAGACCCAACTTTTTAGTAAGCTCAGACATCATGAAATTTTGATAATGGCTACCAGGATCAATAACGATAGCTTGTGGGATTCCAAATCGAGTGATGATATGATTGAATATGAACAATGATGTAGTTTTCATGGTGCTATTGAATGTAGGCATTGACTCCACCCATTTTGTGAATTAATACACAGTTACGATGATGTATCCATGTCCCCTGGACAAGTGAGGGTTACATTTCATGAAGTCAATGCCCCATTTTGCAAAGGGACCAACGAAAAGTACAGGGTGTAAAGGAGCGGGATGAGATCTTATCTTGTTATTATACGTTTGAGAAGCATGACACTTCTGGACAATAATGATACGGTATTTAAATAAATAAGGCCAGAAGTATCCTGCTCATAAGATATTTTGGGCAGTGGCATACCCATACATATGACCACCACATGCTCCAGAGTGGAAGTTGTTCAAAGATTTCTCAGCCTCATCGTAGATGAGACATCATCGGAAAATTGAGTCAACATCACGGCGATAAAGAGTGTCACCAAGAATTATGTATTAACGGGCTTGATACCATATATGATGAAGGTCCGTACTGGAATAGTCAGGCCATAAAGTTTGAGTCTGGAGATAAATGATAATATCTCCATACCAAACATCATCATAACTGATCAAAAAAAGGGATTCATCAGGTAAGTAATCCTCTGCCACATTTGTCGTATCATTCAAGGGAAGGTCACATATCAATTCTTCAAATACAAAATATTTCTTAGACTTAGCGTGTTCAAATTCTAAGTCGAACTCCTACAAAATCACTATCCATTTGGAGTACTTTACCCTTAGAAATTGGCGCGTAAGGATATGATGCATAGGGTTGCAATCGGAAATGATAGTGGTCTTACGTAATAAGATATAATGACGAAAACGTCGGACATCTTGAATAGCTGCCAAGGCTAGTTTCATGACATGTAGGTATTTGGCTTCGGCAGTCATGAGACTTTGAATCAAATAATAAATTACATGTTCATCATGCAAATCATCTTCTTGGACTAAAACCCTGGCAATGGTAGAATCAGAAGCAGCGAGGTAAAGGAAATAGTATCGACTATAATTGGGTGGGAAAAGAAGTGGTGTATGAGTTAAGGAATTTTTTAAAGATTCAAAGGATTTATTGGTGGTATCCTCCCATACAAACTCGTAACCTTGCTTCAACATTGAAGTAAATCCGTGTGTTAACTCGACGTAATTTGTAATGAATCGACGCAAACAAATTTCCTTCCCTTGCAAACTTTGAAGTTGGCGTAGTGTGGAAGGAGGAGGTAGATTTAGGATAGACTCAACCTTCAAAGGGTCTACCCTAATTCCATGAAGTGACAAAATAAAACCCAGAAGTTGGTCTGACTCCACACAAAAAACACATTTGTGCGGGTTTAAATAGATATGATAATAACGACAACGAAGGAAAATGGCTCGGAGATGGACCAGGTGATCTTGGAGACGCATGGAATGCACCGGTAGATCATCAAGATACAATTGTACTATGTGAAAAATATCATGAAAAGAATAAGACATGGCACATTGAAAAGTTGCACCAACATTCTTCAAACCGAAAGGCATTTTCCGGTAGGCAAAATAACCCAAAGGACAAATGAAAGAAGTCTTGTGTTGATCTGCGGGAAAAATAGTAATATTATTATAGCCAGAGAAACCATCCATTAAGGAGAATATTTTGGTCCCAACGCAATCGTCGATGATCTGTTCAACGAAGGGGGTTGGATAATTGTCCTTAGGACAAGCTTTATTCATATCCATATAATTTAAACATACACAGATCATGCCTTGCTTCTTGTTTACCGGAAATAGATTGGATACCCAGTCGGTTAAATCCATAGGATCAATAAAGTCGTCCTTAAGAAATTTTTAAACTTCGAGCTTGATAGCAACAACTTTATGAGGGTGGACTAGGTGAAGTCTCTTCCAGATAGGTTTAGCATCCAGGTAGGTTTCAATTTCATGCACAACAATATCGGGGTTAATACCTTGCATCTCTTCATATCTCCAAGCGAAAACGTCAGATAATTCTTGAAAAAGGTCTTTATAAGTGACGACCTCATCAACGAAACATGAGGCTCGGATGTGAACATTTTCGATGATTCCAGGTTTAATGGATATGTCAAGAGGAATGGTGGGTGAGATATTACTAAGGTTCCCTTCATATAGCACGTCGTGGGATGACTCGGGAATAGAGGAAATGACAACAATGGTTGATGAAGTCGAAATCCGTCGGTAACTCTCTTTGGTGTGTTGTTCTAGGAAGGGAATGGAATGATTATATCCATCGTCCCATGGGGTGTCTTCCATGGACATGACTGACATGATCATCTCGTCGGTAGGAAAGATAACATGAAATGGATCAGGAGATGAATCACAGAGAGAAGGTGTAGAAGGGGTTGCCAATTGAATGGATTGATAAGAAGATTCAACTGGACTGAAAGGCATTTTCTCACCATAGAAAAGATAATCACCCGAATTTGGTACTATCCACAGGTCATGAGACACAGGGGTTTCCCAAATAGAGATGGAAATCATGTTGATTGAAGCGAAAAAAGAAGGTGGAACATCGGGTGGTGGTATTGGGAAGGTACCCATTAAAGTGGAATCTTTCAGGAGACCCACACTAACATTCTCATGTACACCGACATTCTCGTACCCAGGAGGTGTCTTCGAGATAAAGGTTATGTTGCTAGTATGGGAATCGAAATTGAAAAAGGCCAGTTGTTCAAACGTAACGAATTTTCCTTGATGTGGGAAATGTAACACACAAAAAAGGGTAGACACGATAGCACACATGGAATCAATCCAATTACAGCTAAGTAAGAGGTTATAGTCAAGAGGTGCATCAAATACCTCAACCTCGACATTGATTGATTTGCTTTCCAATGTAATAGACAATGAGGGTGTGATTTGGTGAGGGGAGGAGAGCCAATGGATTTCCAGCAAGTAATAGACATAACGCATGTTGAGGTGCCCTCGCTAATAATGGTTCTACAAATATTTTTGTTCTCGACAAAACCTTGAAGGTGAAATGCTAATTGAGGAGGTAGCCTTGGAATGTGATCTTCGAGGTCAAAGATTATCAAATTTGTATCTATGGGATCAATTCCACTGATGGCCTTTAACAATGACCTCCGTTGAGCGGGACAGCTTTGAAGGACTACAAGAGATAACATCCTATAGGGTGCTTGTGGAAGATCTTCTACAATATTGTAGTTTTGAGCAGAATGTGCATGAGGATTGAAGGCAAACTTTTAAAAAACACCCTTTCAGGGAGGGCAAAGAAATGTATCGGGACCCGACCATTCGAGATGAAGAGGATTGTTGGGAGGTGAAGTTGAGAGAGGAAATTTAACCAATGAAGGTGGTAAATCATCAACTTTCTCCTTTGAAGGAGAATAATATTTGGCTCAAGTGGTGATTACAAAGTCATTATTGATAGAATTACCAGTACACATAAGGACATATGAAGTGGTGGAAGGAGAGGGTTGGTCATGACTGACCAATTGGGATTGTTGCTGAGAAGGGAAAGTTTTTCACAAAATGATAGGTGTGGGTGGCTTTCTGGTTCCTTGAAGGAACTTAGTGACCTCAACACATCTTGGAAAATATTTCGTGTAGTGATAATCACAAAAAATAAGGCAAGGATATCGAGGTTTACGCTTATACTTATCATCAACAAACTGTATCTTGGGTTTATTAGATTGCGGATTATTATTTCTATCCTCCTTTTTTTTACCCTTTCCTTTTTTAGATTTTGTTTTGCCAGAAGGGTTAGATTGAACTAAATTAACCTCAGAAGTTTTATCGGTGGAAGGAGTAGGAGTTGGATCAATTTGAACATTAGAAGTAGTAGATTTGGGATTGGTGTGAGTGGCCCATGTGGATTTAGCATCAGCATGGAAGGTGCCAATCACACCATCAACAACATGAGAATATGCTAGGGTTGTTGAGGTAGCAGTTGTAGAAGGGAGAGGAGTGTAGAAAGTCGTAAAGAGTGTTCATTTGTGAATAAACGAGATCTAGGTACTGAGTGCCACTAACCGCATGTTCTTCAGTGCCAACTCCACCCATGGAAATATCATGGGATATTTTATTGACGAATGATTTGGTGAACCATTCAGCCAATAATTGATCAAGAAGGTCGAGTTTGATCAAGTGTCTCCTCTGTCTCCACTCATGAATCTGATCGAAAATGTGAGTGGCAGAGGATTTCTTAAAGGAACTTAAAATTTCGATTCCTGTCTCATAGGGGATTGGAAATTGGTAATGTGTGAGAAAATCCAATGCTAGGGTATTAAATTCATTAAAGAATCCTTGTGGTAATTCCATGTACCACTTTGCAGCCGAACCCTTGAGAGTTTGTTGGAAGAGTCGTAACTAAATAGAGTCATCCATCAAAGAGTTGTATGAGCACCAAAGGTGAAAAGTCATAACATGTTTGTTTGGGTCTTCTCCTATTTTACCATCAAATTTGGGAATGTCATACGATAACTTGGCTGGTGTAATGGGCCAATGGGGAGAATGTAAGATAGGGTCATTTAAGATTCTAGACAAGTCAGGTAAATCCAAACTGGCTAGAAAAGGTAGTTGTCTTTTCACATGAGGATACTGGTGACTTTGGGGAGGAAGTCCCATCGATATACCGGTAGGACTATAAGCAGTCTGCATGTACGTGGAGTGTCCTGACATATTCTGCCATGGAGGATTTGGAGGCATATAGACCATGGGGTTGGGTTGGTTAGAGATGTTCCGTTGAAAAGAGACACTAGACTGAATGTTCAGACCCTAAGAAGGAAGTAAAGAACTGGGATATGGCTAGCCAGAGTGAGGGGGTACAAAAGAGGTGACTTGAGGTTGTTTCCCCCTAGATGATTGTGGATTTCATTGGGTAAGACGGTTCCAAAGTTGGGCTAGTGATCCTAATGTGTTTTTTCCATACAGTGGGTTATAGATTCTAGCCAGAGGTTTTCCTCCAAGTGGAGGTTGCCCCCCAATGTGAGATTTCCCTCCAATGGGAGTTTGGTAGCCAGAAGTGAATGAATGATAGGTGTTTCCAATTGTATGGGATCCACTAGGGCCAGATCCCCCAAGAAAAGGTGGATAAGACCCTCTGAAGAGGACCTAGGAAGGTGTAGGAACAAAACTGACAGCAAGATTATACCCAGGTGGAACAAAAAGTCTAGAAACTCCAGATGGAACCTAGGTAGGGATGGTGATGGAAGGATTCAAATTGTGATACCCAAGAGGAAGTAATGGGATAGGTCTAGACAAGAGTGGTGTGCCAATGGGAGCTTTGTTAACCACCACATTCCCGATAGGAATAGTCGTAACGTGTGGGACCATAGTAGAATGGGCCATCTAGAGAAAAAATTTCGAGCTAGGACCAAATGACTATGTGTCTGGATCAACTGTGATGTTTCTAGTTGTACAAGCAAAATGGTCTAAAGGTATCGTGTAGGTAATATACGTTTCAGGTAGTTGGGAGACTAAGGGTGTATCAGGACCTGCCTCTAAGTTGTCATAAAGGTCCCTCACCATGTGAGGTGGGATTCTAAATATGTCGGTAGTCCAAAGGGGATTCTCGTCTCCAAGGCCTGTATGGGGTCTGGTCAGTATTCCAAAAGTATCCACAACAAGTTCTTCGGATGAATTCATCGAGAGAATACGTCTCTCATATCCAGGAGGGATACAAAATGCCTCTAGAGAATTGGAAATAATTTGAAAACTTTCTAAAGAGGTGGAACCTTCCTCTTGTGAGGTTACGGTGTCCTGGACCACTCTCCACTCGAGAGAGTCCTTCGGTGAATTAGGAGGCAAATGGATATAACCTTCTGGATCTTACATCCTTGTGGAAGATCCCACACATAATCATGGGTATACCCTCCAAGGAGCCCGAGTGAGTCTGGCCAACATCGATTCCAGGTACCGTGAAGACTTTCCCCTCCATAGTCACCTTGTGTAAGACCCTTAAAATATAGGCTATTAAGGTTACCAAGAACAACAATGATGCCTGGGGAAATAGTTGACAACCTGATCCACGTGCAAGGGCAGGGTATCTAGCTCGAAATCAACTCTAAAGGATTCCACTCATAATTGTGGGTATACCTTCAAGTGACCCCCATAATACATGCAATTTCTACACCAAGACCAACAAAGTAGGGTGAGTAACTTTTCCATCCTTAATGCGACCTCAGGTTTAACCCTTGTGTGAGAAGGGCTTCCCAGGACAAAATGTTGCAAGTGGATTTGAACACTCCCTATCACAAGATGCTATAGTGTGTTTTATGCTTTGGAGAGTGTGCCTCATAACCTATTCCAAAGCGCTAACCTAGATAATGTTGGTGCAAAGATTTTCTAGAAAATAAAAGTTACTAATAAATTTTAAAATTACGTAGTATTTTAGAGGTTGTTGTTTATGCAAGAGGGAGATGGAGATGAAACGGATGTTGTATGAGACCTTCACCCAATAATATGCAAAAAGAGATGGATGAACAAAAAAATTTAGTTTGATGAACTCTAATTACAATAGGGAGAAAGTATTTCTTCGGAAAACATGAAAGCTACGAAATCTAATTCCTTTTTCTTGAATGAACACAATTTCGAACAATCATAAGAAATGAAATTTTCCAATTTGTTGTCTTGTAAAAAAAAAAAATGAATGCAAATTTTTTTCTTATGAATGATTACTACAAAGAATAAATGACTTTAATTCTTCCTTTCCAAAACCAAGTCAGGGATATAATGAAGAAAGGAAAAGTAATCAAAGAAAATCGATACACTCAACAAATACCCAAATCAAACTTTTAATGAAGATAAAAATGAAGATGACGAGAAAGTGTTTTTCTAAATGCAAACGAAAATAATTTTCCAATCAACAAGCAATCCAAAAAATGTAAAAGAATCCAAAACTTCAAATCAAATCAAAGATTTTTATCAATCAAGCACTCAGATTTAAATCCAGATATTATGTCCTTGTTGACAAAAAGAAAGAAGTAAAAACTTGTAAAATGATGAAGAAGGGTTTTCAATCCCTAAAAACAAATCAACAACAAGTCTTACACTCAGAAAACAGCCAAGTACTAGCACTAAAAGTTCTTTCCAGGTGATCAAAGAAAAAATGGGTCTTAGAAGACAAAAAGACCTTATCCAAAAATTCTACAGGAGATGTCGCAACTCAACAGTAAGGTAGAGTGTGGGGATTTGATGTTTCCGCGTGATAGATATGGGTAGGATGTGGAGATTTTGTGCTGGTCTAAAAAGTCAGAGTGTGACTATCTAAGATTTTTGTAGGTTGTATATGGGATACAGTGCAGAAATACCTGTAAACAAAGGAAAATTGGATAAAGGGAAAAGAGTCTAAAAGAACTTTCAGATCAAGAGAGTCTGAATGGATCCCCCACAACCTCAAAGATTGTTTTAAAATGAAAAGAGTTAGGCTAAAGGAAAATGGACATCGAAAAAACAAAACAAGTTGTATCCCCAATATGGTCTCCAATTTTGTTATTGGATAAATCAATGAATGCAAACATAAACTGATCTGCCTAGATCCACCTAGATCTAGAACAAAACAAGATAGGACATGACACTTTCCCTAATATTTAATGATGTAGGAGCATCACCTTCACAGTCATCAGTGCACGCGTGGAGGAGAGAAGAATGACATTTTAGCAAAGCCAAAAATTCAAATTGAGCATTAACTCAGAATTTATTTGGGTTGTTGAGATATTTTGCTGAGAAAATTTTAAAATCGTAACTTGTTTCTAAAGTCTCTAAGGACTATAAGAAATAGAAAACGTGGAGTGTTGAATCTGTCTGATAGTAATTATCAGTTATTGTAATAGCACTTAGTAGGTAATAGTTTTAAGTCTGAATTGATAGATTTCAGGAACAGGACGAGAGAGCTCAGGGAGCTGGTTCTTAAAAAGTTTCATTTACATTGTAAGAGTAGATCAGGATGGATAACGTAGGATAGAAAAAAGTAGATCATAATAGTAGGAACACCATGTAATTTTCATTTTTCAAAACTGAATAGAACAGATAGGATATTGTGATATATCTGTGTTCATTTACTGTTTAAAGAAAAGTGTGTTGTATTCTCTGTGATGTTCATATTTTCATTTTCATTTTCTGTTGAGAGTGGAGAGAATGACTATATGATTCTATAATGAAACTAGATAAGTTTCAGTTGTTTTTATATTGAACCATATATGCAAGGTGTGCATTCCCTAACGCAAGGTATGCGCTAACTGGAACTTGGAATGATTCAGAGAGGGAGGTTCAGAGGAGAATAAGGAGACTTGATATTCCAGGTGCAAGGAGTGCACAAAACTTAGAGCCGACTAAGTTCGAAGAAACAACAAAGAAGAATGCCAGGAGGCCGTGAGGTATTTTCTTTTCAAGAAAATCTCTTCAAATCAGAGTTATTCTTAATCCTCAAATGCAAGGTTTGCATAGGTGTTTGAATATTTAATGAGAAGAAGCTCAAGAGGGAGTGTTTTTTCATTCATAGAGATCCAGTTGAAGAAGGACTGAATATTTATTCCTTGACACTTCGAAGATTTCCTAAGTCTAGGAAGAAAATTTGCATAAGCTTAGGGGGGAGACCATAGTAACCATCATATCTGAAAGTAGAGAGAAGATATTCATTGGATCTATAAGAATGGAAAGGAGTTGAACGGATGGTGGAAATACTTCGATAGGAAGTGTCGATATTCTAATCACCGTCAGATATGTGGAAGCAACACGAACCTTAGCACCTTGTTCCCAAAGGAGGATCTTGGCATTCAATTTTTGGTGGAACAAGGGTGAAGCTCCTTTGGACTCATGTGTTGTGAAATCCTGAAGACTGTCATATTTCATGGAAGACACCTGAGAAGAGATCAAGAGTTGGGACACATGGTGAGTAGTTGGTGTTTGGGAGAATCACCAAAATAATCAAGACTGTCCATCCTGGAGAGGAAAGGTGGCGAAAATATCTAATCGACTGGGGGACTTACGAGGAGAAGAGTAGGGGATTCGCAAGAAGGAAATCCACTAAATCATCTTGACCGTCCCTTAGAAAAAATAAGACGGAGGATATTGACCATTGGTCAAGGGGAAATAGAGACCGTCGATCTAGTGCGAAAGGATTTCAGAGTTTCGGTGTTCAGAGAACTGAAGGTGAAGGAACTTTGGCCTCACAAGTTGTGAAACCTTGAAGTGAGAAACCCCAAAAATCTCAAGGTTTGACCCTAGGTCATGGGACCAGGTCATATGGTGATCCACTAAGGAAGGTGTTAAAATAACGTTGGGTCCTTTTAGAGTTCGGAACTTCGGGAGTTGACAGGTAGGAGAGCATGTTCGCGGGTTTGCCGAACCGCAAACTCCAATATCGCTTTTAGTGTAGATGCATGGTCACGGGGCATGGTGACGTGAGGTAGGATATGAGAACCTTAAGCCCCCAATCGGGATTAAAGTTGCAAAGGAATGGGACGCTTGACTGCAGAAATCCCGATCTACAAAAAGCGTTGTTTGGTTTAACACGAGGTCACGACGAATGGTCGCATGGACCAAGATTTAAGCATAGGCTAATTTTCGTTAATCTCTTTTCATCATTCGATGGTTGAAGAGACATGGATTTCTCCCTCGAGAAATATCAAATCGTGAAATGTGAAACACGCCTTATGGGTAAGTTTATGATCATAAAGACGATCACATGAAGGGGGAGCTCGCGCTTGATGGTATATTCTTCACACACGAGTTCTAAATAAGAGGACCTGTGGATCTGATTTAAAGGGCTCCAGTGAGGACCCGAAAGATCTGTTCCATATCGGAGTTAGAGGATGATCCAATGACTGGGAGGTCATGGACTCCACTATGGTAGGGGTTTTGCATCAGGTGGTATCAGAGCCAAAGTAAAAACTTTTAATTTTGTTTGTCGAACAACAAACAAAAGAAGAAGAGAGGAAGGTTGGTATCCTTCATGAGAATTTTACTCTGTTGGGAGGTGACACAATGAAGTCATGCCTCCAAGAAGGCATAGAGAAAACATAGAGATGGAAGAATAAATGAGGTGACTCAGAATGAGGTTGAACGCCATGGAAATAGCATAGACAAGGGCACTAGATAACGGCGATCTAAGTGAATTTGAGACTGAAGAAGAGGTCGAAGCTGGCCAAAATGCGACAGAGGATGTTGCACAAGACCACTTGATAAAATCTATTTCAAAGATTGGGGCCAGAGCAAGGATAAAAGTACCTATGTATGAAGGTAATCTAGAAGTTGAAGAATTGCGTGATTGGATACGCACCATGGATAAGAACTTCAATTATGAATATATCAAAGAGTAAAAAATGGTGAAGCATGTAGTGATGATATTGAAGGGTCACACAGCATTATGGTGGGATGAACTGCAAGCTGAACGCAGAAGAAATGATAAGCAAAAAATTAAAAGTTGGGATAGGATGGTAGCTAAGATGAAAGATAAATTTATCCCAAAGTATTACCAAATCAATCTTTATAGGACGTTGCAGAACCTAAAGTAGAGAGGTTTATCAGTGAAGGAGTACACTGAAGAGTTCTATAGACTAAACATCAAGGTTGGACAGAAGGAGAATGAATCTGAAAATACAACCAGGTATATCAATGGGTTGAGATATGAAATCCAAGAAGATATCAGCACGATGTATGTCAGTACAATCGAGGATGCTTATCAAGCAGCCTTGAAAGTTGAGGAAAAATTAGCCAGGAGGCAAAGTCAATGAAGCAGAGGTGGAAATTCGAGCCGAGGAAAAGGAACTAGTAGAGAGAAGTTCCATAAGTCAAATATGGAAGATGATAAGCAACATAGCCACCAAGAGAAGGGTGGAAGCTGTAAAGAAGGAAAACATGGTGGACAAATTTCTTTTCCTAGAGGTAGAGGAAGAGGAAGAGCAAGAGGAGGCATAATTCGATGCTATACCTATGGAAAGGAAGGGCACAAATCTTGGGAATGTCCCGACAGAAAAAGAGAAGGTGGAGAAGCACACATTGCCAAAGAAGAGAAGCATGTGGAAGAAGAGGCCACAGAAGGAGGAAGAAACCTCATGATGAGGAAACTTCTTCTCAAACCAGAGAGAGAACCAGGAGAACCAATTCAACAGACAAGCCTATTCAGAACTGCTTGTAAGATGAAAGACAAGGTTTGCAAGGTGATCATAGATAGTGGGAGCATGGATAATCTAGTATCCACGGACATGGTGGAAAAGTTGGAGGTGAATACACTGCACATCTAGGGCCATACAAAGTATCGTGGCTGCAGAAAGGACTTCAAGTCATGGTAAGTCAGCAATGCCAAGTTGAGTTTACAATAGGAGGTTACAAAGATGAAATATTGTGTGATGTAATCCCTATGGATGTCTATCATATTTTATTGGGAAGACCATGGCAATATGACCAAAAGGTTATTCATGATGGGAGAAAGAATACCTATACCCTAGAAACGAATGGTAGGACACATATGTTGTTACCCATAGTAGGCAAGGAGAAGGTAGAAGCTAGTTCAAGCATACTTCTCATTAGCGGGAAGGAGCTTTTAAAGGAAGTCAAGGAAGAGAGAGAGATGCAGTTTGTTGTTGTGAGGAAGCCTATAGTGGTCCTTACAAATACTTATGTAGAAGATTTGCTTATAGAAATCCAAGAACTGTTAGATAACTTTGTTGATATAGTTGTAGATGAGTTACCACACTCATTACCACCCATCAGGAGCATAAGCCATCACATTGACCTTATTCCAAGAGATAGTTTTCCAAACAAAGAAGCTTATAGGTTGACACCTAGAGAGAATGAGGAAGTCAAGAATCAAGTCCAGGAGTTGTTGGATAAAGGGTTAGTGAGGGAAAGCTTAAGCCCTTGTGAAATACCGACTGTATTAAGCCCAAAGAAAGATGAAGGATGGAGAATGTGCACAGATTCTCGAGCCATCAACAAGATAACCATTAGGTATAGATTTCCTTTGCCAGGGATGGATGATTTGATGGGTTGCCTGAGTTGTGCAAGCTATCTTTCCAAGATATACTTGAAGAGTGGATACCATCAAATAAGAATGAGAGAAGGAGATGAATGGAAAACAACATTCAAGATGAATGAAGGATTATTTGAATGGTTGGTCATGTCGTTTGGGCTAACAAATGCACCAAGCACATTCATGATACTAATGAATGAAGTGTTGAAACACTTCATTGGAAAATTTGTCATAGTATATCTAGATGATATACTAATCTTCAACAAAACAAAAGGAGAACACTTAAGACATTTAACCGTAGTGATGGAAAGGTTACAATAAGAGAAATTACTGATAAATTTGAACAAATGTTCTTTTATGAAGAAGGAGTTCATATATTTGGGATTCGTAATCTCTTCGAATGAATTCAAGATGGACCCAGAGAAGGTGAGAGAAGTTAGAGAATGGCCATCACCAAGAGGACCTGTTTGAAGTACGAAGTTTTCATGGGTTAGCGATTTTTTATAGGAAATTTATCAGAAATTTCAGTGGCATATGTGCACCCATACTGGATACTGTGAAGAAGAAACAAAAGTCATTTATTTGGAAAGAGGAAGATGATAAAGGTTTCAAAGTGTTGAAAGAGAATATCACAGAGCAGCCAATTCTAGACTTACCAGATTTTGGAAAAACATTTCAAGTGAGATGTGATGCAAGTGGATTAACTATTGGATCAGTCTTGAGCCAAGACAATAAGCCAGTTGCTTATTTAAGTGAGAAACTGAATGATGCCAAGAAAAATTATTCCACGTATGACAAGGAATTTTATGCAGTGATTCAAGCTTTAAAAAAATGGAGACATTATTTAATTCCTAAAGAATTTGTCTTGTATAGTGATAATCATGCTTTGCAATTTATTACTAGGAAAAAAAAGTTGAATAAAAAACATGCAAAATGGGTAGAATTCATGCAGAATTTTACTTTTTTTATTAAACACATTGTTGGAACTGCTAACAAAGTTGCAGATGCTTTGAGTAGAATAAGCTTGATTGTACAAGAATTCCAAGTGGAGACATTGGGGTTCGAACACCTCAAGGAGATGTATACAGAAGATGCAAATTTCAAGGGAGCGTATGAGGCATGCAATAATCCTTTATTGGGAGACAGAAGCCCATGGAATGAATATTTAATTTAGTATGGATTATTATTAAAGGGGATCCAATTATGTATTCCAAATTTCTCGATGAGAGAGAACCTACTGAAAGAAAAACACAGTGGAGGTTTAGCTAGACACTTTGGTCACAACAAGACATTTGCACAACTGAGAAGTTCATATTATTGGTCAAGCATGAGAGAAGAAGTGAACAAGTTCATGATCAAATCTAGAGTTTGTCAGTATGAAAAGGGAAGACAACAAAATATTGGTATGTATCAGCCATTGGCAATTCCAGAGAGGCCATGGGATGCAATAACCATGGATTTTGTTTTGGGATTGCCTAGAACTTAGAGAGGACTCGATTCCATATTTGTTGTGGTGGACAGGTTCTCAAAGATGGCACATTTCATACCATGATAGAAGAAAAGAGATGCCACACACATCACCAATTTTCTTTTCAGAAAAGTAGCGAGACTACATGGATTGCCGAGGACCATAGTTTCATACAGGGACACCAAATTTGTGGGACATTTTTGGAGGACTCTATGGAAAAGACTGGGGATGAACTTATCCTTTAGTTCATCATATCACCCTCAGACAGATGGACAAATTGAAGTAGTAAACATATGTTTGGGAAGCCTACTGAGGAGTTTAGTCACTGAGCGAGGAGGACAATGGGATAAAATTCTAGCACAGGTAGAATTTGCATTCAATAATTTAGTGAACAGGAGCACAGGGAAGATTCCATTCGAAATTGTGTATGGCATGCAGCCAAGATGGATTGAAAAATTAAGATATTTGAGCCAAGATGAGTTTAGAAGCATTGGAGCAGAGGATTTTGTAGTAGAAATGAAAAAAATCCATGACAGAGTCAGAGAGCAGCTACATGACAACAATCAGAAATACAAGAGAAAAGTTGTCTAGAGAAGAAGAGAAATTCAATTTGAAGTTGAGGATGAATTTTTAGCTCATTTGAGAAGAGAGAGATTCCCAAGGGGAATGTACAACAAATTGAAGATGAAGAATATTGGGCCATACAAAATTCTCAGAAAATTTGCAGCCAATGCTTATGAGATTGGGTTGCCAGATAATGTTGGGATATCACCGATATTCAATGTTGCATACCTATATCCTTACCAGAGGAATGAAGCAGGAGAGATAGATGATCAGAGAGAGATTCAATGGGAAGAGCAATTGCCCACAACAAAAATACCTCAAATGGAGAAAATCATCGAACGAAGGGATATAAAGAAAAACAGGAGGAAAACAAATCTCGAGTACTTAGTGAAGTGGAAATATCATACAAGGGAAGATGCAAGTTGGGTTGCAGAACTTGGAATTTTGAAGCATGGAATGACAGTGCAAGAGATCATGGAAAGGAGTCCATGAAATTTTTTAACTAGACTAGTATGATGCCTGAGAATTTCCTTCACAATCATCAATGCACATGTGGAGGAGAGAAGAATGAAATTTCAGCAAAGCCAGAAATTCGAATCGAGCATTAACTCAGAATTTATTTGGGTTGTTGAGATATTTTGTTGAGAAAAATTTAAAATCGTATCTTGTTTCTAAAATCTCTAAGGACTGTAAGAAATCACAGACATGGACTGTTGACTATGTCTGATAGTAATTAGTAGTTATCATAATAGGACTAAGTAGGTAATAATTTAAAGTCTAAATTGATAGATTTCAAGAATAGGACAAGAGAGCTCAAGGAGTCGGTCCTTAAAAAGTTTCATTTACATTGTAAGAGTAGATCAGGATGGATAGCGTAGGATAGAGAAAAGTAGAACATAATAGCAGGAAAATGATGTAATTTTCATTTTTCAGAAATGAATAGAATAGACAGGAGATTGTCATATATATGTGTTCATTTACTATTTAAATAAAAGTGTGTTGTATTCTCTGTGATGTTCATATTTTCATTTTCATTTCTTGTTGAGAGTGGAGAGAATGATTGTATGATTCTATAATGAAAATGGATAAGTTTCAGTTGTTTTTCTACTAAACCGTCTATGCAAGGTGTGCATTCCCTAACGCAAGGTTTGCATTAACTGGATCTCAGAACGATTTAGAGAGGGAGGTTCAGAGGAGAAAAAGGAGACTTGATATTCCAGGTGCAAGGAGTGCATAGAACTTAGAGTCGACTAAGTTCAAAGAAACAACAAAGAATAATGCCAGGAGGGCATGAGGTATTTTCTTTTCAAGAAAATCCCTTCGAATTTGAGTTATTTGAAATCCTTGAACACAAGGTGTGCATAGGAGTTAGAATCTTTAAAGAGAATAAGCTCAGGAGGGAGTGTGTTTTCGTTCATAGAGATCCAGCTGAAGAAGGACTGACGATTTAGTCCTTGACACTTAGAATATTTCCTAAGTCTGGGAAGAAAAGTCTGAGAAGTTCAAGGGGGAAACCATAGTAACCATCAGATCTAAACGTAGAGAGCCGATAGCCATCAGATCTAGAATAATGGCGAGGAGTTGAACAAATGGTGGAAATACTTTGGGAGGAAGTGTCGATCTTCCAATAGCCATCATATCCGTTTAAGCAACGCAAACCTTAGCACCTTGTGCCCAAAAGAGGATCTTTGCATTCGTTGTCTGGTGGAACAAGGGTGAAGTTCCTTTGGACTCACATGTTGCAAAATCCCAACGACCATTAGATTTCATGGAAGACACCCTTCAAGTAGGGAAGAGATAGAGAGTTCGGACACATGGTGAGTAGTCTTTGTTTGGGAGAATCATCGAAAGAATCAAGACCATCCATCATGGAGAAGACAGGTGGTGACAAGATATGATCGACCGTGGGACTCAAGAGGAGAAGAGTAGGGGATTCACAAGAAGGAAGTCCATGAAATAATCCATACTGTCCCTTAGGAAAAATACGATGGAGGATCATGACTGTTGCTCAAGGGGTAGTGGAGACTGTCGATCCAGTGCGAAAGGATTTCAGAGTTTTGGCGTTCGACGAAATGAAGGTCCAGGACCTTTGGCCTCACAAGTTGCGAAACGCAGAAGTGAGAAACCACGATGTGCTCAAGGTTTGACCCTAGGTCACGGGATCAGGTCATATGGTGATCCACTAAGGGAGATGTTACAAGAACGTGTGGTCCTTTTAGAGTTTGTAACTTCAGGAGTTGAGAGGTAGGAGAGCATGTTCGCGGGTTTGTCGAACCATGAACTCTGATAGCCCTTTTGGTGTAGACGCATGGTCAAGAGGCATGGTCACGTGAGGTAGGAGATAATAACCTTAATCCCCCAATTGAGATTCGAGGATTCAAGTTGGAAAGGAATAGGATGCTTGACTACAGAAGTCCCGATCTACGAAAAGTGATTTTTGGTTTAGTGTGAGGTCACGACCAACATTTGCATGGACCGAGATTTAAGCATAGGCTAATCGTTTTTAATCTCTTTTCAACATTCGGTGGTTGAAGAGACAAGGATTTCTCCCTCAATAAATCCTTAATCGTGAAATGCAAAACACGCCTTATGGGTAAGGCTATGGTCATAAAGATGATCAAATGAAGGGGGAGCTTGTGCTTGATGTTGGAGTCTTCACATGTGAGTTCTAAACAAGAGGACCTGTGGATTTGATTTACAGGGTTCCAGTGAGGACCTAAAAGAGTTGTTCTAGCTCAGAGTTAGAGGACGATCCAGTGACCAGGAGGTCACGGACCCCACTGGGGTAGGGGGTTTGAATCATTTAATCATTGAGTTTACTATCAGAAGGGCATACCTCTGAATATCACTTCCTTATATCTTTGTTGCTCCTTCTCCACTTCGGTGCTCTTGTGATATTAGATCTGCAATGAAACATAAACCAACCAAAGTGAAAGCAATAATAGTATATTCAATGAAAACTTACACATGTGATAAAGGAGTCATGTAATAAAATGAGAATGATTTTATGGGAAATAAACATGTCATTGTATTATATTAAGTAAAAGGGGAACATAAAACCAAACAACCTTGATGTTGCAAGGTTCCCTTTTGGTGGCCCTTTGCTCCAACACACACACTTGCTCCAAACTTGCATGAAGAGGATCCATAATAAATTGATGGACAGATGAAGCCCTCAAGCATCAATTGAGATAGAATCCCTCAAACAATTCTGGGCCTATTCCTTCATTAATTACTTACTTGATCTTAATTTCTCTTGCTTAACCTTTTCCATGAGAAACCCATCATTATATAGGAGAATGAGAGATGATTAAAGAGATTCGGATAATCCCACCAAATCAGAGAAGCCAGTAGGATCCCAACCATACGGATTCCACCTCATATTCTAGAATATTTTGTTCTAGAACCTTCGTGAACTTTGTCCTTTCCTTAGTCTTCAAAATTCACCACACCCTGTCTATAGAGTAGCCTATGGAAACTCTACAAGCCATGTTTAGGATAGCCTGCGGAAATCAGGCATTTCCGCACTGTGTCTTATGTCTAGCTTGCGACGTCCTTCTAAAAACAAGTTTTGTAGAGGAGGAAACCAATCAATTTTCTCATGAGAAAGATCCTTTTGGGAGCCTGAGCACATGCTTGTAGAAACATCACCAGGGTGACCAAAATAATGTTAAGACCTAATATTGGCTCATTACCCCTTAATTGGGGCATATTATATTAGTAATGTTATTTTATTTATGTTGGCTTTAGGCCATTAGTTGTAATTATACCTCCTAGTCTCCTATATATACCAAGGAGACATTTTCATTTTGAATCATCTTGGACTTGAATATTTAAGTGGGGTAAAAGGAGGTTTGCCCCTTGAAGATACTTATTATCTGAAATTATCTCTTTTTCAAGGTGTTGAGTACTTTTTTTGAGGTTTCTCCATGCTATATTGATATTTGGTTCTTAACATATGGTATCAGAGCTCAAGGTCTTGGGGTTTCGCTGCTACATCTGAGACACCTTGGAATTTTTGCTATAACTTTTCTTCTACAATGTTTCAGAAGGAACTGCTTGGATTATATTTAGTAGACAGATCAAGGTACGTTGGGTTCAAAATTCAGCTCCTGAGGCCTTATACTTTTGGAGATATAGCCTGTACAAGATAGGGTTATGGAATCATAATGAACTGATTCATTGCGAAATGTTCACTATAAAAAAAATTCTGTAAGGTTTCAGACAATGAACTCTGGAGGATATTTACAAAAATTAGTAAGGTATCTGTGGTAAAAATTTCATCTTCTGGGTCATATTAAATTTATAGATACACCTTCTATAAGATAGGGTATCTGAATAGTCCTATTGACTAGTCTCAAGAAGGTGTTCCAGGTAAAACAATCATAACTGCTTCCTAGAGTATCCAAATTTAGTGGGACAGGCTTCATTGGATTGTGGAATGTATTATTTATGGTGTGAGTTTCAAAATTTTATATCAATTATTGTGTGCAGGACACGCTATACAATTGAGATCTCCTGGAAAGGCAAAAAATCAGAAAGTTGTGGGGAAGTTACAGTAAATTCAACTTGGCACATCCAATTTTGATCAGACCTATGGCATTGCAGAGAAGAAATATCATAGAACTAAATAAAAGAAATTTTCATACCTAGAAGGGCCAAAAATTGGGAGATACAACATAATAAATATTGTCTAGCAGAACCACCTCAAAATCAAGGTTCAAAAGTGATACTTGGCCAACATGCCACCCAAAAGGGGAACTTCTACACCAACTAAACCTCCAGAAAATCCTACTTGGACTCTTCATGAAGGTGAAGAAATGCGCAGGGACATAAATGATTTGAAAAAGAGGATAGTAACAAAAGATGAACTACAAGAGATGGAAGCTAAGTTGGAGGCAAAGATGGATGCTTTAAAAGAGGAGATCATGGAAGTATTGAAAACTTTCATAACAGAGAAGACACCTGAAAGTGAAAATGCATCCCATGAAATTCATGATGAGGACACAAGGAAGGTGAATCAAGAATTGAAAAACTCCAACTTTGGTTTGAAGACCAACCACGTTCCTAATATTGAAATGAGGAAGTTTGATGGCAAGGACCCAATCACATGGATACTTCATATGGACCAATTCTTCGATCTCCATAATGTGCCACATACAAAAAAGCTATGAATTGCTTCTTTATATTTAGAACCTAATCAATTTCTATGGTATCGATGGCTTTGTTCTGGCAAATCACTCATCACTTGGACAATCTTCATGGAAGAAATGATAGCACACTATGAGGATACAAAGAGCAATACCTTATTTAGCCAATTGATAAATCTCAAGCAAAAGGGTTCAGTTACAGAGCACATTGAGAACTTCCAAAGATTGAATATAAAGGTAACCGAAATTCCAGATGAGCACTTGATTGATGTATTCATAGGAACTTTAAAGGATAACATTCAACATGAGGTTCACCTTTGGGAACCCAAATCATTGGAGAATGC
>ML788951.1:473386-492410 GCA_009831015.1 Picea engelmannii
ACTATGGCATACAAATTGGAGCTGCCTGCATCTTCACAAGTACACCCAGTTTTCCATGTTTCATGCTTAAAGAAGGTTATAGGCGACAAGATCCCAGTTCAAACTATATTTCCAGAACTTGACGAGGAAGGAAAAATCATATTAGAGCCTGGAGCCATCACTGACACAAGAATTCACCAGCTGAGGAATAGATCCATTTCAGAGTATCTCATTAAATAGAGGAAACTATTGGCGGAAGATTCCACTTGGGAAGATGAGTCTTTTATACAGAAGAATCTAGAGTTAGTCAAGCGTTGCGTACAACACTTGTCTCAAGGGGAGGGGAATGTTAAGCCCTAATATTGGCTCATTACCCCTTAATTGGGGCATATTATATTAGTAATGTTATTTTATTTATGTTGGCTTTAGGCCATTAGTTGTAATTATGCCTCCTAGTCTCCTATATATACCAAGGAGACATTTTCATTTTGAATCATCTTGGACTTGAACATTTAAGTGGGGTAAAAGGAGGTTGCCCCCGCGAAGAGGCTTATTATCTGAAATTATCTCTTTTTCAAGGCGTTGAGTACTTTTTCTGAGGTTTTTCTATGCTATATTGATATTTGGTTCTTAACAAATAATGTGTAACAACCTCCCTGATAGTTCTAGGATCATCATCACTAATAGACAAATCAAAATTTGAATGGAAATTAGATGGAGTATACCTTTCCGGTAGCCTTCTTTCTCAAACTGGTCTCCTCAATACTGGAGTGTGGAGATATTCTTCTTATGATTCTTGTTCTTTTGTAGAGTCTGACTCATCATATTTTAAATCAAACTCTATTTTCTCTGGTTCTTTCTTTCTTGGTAGGAATTCATGTTTAACAACATCATTCATTTTTCTAAATACCGCATCTTGGCTATACACTACCTTCTTAGTTTCTAGGCTCCAAAGCTTATAACCTTTGATACCATCTTTCTATCCAATAAAGATACATTTTGCAGCCTTCTTATCTAGCTTAGTCTTGTTTTCCTTTGGAACATGAACATATGCATCACAACCAAATACCTTGAGATATGTAAGAGAAGGTTCCTTACCAGTCCATACCTCTTGTGGATTATTGTCATCCAACACTGGTGAGCGTGATCTGTTGACCAGGTAACATGAAGTACCCACTACCTCTACCCAAAATTATTTTCCTAGCCCAACACCACTAAGCATGCACCTTGATTTTTCCATCAGTGCTCTTTTCATCCTTTCTCCAATTCCATTCTGCTAAGGTGTATATGTATTAGTATTATGCCTTGTTGTACCACACTTCTTACATAATTCTTCAAATTCATTCTCGCATAACTCTCCACCATTATCTGTCCTTAGAACCTTAATTCTTTTCTCTGTTTGATTCTCAACAAGATCCTTAAACTCTTTAAACCCGTCAAAGACTTCAGATTTATTCCTGAGGAAATATATCCAAGTATTCCTTGAGAAGTCATCTACAAATGAGACCTAGTACAAAAATGTTCCCAATGATGGGACCGACACAAGTCCAAAAATGTCAGTGTGAACTAGATGTAAGATTCCTTCTGCCCTTTTTGCACCAGAGGGGAATCTTACCTGATTCTTCTTCCCATATAGACAATGTCACAGAAATCAAAATCCAGAGTGCAGTTAGACATACCTTCAATCATATCGTTACCATGTAGTAGTCGAGGACCCTTCTCTCTGATATGCCCCAGTATTTGATGCCACATCATAACATTTTAACTAGAGACTGTAGGAGTTCTCTCTTCTTCAAATCCAATATCAAGAACAATGGAACTATTACACCCATCAATAATAGTTCTTCCTTCCATATTATACATAGTTCCAAACTGAATTCCTTTCAGCAACACCATTGCTCCTCGAACCATCCTACAAGTTTCCTTTTCAAATATTGTTTTTACCCCTACATCGTCCATTTTGCTTACAAAAATCATATCTCTGGCCAAACTTGGGATGTGCAGAAAACCAAGTAGTGTTCTAATCCTTCCATCTATGAGCCTCAACTTGACTTTTCCTCATCCTATGATTCTAGTTGTCGGATCATCACCTAAGAAAACATTGCCTCCATCATACCTTTCATATTCGTAGAACCACTCCCTGTGGGGAATCATCTGAAAGGATTCCCCAGAGTCAACCAATCATGCCTCATGATCTACATGTGTTCTTGAAGAAGACAGGTACACATCCCCTCCTTCTTCCTTGGAGGTCTTTTCTTCTGTAGAATGAGATTCTTCAGATCCCTTCATTTTCTCAACCTTGGATCTACATTTCTTCTTGTAGTGCCCTTCTTTCCCCCATCTCCAACACACCCTTACAAACTTTCCGGGAGATTTATATCTACCCTTAGACTTAGATCTCCAACTTGAGAAATTACATCTATTCCTTTCTTGGGAACATCCTCTTGCAAATAATGTGTCTATGCTTTGTCCTTCCATATTCTTCCATCTCAACTCCTCCAACAACAAGGATGATACCACTTCATCAAAATTCAAAGTAGTTGTATTACTATCTATGGCCACAACTAGACTATCCTAGGAGTCTGGTAAAGAACATAGTAAACTAATACATTTATCTTCATCTAAAATTTTAATCTCAACAGATACTAACTAACTTACCATAGTATTGAAGGTGTTCAAATGATCTACCACTGAGTCTCCATCTCTCATCCTCAGGTTATACAACTTATTTCTCAAAAATAGTTTAATTACCAGGGACTTAGACTAACAGAACTTCCCCAACTTTTCCCATAAATCCTTGGTTGTAGCTTCCTCTGACACATTCAACAATATTGAATCAGAGAGACATGGTCAGATTGTGCTTTTTTCTTTCCGATCCAACTTTTTCCATTCATCTGCTAAAGTTCCTGTAGGTGAAGTACCTAGATATACCGTGATCCACTAATCTTTTTCGACCAACAGATCTTCCATCTTGAGCTTCCACATCTAAAAGATTTTCCCATTAAACTTATCAATCTCCATCTTCAAATTTCTTGGCATGTCTTTTCACCTGAAAAAATCAATACCACAAACCTCCCACTCTAATAACGCTTATCACAGTCCCGAGCCAAACCCTTGACCACAAAGGAATCCCATTGAAGCCAACAAAGCTATGATACCAAATGTAGATTTTAACCTTGTACAATATATACTACAAACAAATATTGAGTAAACGAATAGAAAAGATACAATGAGAAATACAAACATTACATAGATATTTTTCCCGTGGAAACCCAAACCAAGAAAGCCAACATATTCTATATTCATTCATATGTGTTACATTTTTTACAATACAATATAAAATAGGACCCACAGGCATCCAAAACCCTAACCCAATGACCTGGATTAGTCCACAACCCTAATTCCTTAACCGAAAATAGAAAACCATCAGCAAAATCCATCTGCCGAAAAACCACCTAAATATGTGACATGTTTCATGAGGCACATGACACATTTCCCAAGGAAAAAAAAAAATTGGGTGGCGCTGCCCCAAAACCCCTGCGCAGGGGTCATTCGTCCCCTTGCACCCCCCCTCAAACCCCCTGCATGCCTGACACATATGCTCATACACTATTACTCGTGCAAAGAATATAACACATACCCAACAACCTTAAATCGGGAGAGATCAACATTCTGATTAATCCAGGTGCTTCATCATTCCTATTATCCGATCTGGATTTATTATCAACATTAGTGGGTTTTGTTTCATTTCCCAAGGTAATCTGGTACAAGCCTTTACTTCTTAATAAATCTTCCATATGGGATTTCCATTGGAAGTAGTTGGTGTTGTTAAATAAGAGATTACTTGTAGAAGTCATATTAAATATTAAGATAATATGGATTTAAAAACTGAAAGTGATGATATGAATGGAAAGATCTCAAAAAGTTGTGCGGTTTTAAAAAAAACGACACTTAAAACGGACTTCATATGTGAGAGTTATGCCCATTTTAAAAAGGGCATAAACGGTAACCAAAGGACTAGGTGGTGATGTAAGTTGCTTTATGAAGTGACCCACTTTTATAAAGAGAAGTGGGGATCACCTTTAAAATGAAGTTACTTCATGCAAAATAAATAACTCTAAAATAAAACATTAAAGATACTTATAGTGATTCACTTTTATACTTGAAGTGAAATACGCTTTACAATTTTAGCATGAACTTTTTCAAAAAAAAGTAACAAAAGAGAGATGATGCAGGAGCATCGCAATTACCCAAAGCGAGTATGGAGGCAGCGCATGTGTTTTTTAACACATGGCATATTACTTTGAAAACATTTGAAATTGAAGCGCCAAACCTTTAATGAATCCTTTATGAAGGAGCGCCTTTTGTATATTGTATCAGACCTCGAGCCATACGCTCTTGTCTAAAGTAGATTGGAGGCATTTAATAGATTTAATGCTGGTAGATAGGATGTTAAGTCTAGATTTGATAGTTTAGAGTTCGAGAGGGAAAACGGATATAGACACCCTCATTGTATATTTGTAACATGATTAGAAATCAAGCATTCAGGAGAAGAGAAGAGCAAGCAGAGAACATTGTATAAAAACCAACCATGTACATCCATTTGAATTAATAGAAGGAACTTTGATTCAAACTCATGGGTTGTGTTGTTTTCTTTGTGTGTTGATGTTATTCTCATGAATGCTTGTTTTCTGTTATGCATTTGCTTTGTATATGTTGTGCATGAGATTTCATGTTTCAAACTGAAGTCTGAATAAGAGATGGAATGAGTTTCAATTGTTTCTCTATCTGAGCCAGGAGATTCCTGCAAGTTGTGCAGTTGAATTCATCTGCAGAGAGTGAATTGATGAAGTCTTAGTAGTTTAACCTTTGTTCTCATTCGCCCAGAAGTTGATTTGGGTTGCTGAAGCAAAGTGCAGGTTGAAGAAGAAGTCTCAATTGTTAATATGAGCAAAGGAGATTGAAGACTGCTGTTGTAGGAAGTGCGCAGAGTCGAAAGGATTCAACACTTGAGAAGTTGTTGAACATTGAGTGCGTGGAGTGCGCACGAATCCATCTGAAAGAATAAGAGTGGGAAAATCTCAGGAGGGTTAGTACCTTCGTAATATTGTTGAAAGAGAACACAGGAGGTTTGATCGAGGAAAGGTCAAGCAGAGGTTGCAGGCGCAGGCTTGGAGAGTAATTCTTGAGAAGAAACACTTATCCATTTCAGAGAAATCCTCGAGGAGGAGGGATCGATGGTCATGATCAACAGAGGAGATTCATGAAGTCCCATCAGCCATCAAATCTCAGGAAAGTTGTGCAGGATTTAAGCCTAGCGAGAAGAGAAGGAGTCAGGGAGTCATCAGGATTCGGCTCATTAGAGAATCAGGGTTTACGGAGACAAGAGTCTTGTGCACGTTAAAATCGCTATTAGCGATTTCCCGAGGGAACTGGAGCTGTTGATCAAAATAGGGACACGTGGCAAGAGATCCCAAGGATCGTGAATTGAAGATCGGGATTCCAGAGACAGGAGCCTTGTAAGTTGACGTCGCGATTTGCAATTTCCCAAAACGGTTAGAGTCGTTGATCTACGGGACGCGTGTCTAAAGATCTGGGAGATTCGATATTCGACGTTTCAGGATTTTTGCAGGCAAATGAATCATTAAATTAGAAATTGCGATTCTGTGATACCCGATTAAGCGTCGAGGAGACAGTGACGTGGAGGAGAGAGATCTCTCACATGCATCACAGTTCGACATATCGTAACTCGGAGGTTCACAAGTTGGAAGCGCAAAGATTGGCGTCAAATTTTGCGAGGTCATGAGAGGTGATATCTTGGCAACCATCGATTAGAGTGTGGGGCCGCAGAGCGCAGTAAAGGAGGACAGGTGTCGTCGGGGATCGGAGGATCGGAGATCCCGCGAGCGTGAATCCCATGCATTGATATTCCACGAAGTCTGAACTCCGATAAGAGGGAAGGACCGTGGTCCTGTGGACCAGCTAGTCACATGAGAAGGAGTTAGCCAAAGGATCCAAAGGGTTTGGAAGGTGTCATCGCAGATCGGGAATCTGGGAACCGTGAGGTGACTGAATCGCTACCTCTCAAGTACCGATTTCCCGACAGGGAAATTTTCGATAAGGAGCAAGGAAAGTCGTGGACGAGCGGTCATCGGGATTTAGGAATTGGTGAGATCCGATCCTGTGTTATCAGGACTCGTGATTGCGTAAGTTTCGATTTCCCGATAAGATGACGGGAGATCATCGTGAGAAGTATCCTGTGGGTGCGGAAAGGTCCCTATAAGGGATTTGAAGAGTTATTCCGCTCTTCGGGCCGAGGAAATATAAGGTCCTGGTGATAGCAGACGTGTCGGGTGGTCGTTTGCATCATGAGACTTGAACTCAAGACCTATTACATAATAAGGAAACTTTTAACCAAATGGTCTAGAAAAAAATATTGTATTGTTTCACAAGATTATTGTTGTTGTTGTTTTTGTTTTTTTTGGAGAGCATGCCAAAAAAAAGCTCTTTTCACACAAGAAAATAATTTTGCTTCTCGATGACAACAAGGGTTAGATCTCAGTTAGATTACCTAGAAGATGCACCTTTTCCTATATGTTTCTGATTTTCCAAGATCACACACGGCATGGGGAAAATATCATACAAAAATCTAAAAGAGTAGAAACCCAGAAACAAATAATATCAAACCGAAATAAAACCAAAATAATACTTTGCAAAAAATTTAAAACTGTGTATCCAGGCTTTATACCTCTATATCTGACTATAATGATCGTATCTTGGGCAAACAAAAATATTTTCAAGTGAAACGAAAAGTGTTCATGACTTAAATAATTTCTCCGGACATAATGGAACAATCCCCAAGGCCCAAAAATGTACAAAAATGACAGAAAATGGATATGAGTAAACTTGGCTTCACGATCTTGATCTACAACAGGAGTGGGTCTTCAAATAGGCTCTGATATCATGTTCAAAAACAAAGTTATTCCAATAGAGGATGAACACCTTCATTAACCACTCACATAACCATATCAAATATCAACACACCAATGCTTTCACATGGTAAAACCCCTACGGGGAAACATTCACAACCCCAACCAACGCGACCACTTGGAGCAGTTTATTAATGCAAAAGGAAAATATTATAGACAAATTTTACAAGAGAGTTTCTCACAATCGATCATAGGAAAATGACCCTCCATGCTCTTTAAATAGAGATCATGGGCCAATTGGGTGTTAATCCACAGATCAATGGTTGTTAAGATCGCGAAGAGTATGAACCGTTAGATCACTCTATGTCGGGAACATATTGTGACCATCGTATTTCCTAACTACAAATGCATATTAATTCATACTAAATAAACACACTAGGAAACACACTTTTACCTAATGACACATTAGACCAAGTAGATCTTAACTAATTCCTAAGTGTGTAAATATCCTAACATGTCACCAATATTAAACCTAAAATAAAATGAGACCTTACAACTATACTTAGCAACCTAACATCCTTAACAAGAAAAAACATTTGATTTATAACCTACATACCATACTTCATCTCACCTTCGATTCCAAAAACAAGACGTAAAATTGACCTCATTGTTATTAAATTGACAACACTGAAATGATTTTATTTGCATATATTGAAATAAAATATATAGGTTAAGATAGATGAATTAAAATATATGGTTATGATTATTAGGGTTAGGGTTTATTAATGTAATTATTATTAATATACAAGGGTGTTAGTTGGGTTATTTATTATTAGTTAATAATAATAATAATTGTTAATATTATTAACAATATCTTATATTAATAACCACATTTTTTTTTAAATAAAAAAAGGTAATTCCTATTAATGATCTATCCCTTTACAAAATTGATACATGTCACTGGCCTGCCACATGTTCCGCAAAACTAGTGGAAACGAAAACAAGTGGCCACCTATTATGCTTTCATCCAAAAAAGGGCATCTGCCACTTGTCCTTCCAATTGGAAACTAGAATAGGTTATGGATGATAGTTCTGAAAAAACTTTCTTTGTAAGCTAAACAAACTAATAACCTTTGAAAAATTAAAACTAGGCAAGAAATGAGCAGAGTACTCAACTAGGTTGACAAGAAAAAAACACCATCACAGTGTTGGTGGAGCTCAGAGAATTGTGAAAATCTAGACATTAACAAGGTTTTGAGAACCATGGAACTTGTCATCCGAAGCTCCATTGTGAAGGATGGCATCGTTGTGCTAGAGCACAAAGGGGTGCGCATAGGTCGGGCACCTCTGCTTGGCTAGTGCATTCGAAAATGCATAGAACAACATGTTAATGTGGTTGTTGATGAGGTTGTCTCGATGATGTCAGTCCGCCATATAATGTCTGATGTCAAGGAATTCCTCTGGGAATTCCTCCTGAAAAATATTAATAACCACATTAATATATAATAATACTTTATTAAATTCATAAATAAAGTATTAATAATACTTTCTTAATTATTTATTATTAGTCATAATTATATTCATTAAAAATAGTATTATTAGTTACTATTAATATACTTAATTAGTCATATTGTACCAGGTTTACTTTAAGGATATGTATGTATAAAATACATAGCCTTTATATAATAATTATTAATTAATCATAATAATTAACCATGTCAACATTACTTTATTAATAATATATTGTGGTTAATTGTTATTAGGGTTATAGTTATAAGACTTCTCTTTATTTTAATGGTGTGGGAATATGGTTTAAACCTTACTCGGAATCTATTATTTTCAATATATGGGCTTTAATGAAAGTTTTCTATGTGTGGGAGACTTTCTTTGTTAATTCTCTCACCCATGATAAATAAAATCAATGAAAAATGTATAACAATGATACATATGGATACACTATATGATCCAATGTATACACTCTATGATTCATGTTTTTTCTACTTAAATGTCCTTATAACAATAATAAATCATCATCAAATTTCAATGTCCTTAGAATGAGTATAAATCGTCATATGCGAAGTATAAAACAAGTTTATTTCCTTTAACTTTTCTTAGAACAAATATAAATCATCATTTGTAACATATAAATCAAGTATATTTTTTATGATTGTCCTTAGAATAATATAACTCATCACTTGAAAATTTCTAAATGATTTGCTATGAATGTTTTGATGAAAATTATAAATTATTAAATGGTTTTCTATCAATGTCCTTAAAATCAATATAAATCAAGTAGATTACTATCAATTTCCTTAGAACAAGTATAATTCACCATCTGCAAAGTCAATATGATTTTCTATCAAATTCTTTAGAACAAGTAAAAATCATCACCTGTAAAGATAAAGATGATTTATTATCAATGTCATTAGAACAAGTATGATTCTAAGTTTCCTTATATGTACTACAAACAAGAACGAATGTTGCAACATGATGAGCATAATAATTTTGCAATGTGATGCAATATGATGAATATATAATGTTGCACAGACATTTAATCTATTGTAATGTGATGAACATGTTGCAATTTGACACAAATGTTGGAACACATAATGTGTCGCAATGTGACGAACATATAATTTTTCAATGATATGCAAATATCATGTCGTCGGAATGTAATGCAAATATCCTTTCATCACAATGTGACATAAATATCATGTCATCGCAATGTGACATAAATATCATGTCCTCGCAATGTGTCGACGATAGCATTATCGTTGCAATGTGACAAACATAGCCGTGTTGTCACATTGTGACAAACATGGCCTCCTCATCATAATGTGACAAAAATATCATGTCATCACATTGTGATGCAAATATCACGTCATTCCAATGCGATGATTGTAGCCTTGTCATCGCAATGTGACAAACATAGCCTTATCATCGCATTGTGACAAACATCGCCTCCTCGTCACAATGTGATGCAAATATCATGTTGTCAAAATGTGATGCAAATATCCTTTCATCGCAATATGATGAAAATATCATGTCGTCGCAATGTGACACAAATATCATTTCGTCATAATGCGACGACCATAGCCTTATCGTCGCAATGTGACAAACATAACATCAGCCAAATTAATGCATTAAGGCTATTTTCAACCTAGGATACTTACTAAGGCTATGTTCAACCTTGGTTATTTAATAAGGCTATGCATTAATACTTTATTAATGTATTAGTATGGTCATTAAGGTCCTAATAATTTATTACTAAGGTTAGTAAAGTCAATGTATTACTACTTTATTAATGTATTATTAAAACGAATTAGTGTATTAATAATTTAGCAATATATTAATTAATAATGTATTAATAATTTAATACAATGATTTATTAAAGTATCAATTAATTAATAAGTTACACTACACATTAATGAAAAATAATACTTAAATTTAGACATTATATTAATGTGATGATGCATTATTTATGTATTAATACTTTATCAACATATTAATTAATAATATATTAATGTATTAATTAATTATACTTTACAATATAAATTAATGTATTAATGCCATCCATAGTGATGGTCAAGGCTACCCATGATATTCTACACATAACAATTGTCAAACATGGTTAACCATTGTGAATGATGCTCAACCAAGGTCAACCATATTGAAGGTCATGCATAGTGAAGTTCTAGGGAAGTTAACAATGGTCAAAGTCAACAAAATTTAACATTGGTCGCGGTCAACCATAGTGAACCATGGCCATTTCCAATTAATGTATTAATACTTTAATAATGTATTATTAATACATCATCCCAATTACTAGCATAGTATTGTTGCAATGTGATGAACATAGTAGCATCACAATCTAAAAAACATAGTAACGTCCCATTGTGTTAAACATAGCCATGTCATTCTAATGTGACTAACATAGCCCCACCATCGCAATTTGATCACCATGTCTTATAATCACAATGTGATGAATATAAACTTGTTGTTGCAATGTCATGAACATAGCCTCATCATCGCAATGTTACACAAATATCCAATCCTCGTAATGTGATATAAATATCATTTCATGACAATGTGATCAACATACCCTTGTTTTCACAATGTGTTGAACATAGCCTTGCATTTTCAATGTGATAAACATAGCCTTGTCATTGCAATGTGATGAACATAGCCTTATCATTGCAACATGGAAACTAAAGCCTTATTATCACATTGTGAAGAACATATCCCTATCATCGCACTATGAATAACATATCCTTATCGTCACACTATGACGAAGATATCCTACAATGTGACGAGCATAGCCTCATCATCCCAATGTGATGCAAACACCATGTCCTCACAATGCGATGAAAATATCCTATCATCACAATGTGATGAACATAGCCTTATTGTCGCTATATGTAGAACAGAGTCCTTTCGTTGCTATGTTCTGAACATACCCTTTTCATTGCTATGTTCTTAACATTCCCTTGTCATTGCAATGTCACAATCATAGCCTTGTCATTGCAATGTGATGAATATAACCTTGTCATCAAAATTTGACAAACATAGCCTTCTCGTCTCTATGTGATGAACATATCCCCGTCGTTGCAATGTGACACAAATTTCATGTAGTCACAATGTGATGCAAATATCCTATATTTGCAATGTGAGGGCCATAGACTTGTTGTCGCAATGTGACAAACATAGCCTTGTCTTCACATTGTGATGAACATGGCCTCCTTGTTACAATGTGACACAAATATCATGCCATCACAATGTGACGTAAATATCATGTCATCTCAATCTGATGCAAATATCGTGTTGTCACACTATGACAAAAATATCATGTCGTCACAATGTGATGACCATATCCTTGTCGACGCAAAGTGACAAACATATCCTTGTCATCGCATTGTGACGAATATATCACTCTCATCACAATGTGAAGAAAATATATTGTCATCGCAATATGTTGTAGATCTCATATCATCGCATTATCACACAAATATCTTGTCATCGTAATGTGACGAACATAGCCTCGTGACGACAAGGCTATCACCTCATTTAATTTAGACAAGGCCATTCTACATTTCTATAAATTAATACTTTAATTTAGACATTGCAGTAATGTACTAATGCATTATTAATGTATTAATACTTTAATCATGCATTACTACTTTATTAATTTTTTAATGTATTAATACTTTAGCAATGTATTAATTAATAATGATCTTCTACAAACAACAATTGTCAAACATGACAAACCATTGTCAACCATGCTCAACAAAGGTCAACCATAATGAAGGTCATGCATATTGAAGTTATAGGGAAGTTAACAATGGTCATTGTCAACCAAAGTTAACCATGGTCATGGTCAAGCATAGTCAATCATGGCCATTTTCAATTAATGTATTAATACTTTAGTAATGTATTAATAATGCATTACTACTTTAATAATGTCTTAATACTTTAATAATACTTTATTAACACATTACTTTATTAGTGTATTAATACTTTAACAATGTATTAATATATTAATAAATTAATAAAATGCATTATTAATGTATTATTTATTTATTATGTTACATTATACATTAATGTATCAAATAAATAATAAGTTATATGTTACATTATACATTAATATATTAATTAATTATTACATTACATTATTAATGTGTGAAGTAAATAATACATTATATTATACATTAATGAAAATTTATTCTTTAATTTATACATTATATTATTGTAATAATGTGTTAATACTTTATTAAAGTCCTACTATTTAATCTATTATCAATGTATTATTTTATTTGTTTACCAATACTTTATTAATGTGTTTATTAAAAATGTATTAATGTATTAATTAATTAAATTAATACATTTAAATATACTTTAATGTATCAAAGTAATTCCTAGTTATGACCATAAGAAGCCATAATCATGGTTAACCATTGTAAACCATGATCATTTTCAATAAATGTATCCATACTTTAATAATGTATTATTACTTTAATAATGTTTTTATTAAGGTATTACTATTTTAATAATGCATTTATTAATGTATTATTACTTTAATAATGCATTATTAGCATGTTAATACTTTAATTTGTTACATTATTCATTAATGTATTATTACTTTAATTTATACATCATAGTAATGTAATAATATATTGTTAATGAATTAATATTTTCATAATGCTTTACTAAATACATTAAGTTTAATGTATTACTACTTTATTAATGTATTATTAATGTTGTCTTTATTAGTGTATTAATATTTTTGCAATGAGTGTAGAAAGAGATGTAAAACTCCAAATAGAGTTAGAAAAATTAGAAAAAAAGAGTGAAGAAAGAGACATAAAACTCCAAATAGAACTAGAGCCAATGATTGATAAAAAATTAAAGATATCGTTCAAACTCAAATAGAGGATAGATTCTTAGGGTTCAAGAGTGAATTGCAGAAAATGAAGGATAGGATTCAAGAAATGGAAAAACATAAAAAATCAACCCAAGAAGGAGGGGTTGAAAAAAATCACAACTTGTGAGATAAGATTAAATAGCTAGAAGAAAAACTAACCAACAATTTGATCCTTAGTAATATGGAAAACAAATTGGATATCAAACCGATAAAATCGGAAATGAATAAGCTAATCTAACTAGACCATGAGCATAACAAAAGAGCCATGAAACTCAGATTTTTTTGTATAAAAGAACAACAAGAGGAGGATACGATAGAAATAGTAAAAGAAGAATTAAATAATAAATCACAAATTGATACAACTTACTTCATAGAAGCAAAGAGGCTAGGAAAAATAATTGATCACAAAGATAGGTTGATCTGTATCAAAGTAAGTTGTAATGAACATAAATATAGCATACTTAGTAAATATCTGAGCCTAAAAGGGTCGGGGATATTTATAAATGAATACCTCATTCCTGACGACCAAGATGAATTAAGGAAGGAAGTTCAAAAGGTAAAAGAATCCAGGAAAGAAGGAAAATGGGAAATAATTAGAAATCGAAAAGTTATTGTTAGGATAGAGACGAGAAGGATAATAATGAGGAATTTGGGACACTCGGGATCCTTTTTTGGAACTGTCATGGCTTTCCATGGCACAAAGGTCCTATGATAAGTTGGATCCCAAGTGATATTGATATTATGTGTCTAGTTGAAACTTGGCAGCATGAGGAGTCAAAGGTCCCTAACATAGAAGGATTTGTCTTGTGGTCGACATGGAACAAAAAATCTCACTATAGAGGGATAGGAGGCATAGCCTGTTATATTAGAAAGAGTATTTCTCCTCAAATTCAACTTCATAAGATTGACCCTCTCAATCTGTACATTAGGATGGAAATATCAGACACCAATGCTAAGAATATGTATATAACAATTTGTTATTTTGCACCTGTTAATTCTAGTTTTTATAAGAAAAAAATTCTAGATAACAATTATCCCTATAATAATTTAGAACAAGATATTTATAGTTTGAAAAATCAAGGTAATATCCTCCTTCTAGGAGACTTTAATATTAGGACTGCAACTAAACAATCTACTCTTTTAAGTAATGACTCCAACCATAATCCTTTATGGCTAGATGAGGACCTTGTTTTATCTCATAGCTACAAAAGAAGCTCTGAAGACCTAATTGAGATTTTTTTTGGTACTCAATTGGTCAAGCTGTGCAACTCTCAAGAACTAATAATTTGCAATGGAGTAATGAAGTGGCTAAACTCCAACCAGATGACTTGTATTCATGGGCTAGGTACTAGTGTTGTAGATTATGTGATATCTGATATCCCTGTTTCCAACCAAATAGAAAATTCTGACCTTTTAAATGACCATGAGTGATCCATATGGATCTAGGGAACCTCAAAAAAGTTTTATAAGTCTCCCAAGAGGCTCAAAATGGCCTCAATGGGCAGAGAAAGGGAAAAAATTCAAAGTTCCCAAAACTCTGTGAAAATGGCATAAACGTGAATAGTGTGTTGCAAGCTTCCCAATGATGAAAATAAATCTTCAAACAGAGTTACAAATTGAAATATAATCATGGTCAAAGTTTGGTCAACCCAACCCAATCAACAAGGGATGAGTCAACATCTATACTACTGATGTCATCATGTGTACGTAATATGTTAGCTGTTAATCCCTAATATTGGCTCATTACCCCTTAGTTGGGGCATATTACATTAGTAATGTTATTTTATTTATGTCGTCTTTATTCCATTAGTTGTAATTATACCTCCTAGTCTCCTATATATACCAAGGAGACATTTTTATTTGGAATCATCTTGGAATTGTACATTTATGTGGGCATAAGGAGGTTGCACCCTCGAAGAGTCTTATTATCTAAATTTCTCTCTTTTTCAAGGCATTGAGTACTTATTCTGAGGTTTTTATATGCTATATTGATATTTGGTTCATAACATATGGTATCAGAGCTCAAGGTCTTAGGGTTATTCTGCTACATATGCAACACCTTGAAATTTTCACTATAACTTGTTTTATACAACGTTTCAGAAGGAACAACTTGGAGAATATTTAGTATATGGATCAAGGTATGTTGGGTTAAAATTTCATCTCCCGAGGCCTTATAATTTCAGAGATACAACCTGTGCAAGATAGGATTCTGGAATCATCCTGAACTGAGTCATTCAAGAATTTTCGCTATAAAATGTTTTAAGTAATTTTTAAGACCCTAAACTCTACAGGATATTCACATACATTAGTAAGGTATCGTTGTTAAAAATTTTAGCTTCTGGGTCATCTTGAATTTGTAGATACACCCTAGGGAAGATAGGGTATCTGACTAGTCCTATTGACTAGTCTCAAGAAGGTGTTCTAGGTAAAAAATTCATAACTTATTCCTAGAGTATCCAAATTGTGTGATATTGATTGCATTGGATAGTGAGAAATCTATAGTAATTCTAGTACAAGTTTCAAAATTTTATATCAATTATTTTGTGTGGGGCATGCTATACAAGTGACATCTCCTGGAAAGGAAACAAATCAGCAAGTTGTGGGGAAGTTACCATAAATTTCACTTGGAACATCCAATTTTGATCAGACCTATGGAATTTCAAAGAAGAAATATCAGAGAACTACAAAAAAAAAGTTTCATACCCAGAAGGGACAAAACTTTTGAGATACAATAGAAGAAATATTGTCTAGCAGAACCACCTCAAAATCAAGGTTCAAAAGTGATACTTGGCCAACATGCCACCCAAAAAGGGAACTTATACACCAATTAAGAGTCCATATAATCCTACATGGACTCTTTATTAATGTGAAGAAATGCATATGGACATAAATGATTTACAAAAGAATACAGTAACAAAAGATGAACTACAAGAGATGATGGAGGGTTTACAAGGGGAGATCATGGAAGGATTGAAAAATTTCATAATAGAGAGGACACCTGAAAGTGAAAATGTATCCCATGAAATTCATGATGAGGACACAAGAAAGGTGAATCAAGAATGGAGAAATTCCAACTTTGGGTTGAAGACCAACCACATTCCTAAGATCGATATGAAGAAGTTTGATGGCAAGGCCCCAATCACATCAATACTTCATATGAAGCAATTATTTGATCTACATAATGTGCCACATACACAAAAGGTACGACTTACTTATTTATATTTATAACCCAATCAATTTGTATGGTATGTATGGCTTTGTTCTCGCAAATCACTCGTCACTTGGACAATTTTCATGGAAGAAATGATAGCACACTATGAGGATACAAGGAGCAATACCTTATTTAGCCAATTGATAAATCTTAAGCAAAAGGGTTCAGTTACAGAGCACATTGACAACTTCCAAAGATTGAATATAAAGGCAACATATATTCCAGATGATTACTTGATTGATGTATTCATAGGAACTTTAAAGGATAACATTCAACATGAGGTTCACCTTTGGGAATGCAAATCATTGGAGAATACATTTAAGGTGGAAAGAAATGTTGAAAGTAAAAATATGGCTTTGGCTACTAGAAGGACCAATCCCAACATCTATAGAGAGAATAATGCTCCTTCTTCTAAAAAACCTCAACTTACAAGGTTGACACCTCAACAATTGGAGAAAAGAAAAGAAAATGTTTTATGCTTTAATTGTGACAACAAGTACAATAAGGGACATAAGTGTGGTGAGAAGAAATTATTCTACATAGATTGTGAAGAGGAAGAATAACAAGAACAAGAACCATCTCAACATGAAAACGTAGAAGCAATTTCATCTAAAGAGTTGACTCCCATGATGTCATGTAATGCATTGGTTGGAATTAGCACTCCTCAAACCCTCAAGATCGAAGGATACATCAAAAAGAAAAAGGTAATAGTCCTAATTGATTTTGGCAGTACTCATAATTTCATTCACCATAAATTAGCTAAAGCTCTCAATTGCTTTGTATATCCAGCACAAGAGTTTCAAGTAATCATTATAGATGAAGGAACTATGCTCAGAAAAATGAAACAAGATCAATATTACTATGGTAGAATATGTAATGAATAGTCTAATGATTGCTATACCCATGGGTGGTGCTGACGTTGTACTAGGAATCCAATGGCTAGAATCATTAGGAACAGTGGCTTTTAATTTTCAATAACTTTTCATGAAATTTTCATTGGAAGGAAAAGAAATTGAGTTAAGAGGTATCAAAAGGAAACCTGGTAAGGTGATAAGCTCTAATGACATGAAACAATTATTGAAAAAGGGGCATCAAGGCATTATTTCACAACTATGCTCACTAGATGTTCAAACATCTAAGCCATCTATTCCTCAAGATATCCAAGGGATCATTGATAAACATTCCAAAGTATTTGAAGATATTCCCAAAGGTCTTACACCAACTCGAAATCATGATCATTAAATTCACCTAATTCCTGGTAGTGTTCGTCCTAACATCCGGCCATACAGATACCCTTATGCCTAGAAGAGTGAAATTGAGCACATGGTTGAAGAAATGTTGTAGGCTGGCATTATTATACCTAGCCAAGGTTCTTACTCTGCACCAGTGGTAATGGTATTCAAGAAAGATAGCTCATGGAATATGTGTCCATATTATAGAGATCTCAGCAAGATCACTATTAAAGATAAATTTCCTATTATCGTCATTGATGAATTGTTAGATGAACTACATGGAGCAATATATTTCACAAAATTGGATCTTCATTCAGGGTATCATTAGATTAAAATGAGGGAAGAAGATATCCCAAAAACAACATTCCAAACTCATGAAGGCCATTATGAATTTTTGGTCATGCCTTTTGGCCTTACAAATGCACCTTCCACATTCCAAAGGTTGATGAATTCCATTTTCAAGCCCTTCCTTCGAAAATTTGTGTGATTATTTTTTGATGATATACTAATATATAGCAAGTATTGGGAGGATCATGTGCAAGATGTTGAGAAGGTGCTACAACTACTAAAGGAGAAACAATTATATGCTAAACCATCCAAATGTTTATTTGGAGTGGAGGTAGAGTATTTTGGTCATATTGTATCTCATGAAGGTGTTAAGGTAGACCCTAACATTATTAAGGCCATGATGGACTGGCCGATTACCAAAACATTGAATAAGCTTATAGGATTTTTGGGTTTGATAGGTTACTACCGCAAGTTTGTTCGGCACTGTGGAAGAATAGCAGCACCTTTAACAACACTAACTAAAAAGGATGCATTTTCATGGACTCTAGAGGAAACTAAATCTTTTGAACAACTTAAATAGGTGATGCGCAAATCTCATGTCTTGACCACTCCACACTTCACAAAAAACTTTATTTTGGAATGTGATTCCTCGGGAAATGGAATTGGTGTTTTCGTAATGCAAGAAGGAATGCCCCTAGATTTTGAAAATCGACCACTCAAGGGAAAGGACTTACACAAACCAATTTATGAGAAGGAAATGATGGAAATACTACATGCTGACGCAACCTGCCCTCACTGGCGCGGTCGCTCCACCAGGACCTCCCCTCGCTTAGGCCCGAAGGGTCCAAGCCCTTCCTATTCCCCTCGGGAATGATGTACCCACAGATATACTTCCGCACGATTCTCCCTTCGGGACTCGGGAGATCGGACCTCGCGATATCGCGAGTCTCACAGCCTCGTTCCTTTA
>ML788951.1:515813-526649 GCA_009831015.1 Picea engelmannii
AAGATCGCTTATATTTATGTAAGAACTCCCAACTCAAACAAAATGTATTATTGGAATTGCACGCCTCTCGAGTAGGAGGGAACCTGGGATTTTTGAAAACCTACCATAGTGTCAAGAAGGATTTTTTTTGGGAAGGCCTTAAAACTGATGTTCAAAGGTTTGTGGCTAAATGTTTGGTTTGCCAAAAAAATAAGGTGGAAACAATTCAGACCCCAAGTCTTTTAAAACCATTAGCCATCCCAAGTCAGCGTTGGGTGGAGGTTTCCATGGATTTCATCACAAGGTTACTGAAGTCTGAAGGAAAGAGTGTCATCATGGTGATTGTTGATAGACTAACTAAGTACACACACTTTTGTGCACTCTCTCATCCCTACAAAGTTAGTACAGTTGCCACCTCATTCATGAAGACAATTCAAAAGCTACATGGCAGCCCAAAGATTATTGTAAGTGACATAGATCCCATCTTGACTGGACATTTTTGGATAGAATTATTTTCTTGTTTGGGTACTCAATTGGCTCATAACTCATCCTATCATCCTCAATATGATGGACAAACTGAGATAGTGAACAAATGGCTGGAAGGCTACCTTCGTTTCTTTGTCTCTGATAAACAAACACAATGGATCAAATGGTTACCCTTGCCAAAATGGTGGTATAACACTTCCTTTCATACTGCAACAAAAATGACACCATTTATGGCACTCTATGGATACCACCCTCCTTCCATCACTTCTTCTCTAAAAGAAAAATCTAAGGTTCAAGGAATGGAAGATCACATCGAGCATCAACAACAAGTTCTCCAAATAGTAAAGGACAACCTAACCATGGCACATAATCACATGAAACAACAAGCAAATCAACATCATAGTGAAAGAAGTTTTGAAGTAGGGGATTGGGTGTTTTTAAGATTACAACCATACAAATAGATGTCCTTCAAGAAAGAAAAAAAGGATAATAAATTATCACCAAAGTACCATGGCCCTTATAAGGTGTTGCAAAAGATTGGTACTATGGCATACAAATTGGAGTTGCCTGCATCTTCATGAGTGCACCCAGTTTTCCATGTTTCATTCTTAAAGACGGTTATAGGAAAAAAGATCCCAGTTCAAACTATATTTCCAGAACTTGACGAGGAAGGAAAAATCATATTGGAGACTGAAGCCATCACTGACACAAGAGTTCGCCAGCTGAGGAATAGATCCATTTAAGAGTATCTCAATAAATGGAGGAAACTACCAGTTGAAGATTCCACTTGGGAAGATGAATCTTTTATATAGAAGCATCCAAAGTTTCTCAAGCATTGTAGACAATAGTTGTCTCAAGGGGAGGGGCATGTTAAGCCCTAATATTGGTTCATTACCCCTTAATTGGGGCATATTACATTATTAATATTATTTTATTTACGTCGGATTTATTCCATTAGTTGTAATTCTACCTCCTAGTATCCTATATATACCAAGGAGACATTTTCATTTGGAATCATCTTGGAATTGTACATTTATGTGGGTATAAGGAGGTTTCCCCCTCAAAGAGGCTTATTATTTGAATTTATTTCTTTCTCAAGACGTTGAGTACTTATTCTGAGGTTTTTCTATGCTATATTGATATTTGGTTCTTAACATTAGCATCTGTACAACACATGTGGCATGAGAAGGATGGTGAAATGTGGCATGATGAAATGGAAACAAAAGAGGCTTCTACGTGTCACCCAATTTTGGTGTTTTCGGGTCAATTTGTGGACGAATTAAATCATGCCACGTGGCAGTCTGTACAACTTATATAGTGACATGGCAGTCCATACAGTGGTAGGCTAACATAGTGGTCTATATAATAACATGGGAGGCTAACATTGTAGGATGATGTGGCATCTGTACAGACACGTGGCAGGTGACTATGTATTCTATACACACATGGCTTCTTTAATAAGTGCCACGTGATAGCGTACGACTGGGCCAACAAGGAAATAACTTCATTCCCATGTGAGAGGTGACTAGACAATAGGGTCCAAGAGTTGAGTGCCACGTGGACCAATCTAAGTGCACCACGTAGCACCCCTGAAATGCCCAAGGAGGGCCCGTAACTGAAAAGTCAAAAAAATATATAAGACTAGACCCCACCAAATCTGGCAGAGGTCCTGTCATTTCTATCATATCCGCTAGAGTTAGAGCACTGCCAAATTTTACACCAACAATTCTAACGTAAACCAAAATGGGTAGGCCCATGGGCTTGACCCTGGGACCTCCCCCTACTTTGATGCATTAACATTTGAACGCCAACCAACTCGGCCAATAGCCTTGTTTGGATATCTGCCCATAACGTTTCTTAAGAACCTAGTCCACAACTGCACGAGAGAAGAAGGAGCACACCAGTTCTCCCAGACCCGTACCAAGAACGATTTTCTATGCAGATGACAGTGAATTAAATGCAGGGTTGCACAAAAATTGAGACAGAGGTCCAGAGGAGGCCTGAAAGTGTCTGTGTCCAATGGAGACAATTTGATATTCTTTTTTAGATGATTCGACAACGCAAATCCAATGGTGAGATATTTTTTTTTTAGTAGATCTTCATATCATCAAGCTACGTTCTGGAGAAGCCAATGTAAGCATGTTTTTCATTATGTTGTTTTGTCATTAAATGTTGCAGCATAACATGTGTGTTATAGGTATGAAGGAGCATGGAGAGGCTGCAGTAAGGCTACAAGATAAACTTGTTCCTTATATATCTTCTTTTTTTCTCTTCTTCCACCTAAAACCAATTAGTTAGATGTGACAGAGAAATTGTGGCACTTGCATGATAATTGGCCAATGAAGAAGTTCTAAATCTCATAGTTTTGCGATCTTTGTATGGGTTGCATATTTATGCTCGTATCTAAAAAGTATATCTAAAACACTCTATGGCTCCATGGTGATGGGCATCATCTGTTATTCTTCCTCTTTTTATGTATTGAGTATGTGGGAATGATGTCGATATTAGCATCATGGATGCTTCATCAACATGAGAACTTGTGAAGCTTGTATATATTCCTGATCACATTCCGATGTCTTGTTGTCATCAAGGAAAAGGGAATTCGAACTTACAACTTCTAAAGGAGAGACATCACTACAATGAGGAGAATAAATCGGTCAGGCTTTGGAGAATGAACCGAAGACATATCCCACATCGGGTGAACTACATTATCAAGGAAAGTGTCATATCCATTATGTGAATTATGTTCTTATGTTTATTTTCTATGAATTTTTGCACATAGGATATTAAATGAAAGCATGACATATAAAACATAAGAAAAACTCAAGAGTTTTTATTCACTTTGGATTCAAGCTTATAAGACTTTAAATTTACCTTTAATTTCAAATCTCTCAAGTAAAATGATCTATAACTGACCCTTTTCAAAGAGTGGCAAAATAAACCAATTATTGGAAGCTAATAACCCCTCAGGTTTAGATCATGTGGTATCAAAGTAGGCTTGATACCAATTCTAGGTGTTGAAGCTAATGATTTAAATATTACAAAAACAGTCATGGATCGATAAGATTCAAGAGCTCCACCAAATTCTTCAAGCATAGAATGATGGATTGAATACATTGTTGCATGTTGTTGAAGAAGAGAACCAAAGGTTGCAATAGAATTTGAAATCCATGAAGATGCAGACAGGGGAAGCCTCTACGAATGAGGAAATGACAAGACCATCTTGTGACCATGGAAACTTCCCCAGTTATGATAGCGATCATGACAATGAAAATGCATGCACACTTTTTCAAACAAGTGAATATGACCTACATACATCCAAAAACCAAAGAGGATTCCTAGAAGCATCTCCCACTAATCATTCTCACAGGGAAAAACTAGATACCTCTCAAGAAGTAGACAAAGAGTCCCATTTTGAGATGGAGGTAAATAAACCATGTGTATTTCCTTTCTTCATTAATGTTGATGATTCTTTTGAAATCATTGAACAACATGCTTCTTGGATCGGTTTAAAGTTGACAAGAAAAATGGGATACAAAGGAGGAGGCCCTGGAACCAATGGCCAAGGTATTGTGGATCCCATCAAGGCGTTGATTTGGCCTCAATATGCTAGGATAGGATATGTCACAAAGGATGTTCGAGAAAGCTAAAAAGCCATTCAGGAAGAAGGCCCTAGGGCAGTCACTGAGACTCCATAAGTCAATAGTTCATCAGTGGATGAAATTGATTCAGTGCAGGTCGAGAGCACAACTTGTCATGATCAAGGATTCGAGACATCTCCAGGGAGAGATGAGCATCACAATGGCAGAGTTGAGACCAAATTTTCTTTCTAGTCTGACTCTAAAGTAAACTCATCGAGGTGTAAGAAATATCAAAACTCTAAAAGGCCATTTGATTATAAGCATGTTAATAATATAAAATGGAGCTTGTGGCATCAAAGACCATGCACTTTTTTTTGTATTGAATAACCATGCAATGTCCCAATGTTGGAAGAGAAAATCCTAATGTAGGAAGGTTATGGAAACCAGGAGAAGGACAAGGATGGAATATTTCTTTCCACACACGGAAAAGAGAAGGGGAAATGCATCTCTGGAGGAGAAACAATATTGCATCCATTGTAGCAAAGATGGACATCATGAGGCAACTTGTTGGGCCTTACATCTAGATCTATGCCCAAAGAGGAACAAGTAGACCAATCAGACGCCTCTGAGGGAGAGAGCCAATCAGGCAGTGCTGCAGGAAAATCCACCATCAAAAGGAAACCAACTAGCAGAGGAAGGACAAGTCGGTAAATAGGACATGTTCGACATAATGGTTGAATGAATGGGGAAAATCGTTGAGTTAATTGAGAATGGCCATCTTTGTAAATCCCATGTTGTGATTCATACCCGATAGAAGGGTATTATGTAAAAGTGATAATTGTTGATCACTTCTTTTCTAGAACATGTTGATATTGTTAGCCCTTGTGAGGTAGTTTTGGCATGGGTTTCTTATTGAAAGTACAATGGACATGAAACTTATAATGTAAATAATTTTGGGGACAAAAATTCCTTTCAGTTGGGAGGCGTGATCCATATGGATCTAGGGAATATCACACAAGTTTTAGAAGTGTCCCAGGTGGCTCAGAATGGCCTTAGCAGGCAGAGAAAGGGAAAACATTCAAATTTCCCAAAATTCATTGAAAATGGAATGCTCGCAAAGAGCGCGTTGCAATCTTCCCAACAATGCAAACAACTCATCAAACTCATTTACGGATTGAAAGATATTCACATTAAAGGTTTGGTCAACCCAACCCAGTCAACAAGGGATGAGTCAACATCTGTACTACTAAAATCATCATCCATATGGATGACATCAACATCCATACAACACATGTGGTAGGAGTAGGAAGGAGACACATGCCATGTTGATTTCAGCATGATGATGTGGCAGCACCAAAGGCTTCCATGTGTCACCTAGTTTTGGCATTTTGGGTGGATTTGTGGACCAATCGGATCGTGCCATGTGGTAGTCCGTATAGTGACGTGGAAGTTCATATAGTGGTAGGATGATGTAGAATTTTGTACAGTGACATGGCAGGATGAAATGGAAGGATGACATGGCATCCATACAGACACGTGGCAGGTGATTGTGCAGTCGGTATAGACACGTGGCTTCCTCAAGAAGAGCCACGTGGCATTGTATGACTACACCAACAAGGAAATGAAATCATTCTCACATGGTAGGTGATTGGACAATAGGGGCCAATAGTTGGGCTCCACATGGCCCAATCAGAGGGAACCATGTGGCACACCTGAAATTCCCAAGGACAGCCCATGATTGAAAAATAAAAAATATATATAAGATAGGACCTCACCAAATATGGTGGAGGTCCTGCCATATCTACCATATCTGCCAGAGTTAGAGCACAACCATATTTTATGCAAACAATTATAATGTAAACCAAAATGAGGAGGCCTGCAGGCTTGACCCTGGGACCTCCCCCTACTTTGATGCCATAACGTTTGCATGCCAACCAACTCTACAAATGGTCTTGTTGGGATATCCACCCAAACGTTTTCTTAAGAACCCACTCCACCACTGCAGGAGAGAACAAGGAGCATGTTAGTTCTTACAGGTCTGTACCGGGCAAGGTTTTCTATGCATATGAGAGTGCATTAAATACAAGGTTGCATTCAAATCGAGACAGAGATCCAGAGGAGGCCTGGAGGTGCTTGTGTCCGATGGAGATGATTTGAGAGTGGGTTTTAGGTAATTTGGAAACATGAATCCAATGGTGAGGTCTATTTTTGTAGCAGAAATTCAAATCAACAAGCTAAGTTCTAGAGAAGACAATGTAAGCATGTTTTTCATTATGTTGTTTTGTCATTAAATGTTGCAGCATAAAATGCATGTTATAGGTCTGAAGGAGCATGGTGAGGCTGCAAAAAGGCAACAATATTATCTTATTCCTTATATCTCTTCTTTTCTTCTCTTCCTTTACATAAAACCAATCAGTTACATGTGATAGAGAAATTGTGGCACTTGCATGATAAGTAGCCAATGAAGCAGTTCTAAATCTTGTAGTTTTAGGATATTTGTAAGGGATGCATATTTATTCTTGGATCTAAGTAGCAGATCTAAGGCACTCTATGGCTCCATGGTGATGGGGGTCATATTTCATTCTTCCTCTTTTTATGTATTGAGTATGTGGGAATGATGTCCATGTCAGCATCATGGATGCTTCATGAGCATGAGAAATTATGAATCTTATATACATTCCTAATCACATTCATATCTCTTGTTTTCATCACCAAAAAGGAAACTTGGCCTTACAACTTGTAAAGGAGATACATCATTACAACGAGGAGAATAAAGTGGTCAAGCTTTGGAGCATGACTTGAAGATGTAGCCCACATCGCATGAACTCCATTATCAAGGGAAGTGTCATATCCATTATGTGTATTATGTTCTTATGTTTCTTTTCTATGAATTTACACACATAGGATATTAAATGAAATCATGGCATATAACACATAAGAAAAACTAAAGAGATTTTATTCACTTTGGATTCAATCTTATAAGACTTCAACTTTACCTTTAATTGCAAATCGCTCAAGTAAAACAATCTATAACCGACCCTTTTGAAGGAGAGAAAAAATCAACCAATTATTGGAAACTAATCACCCCTCGAGTTAATATCAATGAGCATGACTCTGATCATAAACCTTTAACTCTAACTCTAAACTTTTCCATGCAAAGGATTTCCATTGAAGAGAATTCTAATAATCAAAGGAATTTCCGCTTTGACAAAAGTAAAATTGACATTTTCTTAAAGTATTTAAATAGTAAATTAAATATCCTAACATATATGGAAAAAATTGAATAAATCTATCACAATTTTACAACTACCCTTTCCACTTCTATTAACAAGTTCTCTTTTGAGGTTTCCTATAGAAATACTAATAGAACGACCAACCCTTTCTATGATAAAGAATGTAAAATTGCTAGGATATCCATCAGGGATGCTTATAATGAGTCCTCAAAACTCAATAATATCAGTGTGTACAAATCCCCAATTAAAAGTTAAAAAAGGTACTACATCAATAAAAGGAAAGAGAAACTTTCACAACTATACAAGTTGGATCCTAACGAGTTCTGGAGCCAAATTCTAAAACAAAATAATAAAGAAAATAATAGGATTCCCTTAAGGGATTAGAATTCCTACCTTAAAATTTTTTACGAGTTCCCTAATGCGATGGACACAATTCCTATTGTCCCTACAAAGGAAGAAGTGTTTTCTTCAAATCACATAGAGTTCAGGGTTAAGGGGCTTGCAAATGGGAAAGCTAAGGACATTGAAGGCTACCAAGCTAAAATTTTTAAAATCGGAGGGTCAATCCTTATCCCTTACATACACAAGATATTCAATTTAGCATTCAAGAAGGGCTTCCCTAAACCCTGGACTCAAATCCTCATTTTTCCTATTTTTTAAAATGGGGATAGAAACATTCCCTCTAATTATAGGACCATTATGATTAGCCTGATTCTAGCCAAGATTTATGGAATTATTTTGGAAAAGAAGATTAGCCTTTGGATAGAAAGTAATGGTAAAAGAGATGAAGGCCAGGTCAGTTTTAGGAGACATCATTCAACTGTGAACCATCTTGTCACCTTTAGGATCATTGCAAAGGAGTTTCACAATACTAAAACCAATCTTTTTTGTTGTTTTGATGACTTTAGAAAAGATTTTGACATGGTTCCTAGGAAAAAACTTTGGAATCGATTGGAAGAGATAAAAGTGCCTCTTGAGTTAAGAGCTACTATAATAAGGATGTATGAGAATGTTATTTCTAATTTTAAAAACATTGGGTGCTATTCAAAAGAGATTAACTGCAATATCAAAGTCAAACAAGGTTTTCCCTTGTCCCCCACCCTTTTTGACATATACATTCAAAAATTAGAAGATTTATTGGAAAAAGAAGGTTTTGTAGGCCCTACTCTCATTGGTATAGTCATCAATATTCTTCTTTATGCTAATGATATCGTTCTTATGGAAAGGAGTCCCCATGATCTTGAAAACCAACTAAGAATCCTCAAGGATTTTTGCTGCAATATGGGTATGACTGTTAATATTGGTAAGACTAAGGTCATGATTATTAAATCCAATAAGATACCTTATGATACCTTAGTATATGAAAACAACAACTTGGAGGAAGTGACTTCATACAAATATCTTGGAATTGATATTCACCACAAACTCAATTGGAATTATAGCATTGAGAAAAGGATTATTGGGGGATGGAAATCTTATTATGGGCTAGAAAACAATTGTAAATCCATTGATCTTTGGAGTTGGGATAAGAATAAAGTCCTCTTTGAGACTTATGTTACACCTGTGATTCTTTATGGATGTGAAGTCCGGGGTTGTAGTATCTCTCGTGAATCCTGGATAAAGATAGAGAAAATACAAAAGAATTGTATAACCTATAATCTCAAAATTAAAGGAAATACACCCTATCCCATCCTCCTCTTGGAAACAAGCCTCTCCCCCATTTATAGCATGGATATGACTAGATATGTAACGTATAAAAACAATTTAAGCAACATGGAACACAAGAGGATTCCTAAAATTCCTTCAAAATCGAGTCATAACCACCATCGACTCAAGAGAGGATGGCATAAAGATGCATGGTATTTGCTAAACTATTTGGGAATCATGGAAGACACTGTTTTGCAGAATAAAGATACTATTAAAAAAAACATCAAATCAAAATTTAAGGAGAAAATGTGGTGTGATAAAGAGTTAGAGGAAAAAAGAAAATTAAGGTATTATAAGGATGTAATCAACCCTAATCTAGAAGATCAAAATTATCTATCTGTTATGCCAAGTGTAAATAAAAAATAATCATTGCTAAGATACAAATGCTCATGAGCTCCATAGTGAAACTGGGCATTGGCCAATTCCTAAAACGCCATGGGATGAAAGAGTATGTCACCTTTGTGACACTAAGAATGTTGAAAATGAAAAGACCTTTCTCTTACAATGTCTAGCCTATACTCATATCATATCTCATTTTAGAAATATTTGTCACACTACCAGCCTTCCTAACCTCTTAAACCAACAAAAGTATGGTGATCTTGGAAAGATTCTCTTAATGATTTTCGAGCACAGAAACAAAATTCTAAAGAATCGAAAGTAATGACTTACCCTCTTAAGGTCCTATAGACCAATTCAGTATTAGTGAATGTTAATCATCATCATCATCATCAATATATAAATTAATAATGTATTAATTAATTAATATATTTAATAATGTATTGGTGTATTAATTGATTAATATATTACACTAATAATGTATCCATCAATTAATTCAATATCAATGTATCAATATATTAATATGTTACAATACACAAATGTAAATTAATACCTTAATTTATACATTAATAAACCATTAATTTATATACATTAATATAAGATATTGATGTATTACATTAATACATTATAATTATATATTAGAGTAAAGTAATAATTAATTAACACATTTATTTGCTACTCGGGATCACACCCCCTTGTCACGTTTTCATCCACCAACTTTGTTCACACACCCAATACAATTAATGATATCTAGAGAACTTCCCTGGTGAAGTTATGAGGGTGGAGGATTGAAATTTTTTGATGACCAAACGCACATGGAGGAATTGTTTTCATTTTCTATATGCACCTGATGATTGTATTTATTTTCTCCTTGAATATAAACACATTTTTTTGTTGGGATATATATATATATATAGATAGATAGATAGATAGATTGTATTTCCAAAAACAAATTTGTTTTATATTCATATTAACCCTATATCTATTAATATTAGAGATGGATGAATCCCTCTAGATGAAAATATCTTATCTTTTACAGCCTTAAAATGATTTCATCCTTTATGGATTTAAATTATTTTGTGTCTTGATATATCTAAGACTAGTTGTTGTTTTAAGAGCATTACACAAACAAGTTACATGTCTCATTTATAATGGGTTCTAAAATGTAAATTTATTCTCTTTGTGCAATTATACTATCTTATAACTATCTTAACTCGAGATCTATTAAGAACCAAGAGGAATAAATAAACACTTTGTATCCAAAGAATTAGTGAGTCAAAATGGATATACCCTCATTTTCTAGTTTGTTGTTGGGGAAAGATATTTCCATACAATCTAGGTCCAAAACTTCGGTGTAGAGCTATTTTGTATCTATGAGAGATAAGAAAGGTGTTTGACATTCCAAAGTTGAGTTTTCCTAAACAACAAAAAAATATTAACATATGTCTCACAGGCCAAATTAGTTTAAGTAAATGTTAAAAATTTTAATTTTTTCTTTGTCTATATGTTAATTA
>ML788951.1:526699-552395 GCA_009831015.1 Picea engelmannii
ATTTTTTCTATTTAATTCAAAAATAATATGTGATAATATTACAAATATTATCTAAGTTCTATAATTTACCTCAATTATTCATATCTATCATCTAACACAGTTAGAAAAAGTTTCAATCAAGAAGGTATTGTAATCTTCTCCAAAAAAAAAAAAACGTTCTTATTTTTTTTTACATTATAGATTGATATTTAACTACACTAAATTTGAAAAATCACAACAACCCATTTCAATTTCAATAATTAGCTAAAACCCATTTCTCATAGAGTTATTAGTCCCTACCGAAGGCATAGAGGGACTATAGCGATCGATAATTCTTTGGCTTCATATTAGTTTGTCCTTTGACCACAAATATTTGCATAATATCTATTGTTGGAGGTAGGGAACTAAGAGCTTTGATTTTTATATAATAAAAAATAGCATATATGTCATGATCTAATTGGATAATAGATTGGAGGTCTTATTGTCATATTCTCTATTGCCAATGTTTTATATGTTACCATATCCCAAAAAAATTATCATATACGGTCTTTTTGAGTTGTTATTAGTTTCTTGTTTTTTTCTTGAAATGTTTGCATATCCAAAGTTTTGAAGATAGATATTCAGTTCTTTATAAGTTTTGTCTTTTGAATATTTTTGTTTACTTACATAGGTTCTATTGTTCAAACTATTGTTATTAATTTATTATTATTATTATTATTATTTTATAAAATAATGTAATCAATGTTTCTTTTTTGTACGTAACAGAGATGGAAAACTACATTCTTTTTTAAATGTTTACAGAGAAGTTATGACCAACTTAAATGTTTACCTAACAGGATTCACAACCTTAAATATTTACTTAGCATGCCTGTTACAATACATTTTTTCCGATTTTTTTTTTACATGCAATGTTCTATGCAGTCAATGTTGAAAATATTATTCTTCAGTGGCATTGTTGGTTCACTGGTTCATGCTTGCTTCTTGTATGTTCATTGATTTCTTATTTTCCTGTTGTTGTTGTTCTTGTTTTTCTGTTGGTATTGTTGTAGTTTTCACGCTTGGGGTTATGCAAAAGTGATTCGAACTGCCCATATGTTGTTCCCCATTGACGAGAGGATTTGGGTGTCGTGTTTATTTTCGCTTGATATTGCAGCTTACACATGGGAAATTTGACTACTAGGGATGTCTGGGTCAAAATCCTCTTGCAGAACATCTTTGTAATATGATTTACTATTGCGATGCATGATTGTTTATGTGATGGTGGTAGGTTTTGTGTCAAACATTGGCCTTTGGAAAGTCCTCCCAGATTTGAATTTTACGTGGCATGTATCGGAGCCTGAACTATTTGGTTAACAAATGTGTTGCAGTACATTTTCCTCCGAATTTTTTGATACCATCTTATGTGCAGTGAATTTGGACAATAATGTTCTTGGTCGACTAGTTGGTTCTTTCTTTTTTTTTCGATGGATGCTTCTTATTTTGGTTTGATTCAAATTTTTAGGGTTTGGGTCCTACGACTGCAGTTGGGCCTTTTGGTGCTTCTTAACTAGGTTGTTATTTGTTGCTTTCTCTTTTTTACTTAAGATTTGTGATGTTGGGGTGTTTCATTTGCAGTTGGATCTGTTCTTACATTGTTTTGTAGTTGGCTCCACAAAAAATACTATTAAGATAAAATAATATGAAATTTTTTACAGTCAATGTAAATTTCATCTCTTACGACTTCAACCAGTGCTTGTCGGGCTCAAACTATATTTCATAGCCGACGATGTTTTTTCCCATGGTTAATGTATTTCTATGCCTTCATAGTTATGAGAGTAAGTCTTGTTGTCTGACCGATAAAGTTATTCTCTCCCTTTCTTTTTCCTCTTGTAAACTTTCTCATTTTTACCTTTTGTTCTTCTGGTCTATTGTGCATTTCTGGTTCTATACTTTTCCCTGTTTCTATAGTCGTGGGTTCCCAAGATGGCCAATTTAAAAATCACCATCTCCATATATATATTCACATCACAAGTCCATCCGACTTCCATTGATTTGCATATTTATCCAATTTCTTCTAAACTTGATCATTTTTTCCTTTTGTTCTTACCCTCTATTATGTGTTTCTGGTTTTGTAGTTTGTCATGTTTTTGTGTTGATGGGTTCCCAATGTGGAAAACTAACAAATATTCATCTTCATGGAAGGTTCTATACCACCATTCATTTACATACTTATCCAATTTTATGAATGTGGGTTTGTGGATAGGCGCTATCGAACTATGGTGACTCATGTTCGGGGTATACATCTTGCACCCAGAACTTTTGTTCTCTACAATTCAACCCTGGACTCCTCAAACTTGCAAACCTGCCTCTACCTATGATGAGTCTGTATGTCTGACATGGCTTTCCATACTTAGTTGAGTCTTCAAAGTTTCACAGGTTCACACGTTCCCGGGTTCAAAAAAGTTGAAAAGTGTTTTTTTACTCCCGTCCATCCCACCACCTTCTTCCCTTCCTAATGCACATTAATTTTGATTTTAAAATTGAAAACCGACCTGACAGATTTGAAAATATTGGCTTTAATAAGCGGAAATCTCAAGGAAATCTCTCGTTAAAATTCATGAACACGCGAATATTATGGGATCCGATAAAAACAAATTCTTGCATTTCAAATTTGCAAAAGAAATATTGGCTATTTTAGTTTTTTAAGGGCATCGTCATATTAACAGTGCAATACTGTGCTACCACGCTACCTTCCACGAGCGTGTCATCCACAGATGTCTTAATGTCATGTCCGTCTTTAATACTATGCATATGTTATGGGTTTTCATATTTGAGAATCTTTTCAGATATGGGAATGTTATTACATGCTATTAGTCTCTATTCAGTGCACATATTCGAAAAGACTAGCATTAATAAGCTAAAAGATTGGTATTTTGAATTAGCAAAAAATATATTGGTTGTTTTAGTTTTTTAAAGGCATAATCATAGTAACAATACAATATTGTACTACCATGCTGCCATCCATGAACGTATCATCCACAGAGGTCTTGACGTCATGTCCCTCTTTAATAATGTGCATATGTTACAGGTTGTCACATTTGTGAATCTTCTCTGATATGGGAATGTTATTACATGCTAATAGTCACTATTCGGTGGACATATTAGAAAATATTGGCATTAATAAGAAAAAATATTGATGGAATCTTCCATTAAGATGAATTAAACCAAAATCTATGGTATATTATACTATCATCATACAACATTGATTTTAAATACATATTCCCATTTCTCTCTATCATCAAAGAGTTGGGCTTTAGGGTGCCTTCGATCTAATTTTCCTGGTCATGGACATGTAAGAAACCTTAGAGATGCCATAGAGGCCCAATTGAAATACAAAAGAATGGTTTTATGTGATGTGATATTTGATAAAAAAAAAACTCCATTAGCCAACAAAAACTATGACACGGAAAAAAAAAAAAAAAACAAGTATCTTCTGATTGGTGTTTTCCCTGTATTTGATGCTTTGGTTGGTTAAAAGGCCTACCTGGAGATTTGTTTGTTGATATTATTTTTTTTCTTCCTAGGATTTGCAAGGGGTTTTTAGGTCACCTCCAAAATGCTCCTTCATTAAAGTATATAATGTCTTCCAACAACACATATTTGGCAAGTGTATCAAATCTTGTAGAGCACACAAGAATTTTTATTCTATTAGAGGAGTCGCACTTACCGTGGCTTGAAAAATGGTCTGTAATATTCAGAAATGATGTGGAATATTACTCCATTCGCGAATGTACTCATAAGGAAATTATAGATTTGGATCGTTGCAAGCAAGAGAAACTGTATGGGTGGTTAAAATGACATACTAAAATTACAGAAGTTTCTATTACAAAGTTTGTTGAGCTACTTCTGGGTGTGGTAAAAGACTTGACAGAAAGCCATATTCTTTGTCAAAGTTTGTTCACTGTCCTCTGGATGTAGTTACAGACTCCACATACAATCAACTGTCTATCGCAACTGCACATTTTTTATTTTACTACTCCTACACATATGATTGTATCTAGGTCGATGGGTTGCATCTATTTACATGAATATTCCCCTCCTACCTGAAGGTGGGTATATAACCAAGGAATGACGGTGTCAAAACTTTCTAATCCCTACAGCGACATGTAACTAGAAAATGTTAATGGGAAAGATTTCTGGATTATGGACTTTGCAACACTTTCTAAGGATTACTTTATACTACCACCTTCTGCAAGAAGTTTCACGTGTTCATGTAATCATTTGATTTCTGAAAATCACCTTTTACTACCACCTTCATGTAATCATTTTATTTCATTATTTAGAAGATACCTTAATGTAGTGGTGTGTTTCCATATCATTTTCCACCTAATGTCAATCTTCTTTCTGTCTCTCCTACTTTGGATAAGGAAAATGCATTTCTTCTATTGCAGTTGATGTGATATTTGAAAAAGCAAATGTTAAAACCATACAATTTCTTATTTTTGAAAATATAGAACAATGTATCCTTTTAATAGAAGGTTGTTCGAAAAGTTTTAGGCATTGTTCGGGATTCATTTCCTTCGAGGATGTTAATTAATCACAAAATTAATATTGTTTGTGCCAATGCCATTGAGCCATCATCTACTATGTCAATTGCATTAACACTGCAATGTAAGATAATAGATGTCTGACATGTACCTAATGTCAAGGTCATTATCGCATAGGACACCTAACGTCCAAAGATTTATGGACTCAAAGAAACATTGTAGATTTGATGAGAAAGCACAACACTAAAGACGATGTTCTTTGCAGGTCTGAAAATCCTGCAATTTAAGTTCTTTGACAATGGCAACCCTTCCTTTTCACCGCATTGTCGCACTGTATTTAGTAACACTATTCCCATCGCCACTGCCAATGTCAATTTCCAAAGTCGAATATATCTATAGCCTGGGGTGACTACCTATGTGGATGCCTAGAGGTGAAACTACCTGGAACCTAGGATCACGACTTCTTACACTTGACATTAGTATTAGTAGTGATCCAAATTTTATTGTATGTCTAGTTTGTTACTGCATATAGAGTTCGCTCAAGACTATTTGACATAGAAACTTGCTATTTGTCAATTTTGTTACAACTTTGGCATAACACGTTCTGTAATTTTAGAATGTTGATTCAAACACGCATACATTTTCTCATGTTCATTGGTATCCAATTTTATATTTTCCTTCTGAGTGTATTCGGGCATGGAGTAATATTTGGCATCACTTCCGAACATTCCAGACCTTTTTGTGGGCCGCCATGTGTGCCACCCATACGACGAAAGAGATATTCTGATACGATCTACAACATTTGATACACTTTCCAGACATGTGTTGTTGGAAGAAGCTATGTACTTCAACATAGGAACATTTTGAAGTTGGCTTGAATGTCCCTTCCAATTTACCATAATAAAACAAAGAAGTTCAACATACAAATCTCTAGGCAGGATTTTCAACTAAATAAATGATCGAATATAGGGAGAATAACAGTCACGACATACTTGAATTTTTTTTTTGTCTCAACTTTTGTTTCCTAACAGGATTTGTTTCCCGTAAATATGACGACACATAAAATGACTTGCTCGACTTTGAATTGGGCATGAATCGCATTTCTAAGTTGTCTGCGATTTCAATGGTCAGGAACATTACAAGGAAGGCACCTTAAAACCCAAGTTCTTGATGACAGAGGGAAATTAACAGTTAACAAATAATGGAATGTTGAATAACCAACCAATGTAGGCAAGCCATATCTAGAAGAGACAAGTTATTCAAAAAGTTGGGATAGATCTAGTTTGCAACAACAATGAAGTCCAAGACCTGAAATTGATATTCAACTCGTTGTTTTTTAAAAATCAAGCATTTGATCATCAAGAAGACTATCCACAAGGTTCAATATTGTATAAATGTTTTTTGGTCGGTGGCAAGCCAAATAACAGTCATTGTGGAAAATAATCTCATCTATATTTTGTAACCCATATTATTTGAATAAAGAATGTTTGCGATTTTTTTAATGGTGTTTTCCAATCTATGGTATTGCTTTTCATTTTATTTACTACCTTTTTTTTTGTGTCGTTAAACATGGATGACAAGATTTTATTTCTGTTGCCCAGTACTTGGATTTAAATAAAGGCCACTCTATTCGTTCCTTACATTTTACATGGAATAATATCTTTTCATAGCCCATACTTATGTGGAGCCCACCCTACACTTAAAGAAAAAAATTGGAGGACCCGTCATGCTTCCATTCCTCAGGTCCCATAAATAGAATGAATTAATGACTATTACAATAAGGAAACTCAAGTGTTGACATCATGTTCCTGTTCAATATATTGAAGATTCTTCTATTTGATAATATATATAATTTGCGTCATGTATATATATAATTTTTTCTTTCTATTGATTATTGTTTTCAATGAATTCGTGAACCGAACAACATCCTGCAAATTGGAAGATGATTTACATTTGAACTAGAAATAATCTATTAATATATACTAATATGAAAACTATTGGAATAAGTGTAAAAACGTTTTCTTGGCCAAAACTTAGCCAATTATCTGGCCACCGGGTCCCGGGTTTGCAGTATCCAACACCTATGTCCCCTGTTCCATCATATACATCTTGTAGCCAAAGAAATTCCATGATCTGCAATAATAAATGAATAGTAGATTTTCTTCTATGACATACTTATCCCTTTTTCCCTTTTCTTCTTCTCGCCGATTATCACTTTCTGGTTATATACTTAGTCCCCTTTCTATGATCGTAGGTTCCATGGTTGGTAGGCTGACATATCTTCATATCCATCTATATCCTCACATGAAAAATCTGACTAACCATTGTTCCATTCCATACTTAGCCAATTTTATGGCCACAGTTGTCGGGTTGGTGCTTTTGAACTCTGTTGTTTCTTGTACTATTATATACATCTTGCACTCAAAACTTCTGTGATTTCAACAAAATTTGTGAACCGAACAACATCCTACAAATTGGGAGATGATTTACATTTGAACCATAAATAATCTATTAATATATATTAATATGAATACTATTGGAATAAATATAAAAAAATTCTCTTTTCCAATACTTATCCAATTATCTGGCTACCAGGTACTAGTTTTACGGTATCCAACACTTATGTCCCCTATTCTGTCATATAAATATTGTAGCCAAAGAACTTTCATGATCTGTAATTTATGATTTTACTAAAACTCACCAGGATTTCGAAAATATTGACATCAATAAATGAAAAGTAGATTTTCTACTGTGAGATACTTAGACCTTTTCCCCTTTTCTTCTCTCGGTCCATTATCACTTTCTGGTTATATACTTAGTCACCTTTCTATAATCGTGGGTTCCAGGGTTGGCAGGATGACATATCTTCATCCCCATATATATCCTCACATGACGAATCCGACTGAACTTTGTTCCTTTCCATACATGGCCAATTGTATGGCCACCATTGTCGGGTTGGAGCCTACCAACTCGACTGCTTCTTCTTTCAGGATATACATCTTTCACTCAAAATTTATGTGATCTATGATTCCAGCCTGAACTCCTTGAACTCACAAACTTTAGTCTATGAGGGTTCATAGATGTCTCAAATTATCTGTCGTTTCCTTCCATCCCCACTAACTTTGTGTCCTTTCTCATATACATTAACTATTATCTTACTAGTGACAACTGAACACACTGGTATGAAAGGATTGGCACCCAGACCTCCGCCATATACAAATTGACTACCAAACTCCGACATCGTTGCCTCTTCCGTGTTACACATTATGCATTCAAATGTTCCAAGCTATACAATTTGACCATCGGGGCCTCACGTCTTTTGGGGATACCTTTTCACCCTACTTTGGATCCTCGCGTTGGCGGGTTCACGAAATATCCAACCTCAAAATTCTGTTTCAAATCTTCCACAACTTGCAAAAAGTGCCCCGAGTTCCGCGATATATAGTTTGTCCGCTGGAATTCCCTGTCATGAACCCAATCATCTGCCATTTTTTTCCTTTCTATTGCTTATGGATTTGAACGAAACTTGTGAACTGAAAAGGATCCTGCAAATTGGAAGATGAGTTACATTTGGACCAGAAATAATCTATTAATATATATTAATATGAATACTATTGTAATAAATATAAACACTTTCTCTTTTAATTTTTCCTCTTTTCTACCCATCTATTATCCCTTTATGGTTTTATATTTGGTCGCATCTATATGATCATGGCCTCTTGAATTTTCAAATTGGAAGCTCTTTATCTATATATTGACACGATGAGCCCGACCAACCATGGTCCCTTTAAATACATAGCCAATTATATGTTTCACGAGTCCTAAATTTGCGGTATCCAACACTTATGTCCCCTATTTTTTCATATACATCTTGCACCGAAAGAACTTCTGCGATATTCAATTTACGATTTTACTAGTAAGAACTCACCAGGGGTTCGAAAAGATTGGCATTAATAAACGAACAGTAGATGTTCTTCTCTGAGATACTTAGTCCTTTTTCCCTTTTCTTCTTCCTGTGTATTATCATTTTTTAGTTATATACTTAGTCGCCTTTCTATTCTCGTAGGTTCCATCATTGGTGGGCTGACATATATTCTTCTCCATCTATATCCTCACATGACGAATCTGACTGACTGCTCTTTCTTTCCATACTTATCCAATTTTATGGCCGCGGTTGTCGGGTTGGTGCTTTCCAACTCTGTTGCTTCTTGTTCTGTGATATACATCTTGCACTCAAAACTTTTGTGATCTACAATTCCAGCGTGGATTCCTTATCCCTTTTTCCATTTTCTTCTTCTCGTGTATTATCACTTTCTGGTTATATACTTAGTCTTCTTTATATGACTACATGTTCCAACGTTGGCGGGCTGACATATCTTCATATCCATGTATATATTCACATGATGAATCGGACTGACCATTTTTCCTTTCCATACTTAGCTAATTTTATGGCTGTGGTTGTGGGTTTGGCACATTCAAACTCTACTACTTCTTGTTTCGTGATATACATCTTGCACTCAAAACTTCCTTGATCTACAATTTCACTGTGGACTCCTTATCCCTTTTTCCCTTTCCTTCTTTGTGTGTATTATCACTTTATGGTTATATACTTAGTCACCTTTCTATGACCACATGTTCCAGTGTTGGCAGGCTGACATATCTTCATCTCCATATATATCTTCACATGATGAATCTGATCGACCACTATTACTTTCCATACTTAGCCAATTTTATGGCCGCAGTTGTCTAGTTGGCACGTTCAAACTCTGTTGCTTCTTGTTCCGTGATATACATCTTGCAATCAAAACTTCCATGATATACAATTCCATTGTGGACTCCTCAAACTTGCAAGCTTCACTCTACCACGGTTCACAAATGTTTCAAATTATCTATCACTACCTTCCATCCCCACTAACTTCCCATCCTTCCTAATATACATTAATTATTCTCTTACTAGTGATAGTTGAACACACTAGTATGAAACAATTGGTACCCAGTCCTCTACTATATACAAATTGAATACTAGATTACGACATCGTCCCCTCTTCCATGTTATAGATTATGCATTCAAATGTTTCGAGCAATACAATTTGACTGTCGGGGGCTCACATCGTATGGGGGGGGGCTTGGCACCCTATTTTGGATCCTCCTATTGGCGAGTTCATGAAATATCCAATTTGTGGTCACTGTTTCATGTTCCATCCATCCTCGTACTTCTTTCCAAATATGCAACACCAAAGGTTTACTACTAAAATGCCATCATTCAACAACTGTAAGGATTGTCATTAATAAGCAGAAGTCTCGAGAACTAACCATCCCTACATAAATTGTCCAAAAACATGTAAAGAATATCTTTCCATCTAATGGAAAAGCTATTAAAAATTTCAATATATTAACAAAAACAAGTCTGGCCCAATATTTCCTTATTCCATACTAGGACACTTTTTCGATTGTGGGTTCCCGGATTGACAGCCTCAAAATTGTGTTTGGAACCTTCCACAACTTGCAAATAGTTCATGGAGTTCTATGATATACAATTTGTCTAATGGAATGCCCCGTCATGAACCCAGTCATCCGTATTTCCTATCAATACTAAGCCCCAAGTTGGTTGTATCTCCATGAAATTGTACATTTACTGTGTATTGAATCTGCCCTTCATTTTTTTCGATTGTGGGTTCCCGGACTCACTGCCTCAGGATTGTGTTTCCAACATTCCATGACTAACAAATAGTACTTGGAGTTCCACAATATACAGTTTGTCCATAGGAATGCATCATCATGCCCTCTTCCATGTTACATGTTCTATGGTCAACACTCCTAAGAGATACAATTTGACCCTCAGTTCCTCACCTCTGTCGGTTATATCTTGTAGCCCTATTTCGAAGCATTAACAACCACTTTCGATAATTATCCATTCCTTAATTGTTGTTCCCTACCCTCGCCACCTTCCTACTTCTCTTTGGAAATGCAATTGACAAGCTTTAATGCTAGCACTTCATTGTGAATGAACCTTAAACATGTCATTTTTGTCTTATACAAATTGATCTCCGGACTCCCATATCATACCCTCTTCCATGGTACACATTTTGCGTTCAATTTCTGAGACATACAATTTGACCCTTAGGAAGTCATGTCTCCTGGGGAGCCATTGTCACCCTAATTCTAAAGCCCAACCGACGACTTTCCATACTTTCCCATTTCATGGAATCTCTTTCGCGATTCCTGTAACAACCCTCCTCGTTTCGACAACAACTCCGATAACAGGTGCAAATTTTTTTTTGTGTAAAGGTGTGTGCGCGTGTAGAAGTAACAGACTCACGTGACTCTACGTCGCCACCCAACAAACGAAAAGACTCAATCACGAAGATTACCACAAGTAGACAAGGGTGCACAACAAGTAACTGCAAGAAAATAACGACCACATGCACAAGGCGCCCTACGCAAACATTCTACGACATACTCGGTTATGCACCGTACCAACACGGAGGAAAGAATCCGTAGTAGTAGGTCTTACTATTTCTGCACAGGAAAGCAGGGCGTTTAATATTAGTTCTCAGCTCTGGAGAGAGAGAAGGTCAGATAGGCACCTGGCCGACTACTCAGGCATAAACTAGTAATCCCCTCAGGTGTGTCGCAAGACTGGAACCCTGCCTTTAAAGGGCCCAAGGCTCTTGATACGACACTGGATTCTTGACGTAGAAAACAGACAGACAAAATACTAAGGCTTCTGAAGGCCTCTACCTCCCTCCCAACACAAGCAGACCACGCAATGCACTACCACCAAGTACTACAGAATCAGAGACAATCAAGACCTCTATGGGAGACGCAAGTCAGGAGGAATCTAAAATCAGCCAACCACTATTGAGACCCGAAGACATCAATCAAGATCAATTGCTCCATTAATTATCATTAACCGACGAAGACTTTATCATAAGGTAAAAGCCAATAATCTCAACCCCCATTATTTAGTTATAAGGTCATTTTGCGCTAGTTTAGGGAAAAGCAATAATCACAAGCGCATTGCCTTTTTGCTAATCGCCATAATTTAGCAACGATATCAATACCATAATGGTAAACCCTCGAACATTTACAATCTCCATATTATCTTGCCTTTCCTTCTAATTTATTACCATACATTGGAATAACCTAACAAATATTTCCATTGCAATTATACCTTATCATTAACACTTCACTTTAAATGAATAATAACTTTGCAATTTAAACATCATCCTAATAATTCAATTAAACAAATAATAACATTGTGATTCAACCATTATCATCAACATTGCAACTTAACAACAAATATTATTATTGCAATTTGAACAAGAATTACCATTGTATTTAAGCAAATATTAATATTGCAGTTAAGCTTCATCATTAGCATTCAATTTAAACCATATTAGCATTGCCATTAACAAGTATATTCATTGCAAATTAACAAATATTAATAATTCGATTCAACCTCACCATTAACATAGCAAATTAAAACAAATATTATTATGCAATTTAAATAAGTATTACCATTACAATTAAGCCAATATTAATATCCCAGTTAGGCTTCATCATTAGCATTTCAATGTAAACAATATTAATATTGCCATTAACGCATATAATCATTGCAATTTAACAAATATTAAATATTCGATTCGACATCATATTAACCATAACAATAATCCTTATAGTTAAAACTGACCATAACAATAACACTATTTAATGTTACACTGTTTTAAATACCAATGTTTTTAAAGGCACATATATGTAAATCTAACAATGAATACTAAAATCCTAATATCTAAAAATGAAAACATTTTAAGGGACAATATCAAAATAACAACATATTTTAATTAATATCCTAAATTTAACACAACAATAAACATCATCGTTTAAAAAGGTCCTATTGAAATCATCATGCTAACTATTATGACAATGTTTTAAATTACCAAATTTTAAAAGCCGTGTCTGTATAAATGACAAAATTAAAAAGATAATATTTAAACATGACAACGTTTTAAAGCCAATAAAAATAAGGACAAGCCGCATTACCGCCCAAATTTCCCTCAGCAAATTTAATGCTGAGTTTTCCATAGCGCTTAAGATGCATTTTATAATCGCCAGTACAAATAAGAACAGGCCACATTGCCGCCACGTTAACCCTAAACAGTACTAACACGGCAATTTAATATGGCAGGTTATATTGCAGTTTAGGTATGCCAATTAATGGACAAGAAGTCATAGTAATTTAATTAGGTTGCGCTTATGCTTGCATTATATAATTTCCCAGTAAAATAATAATGGCCGCATTACTGCCACGTTTTCCCTAAACAACGTTAACATGACAATTTATATGGCAGGTTATATTACATTTTAGGTTTTAAAAAAAAGTGAATATAACTGTCACGAATTGGGAAAAGGGATCAGAACTTTACAGAAATTAAGATTTGCAACCAGAGACAGCTGTAATAAGGCATTCGTTTAAGCGCCCTCTAATTATGAACCCATAATTATAAAATATAAAACTCATTTTCTGAAATAACCAAAAATCATTTTCTGGAATTCCCACTTGATTAAATTTCAAAGTAAGCATCTAGAAGAATAAACAGTAATGATATATTCCTCCCAATAATATAATATGTATGTATATATAATATACCCTCATTGCAAAACTAATCCATTCATTGAGAATAAATAATAGTCTACACTAATTCTAAATATTCTATCTAATATAACAATCAGTTGTATTTGTTTTCTCGTCTTTCTACCTTATTAAGGTTGCGCAACTCGCGCATCATTTTAATTATCTCAAGCACAATTAGCAAGTTATAATTTAATAAAATAATTAAATTTATTTCTTAATGCCAATTCAAATGCTTCCTACATCACTACATATAAAATGTATTTAAAATCAGTTGACCTAAACCATTGTATTATTGATCGTTGATATCAACATTAACATGAAATTTCTCTCAGATATTCCTAAAGTATAAAATCATAAAACTATAATTATATATATCAAGGACCTTATCTATTTTTCTTAATTTCAATTTATCCTCGTTAGTTACAATTTTACTATATTTTATCAAGATGGAAGTAGCGGAAAATTACATTCAAATTATGAATCATAGTATACATTTAAGGAAAAATTACTAGGTTCTCACAGTAACCTTACCCTCCACGTGCTATCAACCACGATAAGAGGTTAGCATCCCCACCAAACAACCATAAATAATCATATCCTTTCTTTGTATAATAAAATATAGCTTTGAAACTAGAAGACAAGAACCTTGCACTTTAAGGTTATCGCTAAAACGTAACCACAATATCATTATACAGATGACCAGATCTTTCCCTTGGTATTAAATAGAACTGTAATTAAATGACCAGAAGGTTACGCCTTATTCTTTCACTTACCAAGGACACTACGGCCACCGGATCAACTACCAAGGTCGACACCTGTTCACTGGCAGCCTTGGTATTTTAAATAAGACGGACCCTTCCCTACGAAGGTAAAAACAACAGTTCTGTCACCCAGTATTATGCCATCATATCACTGTTCAGATTCAAGGCAATTTATGAAGGTAGCTTGGAAATAAAGGCAATCGCCGGAAGGGTGATGCTCATGAGAACCCGTTGAGGCCATTCTGAGGCAGGCAGGTAGGCAAGTTGGCTGGAACCAACGCACAGAGGCAACCGGCCAGGCGCAATTAGAGGGTAGTCATAACACAGGTAGAATCAACCGATTGACATGGCCACCGCTGGGTCCGAATCCGGTAATACACCAGAAACCAGTCAGATTGCAACCAGACAAATTCAGAAAAATCAAGAATTGTAAGGCCAGTTGCGCAGAACACCATAAGGGACGCCATATTACAAGACTTAAGCAGCTAACCTAGAACGACTATCTAGGATGGGCAACAATCTCAATGGTGGAAAATGGAAGTAATTAAGTCCTTCATTTTAACTTCCCAATGAATCTAACTCGCTGCTAAAGGTTGAGGATGGACGCTGAGCTCTGGGAGATACAAAAGGGTTTGGCAGAGCCTGTGCGCCCAAGGTGAGCGAAAAATTAATCTATGTGGACAAGGATACAATAATGCTGCCAGAATCAAATCAATCAAGGCAAGGATTCAGGGATAAGATCGCTCCAGGAAGGTAAAACGCAAAAGTTTAAACCCTAAAACGCAGAAAAAGTAACTACCAACGCAGGGAAAAATTAAACCCCAAAAATGCAGGAAGTTTCACCATAAAACACAGTGGGATTAGACTAGAAAACACAGGGACTCTCACCATAAAAACTCGGTGGATTTAAACTAGGAAACGCTGGAGTTTAAACTATGAACATGTAGGGAAAGAGCAACATTAAATAATAATCATTTCCATGGTCCAGGGCAATAAATAATGGAAATTTGCACAGTCAAGAATCATGAGCAGTAAATATTTTCTTTTTACACAGTCCACCAGAACCCTAAATAAAAATTTTGTCGTCCAGAGAAACAAATAAAATTTACGCAATCCTTTCATAAATTACCATGCATTCTAACTACAAATTTAAGGATCATACCGTTGCCTCAGCGTCGTCATCAAGTGTTGTCCGCGCGCCGTGTCGCGTTTGCTCCGTGCCGACCGTAGAGGACTCACCGGTACCTCCCAGCCAAATGCTAGGGGTAATCTGCTTCCCCCTCAGCCCCCCGAGCCGCAAAGGGGCCACACATAATCTAGACAGTACCTAGCTTCCCAGCTTGCCTTCAAGGCTGAGCTACCACTCAAGTCAGCTGGGAAATCCCCAACTCCCACAAGAAATCCGTCCCGTTGAAATTTTGATAGCATCACAATACCTCATAGAAGATCCCCCTTCTTTTCCCCCCATCTCTTTCTTTTATCCTCTTTTTTTGACCTAATCCCATTAGGTTTTCTCCAAAAACCCTAATTCCCCTTTCTTTTAGGTTTTTCCCCCCTTTTATTTATTTATTTATTTATTTTTATTTTTTTTTTCATAATATATATATATTTTCTTTTAACTCCCTTTAGTTAACTAATTAATTTCCACTTTTCAAATTTACAACCCCCTAATTGAATTAATTTATTAAATCTCTTTATTTTACCCTACACCCTTTATGAAGACTCACATTAGCTTAAGTGGGTTTTTTTTTGTTCAATTTTATTATTAGCACTTGTATTGTTAATGCTTAGCTAGTAGGAAATGAAATTCTAACGTTATTTGAATTGCAGAGTTGTTGTAAGCTAGAATATAATGGCGTTGTTATTAGGAGATGGGTAAGTTTCGATTATTATGTTAGGGAGAAGTAGCAGTTCCTTCCTAAAAAGACAAATTATCAATCTTATTACCGGGAATGAGGGAAGGCCTTATGCATGCAATTAAGTAAGGAAATACTTTATGAATTCAATTAATGGAGGAATTGTTCTATGTATTTAATTAAGGAAGGAAACTCCTCGGATTAGGTGGAGGTTGCAAATCATCATAGGGGTAATGAATATTTAATGTATACTCTTGAATTATGTTTGTTTTTTACATAGGGCTCAATTATGAACTGACGACGCCAGGTTAGGGGAAAGTTTAAGGATTTATTCAGGTGTTGATGACTTAGGGTTATTTAGGTTGACTCCTTCCTCCAACATTATGGCGACGTGCCCTTCAGGACGCACCATGTGCTCCAAGGGTGCCACTCGCCTCTTGAATTTCTTTTGTGCGACGTGCCCTTCAGGATGCACCACGTGCTCCAAGGGTGCCACTCACCAACTGGACTGATTGGTAGACATATATAACCCCTGGAGTCAACACTCCTCCAGGTGAACTTGTAGGATACTAAGGGTTCTAAGGAATAAGGCCCCCGCCTTATTGTGCGCCCCTTAGAATCATCGTGAGCGACTGTCGCAGTCTGCCCTCACGGCATCGTGGATCCTCTAGAACTAGGTAATCGTTAACCTACAATTCGAACCACGGCGGGAGTGCTAGTAGGCGGTGGCAGGGCTGTTGTCCACCCCTCTCCCTCAACCTCTCTGCAAATCGTGTGTGGCCCCTTTACTCCATATGCGAGTCTGGTCGGCAAGCTATCGTCATCCTGCATAATCAAAAATCATGTCAGAGATGGAAACATCAAATCATCAATCAATGAAACATCACAGTAAATATATCAACCCAAAAGCACACTCCCTGACTCAGTCCAGAGTCCAAGGGGGTTCCACCGATGCCTCTGCATCCTCAAGGTCAAAAACCATGCACAGTCAAATAAACTAAGTCAATAGCATATGTCTACATCAAATAGTAACACATCATGTCATCTGTCAATTGCATCACAATCAAGTATAAAAGGTCTAACATCATAAAAGTCCAGATCACTTCCGAGCAAGTGTCCTCAAATAATAATTTTTCTCAGTGCGCCAGAGCGGGATGTTACATACACCCCCTTTTGGTCTAAACTTCGTCCCGAAGTTTCTCAGTATAAATGCAGAATAAAGTATCACAGTATCATAATTCTATCTATCAAACAAAAATGGAAACTGCTGACGCATATCATATGCATCCTCCCAGGTTGTTGAGTGCAGACTATAACTATCCCACTGGACCTTCACCTGATCTATCATTCGATGTCGTAACTGTCGAACGCGATGATCTAAGATGTGGACCGGCTCAGCCATGAGCGCTCCCTCGTCTGATACCTGCAATGAACTCAAGTCAATCACATGTGTAGGATCACTAATATAATGTCTCAAAAAAAATACATGAAAAACATCGTGCATACGCCTCAAAGAATCAGGCAAGGCTAGTCGATAGGCCACAGGCCCCTTTCTCTCCACAATCTCGAAAGGTCCCATGAACCTAGGTGAGATTTTAGCTCCTTTTCCAAACTTGATCGAGCTCTTATGTGGTTTAACCCACAAGAAGACTCGATCATCGACCTCGTAACTACGGTCGACTCGGTGCGCATTGGCATAACTCTTTTGTCGATCCTGCGCTTCCTTAATCCTTTGTCTTATGGTTTTCATCTGCTCTTCCATTTCTTGGATCGCTTCTGACCCACCAGGACCCTATCCGCAAGCCAATCCCAAATCAAGGGCGTCCGAAATGGTTGCCCATAAAGAAACTCAAAAGGTGCCATCTTAATGGTTCTCTAGTAACTGTTGTTGTAAGCGAACTCTACTAGAGGTAAGAATTCCTCCCAACGCTTTTGTTGGTCCATTACGTACATGCGCAACATGTCTTCCAAGGTTTGGTTCGTTCGTTCGGTCTTCCCATCAGTCTCGGGGTGATACGTAGTACTAAAATTAAGTTGGGTTCCCAATGCCTCTTGGAAACTCGTCCAAAATCGTCCAGTAAACACCGATCCTCGATCGGATATAATATTTTTAGGCACGCCATGCAGCCTCACAATCTCACTGATGAAAACTCTCGCTATGTCAGGTGCCTGATACGTCGTACGCACAGGAATAAAGTGATCACTCTTCATCAGAGTGTCTACTACTACAAAAATCGAGTCGTGTCTCCTTGCCGTCAGTGGCAGTCCAACAATAAAATCCATCGAAATAACTTCCCATTTCGATTCCGGAATGGCATGTGGTTGAAGTAAACCTGTCGGGTGTCTATGTTCAGCCTTTACCTACTGACACTCTAGACATATAGCCACAAAGTTGACTATGTCGGCCTTCATTCCTTTCCAAAAGAATAATGGTTTTAGGTCTTCCCTCATCTTCGTAACTTCCGGGTGAGCCATGTAAACTGCTCTATGAGCCTCGCTCAGGATCAACATCCTCAAATCGTCGTTTGGCGGTACGTAAATCTGACCTCTAAACCTCATTAAACCATCGCTATCCAATGAATATCCCTCATAACGTGGTACCATCATTGTGTTTTGTCCGATAAAATCCTTGACTTCTATGTGTCAGTCATTATCACGTTGTAAGGTGAGAATCTTCTCACGTAGATTTGTCTGAAGAGGTAACACCGAAAAGAGGCGTGGCCTCTGACTCAAGGAATCCGCCACTCGGTTCACTGTTCCCTTTATGTAAGTAATCTCGAAGTCGTATTCGCTAAGCAATTCCGACCAACGTCGTTGTCGCGTGTTCAGGTCGCTTTGCGTAAAAATGTGTTGTAGTCCACAATGATCAGTCTTTAATTCAAATTTTCGTCCAACAAGGTAGTGTCTCCAAACCTTCAAGGCATATATGATGGCTAATAACCCCAAATCGTCCGTCGCGTAGTTCTCCTCATGGCTTCTCATCTTCCTCGAAATGTAAGCAATCACTCGTCCGTCCTGCATCAAGACTCCACCTAAACCTTCCTTGGATGCGTCAGTGCACACCAAGAAGTTTGCATCCATGTTAGGGACATTTAGTATCGGCGCAGTTGTCAACAACTCTTTAAGCGCCCGAAATGCTTCTGCGCATTTCTCTGTCCAAACAAACTTCTTTTTTTTCTTCTGCAATTCCGTGATCGGATTTTCTATCTTCGAAAAACCCTCGACAAACCGTCGATAGTATCCTGCTAAACCCATAAAACTACATACTTCTTTGACATTCATCGACGCAGGCCATTCCATAATAGCCTCAACCTTGGCTAGATCCACGGCGATACCTTCGCCGGAGATGACATGCCCTAAGTAGTGAATCCTCGATTGGCAAAAAGAGCATTTGGACGACTTCCCATACAATTTGTGTTCTCGTAAACATTGTAGTACCAAGTGCAAGTGCTCATCATGCTCCTCCGTCGTCCGAGAGTAGATCAAAATATCCTCAATGAATACTTGTACGAACTTGTCCAAGTACTCACGGAACACCCCGTTCATCAAACTCATGAATACCCCTGGGGCGTTTGTCAGTCCAAATGGAAAGATAGTAAAATCGTAATGTCCAAATCTCATCTTAAAGGCGGTCTTAGGGATGTCATCCTCCTTGATCTGCAACTGGTGATATCTGGATCACAAATCAATCTTGGAGAACACTGTCGCACCCTTCATTTGATCAAACAGATCATCAATTCTGGGTAAGGGATATTGATTCTTGATTGTAGCCTTGTTCAGTTGATGGTAGTCAATGCAAAGCCTCCACGATCCGTCCTTCTTTCGAATGAAAATAACTAGTGCACCCCATGGTGACACACTAGGACGTATCAGTCCCAGGTCCAACAACTCCTTCAGTTGCATTTTCAACTCTTTCAACTCCGGGGTCGACATCCGATAAGGCGTTCTTGCAATCGGTTCGGTTCCCGATTTCAGGTCTATGGTAAACTCCAGTTCTCTTTCCGGCGGAATCCCAGGCAACTCCTCTCGAAATACGTCCGCAAACTCCTTCACCATCGGAAGGTGTTCTAGACCTTCCGCTACTCCCTTCTCATTTAGTACAAGGATCGCATAAAGTTTGCACCCCTTACACATACTCTTCCATAACGGTAAGGAAGAGACGAACCACAGGGAAACTCCCTGGTTCCTTCCTACATTCACATGTCTCTGTCCTTCCTCATCAACCAAGCTCAACCGTTTCATCTTATAGTTGAGTATCACCTCATGTGTTTCCAACCAATCCATACCAATCACGACGTAATAAGATTCTAAGATCGTGACGTACAAGTTGACCCTCGCGACAAACTCTCCCAGGTTAAGGGCACAACCCGTAACGTTTCCTCCTCTGCTATGAGGGCCTTTTGGACAACGTCGTGCAAGGTTTGAGGCATCAAGATCCTAACCTTTCCATGCTGGTTGTTGTTAAGGCCCAACACGAACAGGTTGACCTTAAACTTCTCAAAGTTAAGGTGCTGAGCTTACCAGAGCAGCGCCATAAAACGTGCCTTGTACTCGAGCACCATACGATCTCCCTGTCGTAAAGCGTTGAACTCATTGAGATGACGCTCAATGAATTCCTCTGGAAGATAACTCTCTCGGAACCGTTCCTTGAACAGTTCCCATGACACGTCTTCAACAGCCATGTTCAGCTGCGGTAGGAGCGTCTTCCACCATAGAAGTGCGCTCCCCTTCAGTTGAAAGACCGCCATGCGGACCTTCATGTTAGAGGTATAAATGTGAAGTGTGCAGCACATCGCCATCCTTTCCAACCCTGCCTCAGCGGCTGCGCCTTCCGAGGCACCCAAGAAATCGGGATATTTGACCTTCTCAAGTTCCCAGTGAAAGCTACCTATAACGGCCGGTGCGCGCGGCAGAACCTCAGCGGGTGCCGGTGCCCTAGCCTCGTCTCTGTCCAAATGGTTGATCAGTGCCTCAAACATGCGCTGAAAATATCTCATCATCCCAACAACGTCGCCAACCGCTATTTTTTCCAGTCCAAGAACCTGCTCACCTCCCTGGGGGTCAGACCCCTCAGGCGTGGATGCTACTGGAGGTGTTGTGCCTCCTCCCCTAGCACCCCGTCGTCTGCCTCTGCGGATTCCTCTAACCATGATTACCGTGCATGCACACAATCAAATCGTTCCGCAATAGTATAGAAAACCAACTCATGTCAACGAAATCCATACCGAATCCCAAGTCACGGGTCGAACCGTCTCTGATACCATATGTAACAACCCTCCTCGTTTCGACAACAACTCCGATAACAGGTGCAATTTTTTTTTGTGTAAAGGTGTGTGCGCGTGTAGAAGTAACAGACTCACGTGACTCTATGTCGCCACCCGACAACCGACAAGACTCAACCACGAAGATTACCACAAGAAGACAAGGGCGCACAACAAGTAACTGCAAGCAAAGAACGACCACATGCACAAGGCGCCCTACACAAACATTCTACGACATACTCGGTTATGCACCGTACCAACAAAGAGGAAAGAATTTGTAGTAGTAGGTCTTACTATTTCTACATAGGAAAGCAGGGCATTTAATCTTAGTTCTCTGCTCCGGAGAGAGAGAAGGTCAGATAGGCTCCTGGCCGACTGCTCAGGCATAAACTAGTAATCCCCTCAGGTGTGTCGCAAGAGTGGAACCCTGCCTTTAAAGGGCCCGAGACTGTTGATACAGCACTGGATTCTTGACGCAGAAAACACATAGACAAAATACTAAGGCTTCTGAAGGCGTCTACCTCCCTCCCAACACAAGCAAACTACGCAATGCACTACCACCAAGTACTATAGAATCAGAGACAATCAAGACCTGTACGGGAGACGCAAGTCAGGAGGACTCTAAAATCGGCCAACCACTATTGAGACCCGAAGACATCAATCAAGATCAATTGCTCCATTAATTATCATTAACCGACGAAGACTTTATCATTAGGTAAAAACCAATAATCTCAACCCCCATTATTTAGTTATAAGGTCATTTTGCGCTAGTTCAGGGACAAGCAATAATCACAAGCGCATTGCCTTTTTTCTAATCGCCATAATTGAGCAACGATATCAATACCATAATGGTAAACCCTCGAACATTTACAATCTCCATATTATCTTGCCTTTCCTTCTAATTTATTACCATACATTGGAATAACCTAACAAATATTTGCATTGCAATTAGACCTTATCATTAACACTTCACTTTAAACGAATAATAACTTTTCAATTTAAACATCATCCTAATAATTCAATTAAACAAATAATAACATTGTGATTCAACCATTATCATCAACATTGCAACTTAACAACAAATATTATTATTGCAATTTGAACAAGAATTACCATTGTATTTAAGCAAATATTAATATTGCAGTTAAGCTTCATCATTAACATTCAATTTAAACCATATTAACATTGCCATTAACAAGTATATTCATTGCAAATTAACAAATATTAATAATTCGATTCAACCTCATCATTAACATAGCAAATTATAACAAATATTATTATGCAATTTAAATAAGTATTACCATTACAATTAAGACAATATTAATATCGCAGTTAGGCTTCATCATTAGCATTTCAATGTAAACAATATTGATATTGCCATTAACGCATATAATCTTTGCAATTTAACAAATATTAAATATTCGATTCGACATCATATTAACCATAACAATAACACTATTTAATGTTACACTGTTTTAAATAGCAATGTTTTTAAAGGCACATATATGTAAATCTAACAATGATTACTAAAATGCTAATATCTAAAAATGAAAACATTTTAAGGGACAATATCAAAATAACCACATATTTTAATTAATATCCTAAATTTAACACAACAATAAACATCACCGTTTAAAAAGGTCCTATTGAAATCATCACGCTAACTATTATGACAATGTTTTAAATTACCAAATTTTAAAAGCCACGTCTGTATAAATGACAAAATTAAAAAGCTAATATTTAAACATGACAACGTTTTAAAGCCAATTAAAATAAGGACAAGCCGCATTACCGCCCAAATTTCCCTCAGCAAATTTAATGCTGAGTTTTCCATAGCGCTTAAGTTGCATTTTATAATCGCCAGTACAAATAAGAACAGGCCACACTGCCACCACGTTAACCCTAAACAGTACTAACACGGCAATTTAATATGGCAGGTTATATTGCAGTTTAGGTCTGCCAATTAATGGACAAGAAGTCACAGTAATTTAATTACGTTGCGCTTATGCTTGCATTTTATAATTTCCCAGTAAAATAATAATGGCCACATTACTGCCACGTTTTCCCTAAACAACGTTAACATGGCAATTTATATGGCAGGTTATATTACAGTTTAGGTTTTAAAAAAAAGTGAATATAACTGTCACAAATTGGGAAAAGGGATCAGAACTTTCCAGAAATTAAGATTTGCAACCAGAGACAGCTGTAATAAGGCATTCGTTTAAGCACCCTCTAATTATGAACCCATAATTATAAAATATAAAACTCATTTTCTGAAATAACCAAAAATCATTTTCTGGAATTCCCACTTGATTAAATTTCAAAGTAAGCATCTAGAAGAATAAACATTAATGATATATTCCTCTCAATAATATAATATGTATGTATATATAATATATCCTCATTGCAAAACTAATCCATTCATTGAGAATAAATAATAGTCTACGCTAATTCTAAATATTCTATCTAATATAACAATCAGTTGTATTTGTTTTCTCGTCTTTCTACCTTATTAAGGTTGCGCAACTCGCGCATCATTTTAATTATCTCAACCGCAATTAGAAAGTTATAATTTAATAAAATCATTAAATTTATTTCTTAATACCAATTCAAATGCTTCCTACATCACTACATATAAAATGTATTTAAAATCAGTTGACCTAAACCATTGTATTATTGATCGTTGTTATCAACATTAACATGAAATTTCTCTCAGAGATTCCTAAAGTATAAAATCATAAAACTATAATTATATATATCAAGGACCTTATCTAATTTTCTTAATTTCAATTTATCCTCGTTAGTTACAATCTTACTATCTTTTATCAAGATGGAAGTAGCAGAAAATTACATTCAAATTATGAATCATAGTATACATTTAAGGAAAAATTACCAGGTTCTCACAGTAACCTTACCCTCCACGTGCTATCAACCACGATAAGACGTTAGCAGCCCCACCAAACAGCCATAAATAATCGTATCCTTTCTTTGTATAATAAAATATAGCTTTGAAACTAGAAGACAAGAACCTTGCACTTTAAGGTTATCGCTAAAACGAAACCACAATATTATTATACAAATGACCGGATCTTTCCCTTGGTATTAAATAGCGCAGTAATTAAATGACCAGAAGGTTACGCCTTATTCTTTCACTTACCAAGGACACTACGGCCACTGGATCAACTACCCAGGTCGACACCTGTTCACTGGTAGCCTTGGTATTTTAAATAAGACGGACCCTTCCCTACGAAGGTAAAAACAACAGTTCTATCACCCAGTATTATGCCATCATATCACTGTTCAGATTCAAGGCAATTTATGAAGGCAACCTGGAAATAAAGGCAATCGCCAGAAGGGTGATGCTCATGAGAACCCGTTCAGGCCATTCCGAGGCAGGCAGGTAGGCGAGTTGGCTGGAACCAACGCGCAGAGGCAACCGGCCAGGCGCAATTAGAGGGTAGTCATAACACAGGTAGAATCAACCGATTGACACGGCCACCACTGGGTCCGAATCTAGTAATACACCATAAACCAGTCAGATTGCAACCAGACAAATTCAGCAAAATCAAGAATTGTAAGGCCAGTTGCGCAGAACACCATAAGGGATGCCATATTACAAGACTTAAGCAACTAACCTAGAATGACTATCTAGGACGGGCAACAATCTCAACGGTGGAAAATGGAAGTAATTAAGTCATTCATTTTAACTTCCCAATGAATTTAACTCACTGCTAAAGGTTGAGGATGGACGCTGAGCTCTGGGAGATACACAAGGGTTTGGCAGAGCGTGTGCGCCCAAGGTGAGCGGAAAATTAATCTATGCGGACAGAGATACAATAATACTGCCAGAATCAAATCAATCAAGGCAAGGATTCAGGGATAAGATCGCTCCAGGAAGGTAAAACGCAAAAGTTTAAACCCTAAAATGCAGAAAAATTAACTACCAACGCAGGGAAAAATTAAACCCCAAAAACGCAGAAAGTTTCAGCATAAAACGCAGTGGGATTAGACTAGAAAATGCAGGGACTCTCACCATAAAAACTCAGTGGATTTAAACTAGGAAACACTAGAGTTTAAACTATGAACACGCAGGGAAAGAGCAACATTAATTTATAATCATTTCCATGGTCCAGGGCAATAAATAATGGAAATTTGCACAGTCAAGAATCATGAGCAGTAAATATTTTCTTTTTACACAGTCCACCAGAACCCTAAATAAAAATTTCTCCATCCAGAGAAAAAAATAAAATTTACGCAGTCCTTTCATAAATTACCATGCATTCTAACTACAAATTTAAGGATCATACCATTGCCTCAGCGCCGTCCGCAAGTGTTGTCCGCGCGCCGTGTCGCTCCTGCTTCGTGCCGACCGTAGAGGACTCACTGGTACCTCCCAGCCAAACGCTAGGGGTACTCTGCTTCCCCCTCATCCCCCCGAGAGGCAAAGGGGCCACACACAATCCAGATAGTACCTAGCTTCCCAGCTCGCCTCCAAGGCTGAGCTACCTCTCAAGTCAGCTGGGAAATCCCCAACTCCCACAAGCAATCCATCCCGTTGAAATTTTGATAGCATCACAATACCTCATAGCAGATCCCCCTTCTTTTCCCCCCATCTCTTTCTTTTATCCTCTTTTTTTGACCTAATCCCATTAGGTTTTCTCCAAAAACCCTAATTCCC
>ML788951.1:610008-669146 GCA_009831015.1 Picea engelmannii
CACCTTCATCAAGAGTCCAAGTAGGATTTTCTAGAGGCTTAGTTGGTGTAGAAGTTCCCTTTTTGGGTGGCATGTTGGCCAAGTATCACTTTTGAGCCTTGATTTTGAGGTGGTTCTGCTAGACAATATTTCTTCTGTTGTATATTCCAAGTTTCGGCCCTTTTGGGTATGAAACTTTCTTTTATGTAGTTATCTGATATTTCTTCTCTGCATTGCCACAAGTCTGATCAAAATTGGATGTGCCAAGTGGAATTTACAGTAACTTCCCGACAACTTGCCAATTTTTGGCCTTTCCAGGAGATCTCACTTGTATAGTATGCCCCACCAAAAATAATTGATATAAAATTCTAAAAATCACACCAGAAATACTAAAGACTGTCCATGATCCAATGAAACCAGTCCCACTCAATTTGGATACTCTAGGAAGAAGTTATGATTGTTTTACCTAGAACAACTTCTTGAGACTAGTCAATAGGACTAGTCTTATACACTATCCTACACAAGGTGTATATACAAATTTAAGATGACCCAGAAGTTGAAATTTTTACCACAGATATATTTATAATTTTTGTAAATATCCTATGGCGTTTAGGGTTTGAAATGTTACATAAAAAAATTTATAGCGAAAATTCTGCAATGACTTAGTTCAAGATGATTCCAGAACCCTATCTTGTATGGGTTGTATATCTGAAAGTATAAGGCCTCAGGAGCTTAATTTTGAACCCAAAGTACCTTGATCTATCTACTGAATATCCTCCAAGCCATTCCTTCTGAAACATTGTAGAAAAAAAGTTCTAGTGAAAATGACAAGGTGTCTTAGATGTAGTAGAGAAACCCCAAGACCTTGACCTCTAATACCATATGTTAAGAACCAAACATCAATATAGCATAGAAAAACCTCAGAAAAAGTACTCAATGCCTTGAAAAAGAGATACTTTCAAATAATAAGCCGCTTCGAGGGGGAAACCTCCTTTTACCCCACTTAAATGTTCAAGTACAAGATGATTCAAAATGAAAATGTCTCCTTGGTATATATAGGAGACTAGGAGGTATAATTACAACTAATGGCCTAAAGATGACATAAATCAAATAACATTACTAATATAATATGCCCCAATTAAGGTGTAATGATCCAATATTAGGGCTTAACAGAGTACTATTGTTGGACCCTGCATGTATATCAGAGAGCTATAGCACAGGGAAAACCCTTGTCTCTAGAACCCTTAAATACCTAACCCTTGGGGACAGAAAAATAAACAAATTAAAATAGAAAAGATCTATTTCCATGCAACTGTGTTCGGGTTGCCAAGTAAATACACATTTCTTTCTGGATAAGAATTTGGGCATTTCCTCTCTACAGTATTCTTCAGACCAAAGTATATTTTGCAATATTCTTCAGTCTAGAAATTTTTTCACCATTATTTTAGACCTATTCCATTAGATTCATCTCTTCTCCCTTATCACATTCATTCATATCATTTTTTCGGCAAAATTCTTTTACCCCGCCTGCCCCTATTCAGTTCCCCCATCCTCATGGCCCATACTCATAGCCAAGACTTGGAAGCTCGCTTCAACACCTTGCAATCTGGTCTCATTGAGAGCCAACAAGAAGTGAAACAACTCAGTGCCAATGTTGTAGCCATCAATACAACCATGCAGTCCTCAATGGGCGAAATCAAACAAGACCTCACCACCCAGCTTGAATCAGTCTTTTCGACACTCTGCACCAAACTGCATATCCCTATGGATAACCCTTCCTCTTCCTCACCCCCACATACTGAAGGTGAACATTCTTCTCATTCCCATACCTTGTAGAACCATCACTTTCAACGTGACCTACGCGTTCCATGGGTGGATGTGGCCAAATTTGATGGCTCAGACCCCACTGGTTGGGTAACCCAAATGGAACATTACTTCTCCTTATACAACATTACACATGACTTGGCCAAACTTCGATATGGTGTTCTCCATCTAGATCAAGAATGTTGGCAATGGTGGAAATGGAGAAAAAATTCTCGTCAAGGGTATATTGCTTGGACACAATTTGTGGCAGAGATTTATGAATGCTTTGACACTAACACCAACCATTTGGGGCATTTGACAAAGATGAAACAATTAGGAATAGTTGAAGACTTTATAGTCGCCTTTGAGCGCCTGAATTTTATAACAGAGGGCATGTCTAATTCCTTTTTCCGAGAGTGTTTTATTAGCGGCCTCAAGGATGAAATTCAGGCCCATGTCCTCATGGCTCGGCCTGAAAGTTGGGTGGAGGATACCAAAAGAGCTAAAGAAGCACAACAGGTTGTATATTCTCAAAACTACAAACCCTCCTTCATCCCTCTCCCTAAACTAGTAAATCTGACTACTCCCTCTGCTCCACTAAAGATCCAAAAATTGACCCAGGTTTAAATGGTTGAACGCCAACTCAAAGGCCTTTGTTATAAATGTGATGACAAATATTTCCTGGGCCACAAGTGTAAAGAAAAAACTCTTTTTGTGGCCATCTCCGAGGAGATTTCGGAAAAAGATGAAGAAACCCCCTCTATGTCTGAATCACTTGAATCCACTAACATAACCCCTCCCTCAGACCCTCTTGAAGTAGAACTAGTCATTTCCCTCAATTCTCTCATTGACTTCTCCACTCCTCAAACCCTCAAACTAATCGGTTACATCAAGCATCAGAAGGTCATCATTCTGGTTGATAGTGCCAGTACCCATAATTTTATTCATTGACGCATTTCCCAAGAAAATTATTACTCCATCCATGTCGTCAACAATTTCCAAATCATGATTACCAATGGTGGTTCCATAAAATGTGGAGGGCATTGTGAAAATGTATGTCTCCAAATTGGTGACTTCCACCTAAAATCCCATATGTTTGCTATCGACATGGGAGGTTGTGACATTGTGTTGGATGCAGACTGGGTAAGGACTTTGGGTCCCACTCTCATGGATTTTAAAGACTTAACCATGCAATTCGACCTGGAGGGCCACCAATATAAGTTCCAAGGCATCACCATAGGTTCACCTGAGATCATTAGTTCTCATCACATGGAAAAGATGCTCAAAAGGGGTCATTCTGGTGTTATTGACCAACTCCATGCCATACAAGAAATAGAGACACCCTCGGTACCGCAAGACCTCCAAGCCATCCTTTATAAACATCAATTGGTCTTTTCCACTCCCCAAGGCCTCCCTCCTTCCCATGGTGTTCATGATCATTCCATTCCCCTTGTACCAGGAAGCCTTCCTCCAATTGAATATTCGTTCCTATCGTCACCCCTTTTCCCAAAAAAAAAAATTGAGAAAATGGTCCAGGAGCTCCTTAATGCAGGAATTATCTGCCCTAGTACAAGCCCCTATTCATCTCCTATGGTCATGGTCCTGAAGAAATAAGGTTCTTGGCGAGTGTGTCTTGACTTTCGTGCCCTCAACAAACTTACCATCAAAGACAAATTCCCCATTCCTATCATTGATGACCTCCTAGATGAATTAAGTGGTGCTTAATTCTTCACTAAACTGGATTTTTGTTCAGGCTACCACCAGATATGTATGAAAGAGGCAGATATTCCCAAGACTTCCTTTAGAACTCATGAGGGCCACTATGAGTTTTTGGTCATGCCCTTTAGCTTGTGTAATGCCCCCTCCACCTTCGAAAGCCTCATGAATCATGTCTTTCATCCTTTTCTCCGCCATTTTGTCTTAGTTTTCTTTGATTATATACTCATCTATAGAAAAAATTGGACAGACCATCTTTCTCATGTGGATCGAGCTCTCCATCTACTCTCTTAGCACCAACTTTTCCTGAAACAGACTGAATATGCTCTTAGCACCTTAGAAGTAGAATACCTGGGTCATCTAGTTGACAAAGATGGCGTCAGGGTGGATCCTAAAAGGATTGAAGCTATGCAAGACTGGCCTCACCCAAAGACTCTTAATATCTTGCATGGATTTCTAGGCTTAACAGGGTATTATAGCAAGTTTGTTAAGAATTATGGGAAGATTGCAGCACCTCTCACTGCTCTCCTCAAAAAGAAATCTTTCACTGGGACTCCAGTTGCTGCTCAAGATTTTCAAACCTTGAATATGGCCATGTGCACCACTCCAGTCCTCACCCTTCCTGACTTTACAAAGACCTTTGTGTTGGAATGTGATGCCTCAGGGAAAGGAATTAGTGTTGTCCTTATGCAAGAGGGTCGACCTTTGGCCTTTACCAGCAAGCAACTATCTGAAAGAAATCTGGGAAAATCCATCTATGAAAACGAAATGTTGGCTATTCTACATGTCGTAGATCTGTGGCATCCTTATCTATCGGGGCAATGGTTCCAAATTAAGACAAAACATCAAAGTCTCAAGTATTTTCTGGAAGAACACATTTTCTCCCCAGAACAACAAAAATGGGTGCTTAACTCTTTGGATATGATTATGAGATCATTTATAAGAAAGGCAAAGACAATGTGGTTGCGGATGAACTTTCTCGAAAATATGAAGATGAAGGATCCCTTTTTTCTCTTTCATTCATTGTACCAGATTGGCTCCAAGCCATTCGCCAGGAATGGCTACAAGATCCCAAAAGTTCGCAGTTGATCCAGCAATTGTAGTCCAATGCTCCAGCTTCCCCAGGGTACTCTTAGCTCCATGAGGAACTTTGATACAAAAACCGTTTGTATTTAAGTAAACAATCAAAGCTTAAATCCATAATACTTTTTGAGCTTCATGCTACACCCACAACAGGGCACTCCGAGTTCACCAAAACCTATGATAGGGTCAAACGTTCCTTTTTCTGGGATGGTATGAAACATGACATTCGTAATTTTGTAGTTGAATGTGACGTGTTTTAATGCAACAAGGGAGAAACAGTCAAATCGTCGGGCACACTACAACCGCTCTTGATTCCACCTGCTATTTGGAAGGATATCTCTATGGATTTTATTAGCATCTTACCCAAATTAGGAAATAAATTTGTCATCATGGTGGTTGTTGATCGCCTTTCCAATTATGCTCATTTTTGAGCCCTTCAACACCCATTTACAACATCCAAAGTGGCTTAAATATTTATGGACCAGGTCTTCAAGCTTCATGGCATGCCGCACTCTATTGTTTCTGATCGCGACCCAATTTTCACAAGCAATTTTTGGCAAGAATTGTTCAAGATACAAGGCACATAATTTCATCTCAGCACAACTTATCATCCCCAGACTGATGGCCAAACGAAAGTTGTCAACAAGTGTTTGGAAACATATTTGAGGTGTTTTGCCTCGGAAAATAAAAATCAATGGGCTCAATGGTTACCCCTAGCTGAATGGTGGCACAACACTTCATACCATATAGCTACATGCATGACTCCTTTTGAAGCGGTATATGGACAGAAGCCACCTTTAGTTCTCTCATACTTACCGTGTGCCTCTAAGGTCTAGGCGGTTGACCTAACACTTACAGCTCAAGAGGCTATTCTCTGTACCCTCAAAGAGAATTTGGTCATGGCACAAAATCGCATGAATCAACAAGCAGATCAAGGTCATTATGAACGTCAATTTGCATAAGGGAATCATGTGTTTCTTCGACTGCAACCTTACAAGCAAACTTCCCTCAAGGGAAAAGCATTTTCAGAAGCTAGCACCCAAATTTTATGGTCCTTATACCATGCTCAAGTGTGTGGGACAAGTCCCCTATTAGTTATCTTTGCCCAGTCAGTCGAAGCTACATCCTATTTTTCATGTTTCATGCTTAAAGAAGGTGATTGGAGCTAAGTGCCAAATTCGAACCAAACTTCCAGAGTTAGCTGAAGAAGGATCCATTTGGCTACAACCATAAGTATTTTTGGACCAGCGTGAGCGTCACCTACGTCTGAGAACCATCAAGGAAGTACTAGTCCAGTGGAAAGATACAACTCTAGCAGATGCCACTTGGGAACCAGCTACCATTCTGCAGCAATTTCCTCATCTCAAGCCTTGAGGACAAGGTTGTTTTTAAGGGGGTGGACATGTTAGGGTCCTAACTTGCACATAGGTAGAACAATATATTCAGATGTAATAAAGGTCAATATTAATAAGGCCTTTCAATAAAATATAATAAGGCAGATGTAAGAAGACCTAATAGAAGCATTTACTTCTAGAAGGATCTTCCTCTAGATGCTTATTTTTAGTATAAATAGGAGTCGAGGGTATGAGAACCCTAGCTTGGATATTATTGTAATATACCTCTTCTCAACTGGAGGTTTCCCCCTCGAAGAGGCCTGTGAACATTGCTTTTAGATTCAAAGTGTTATTTATGTTGTTATTCTTATATCATTTCAGTGTTATTATGGTGAGAGTTTTGTTTATATTGTTGTTATTCTGCCATTACTAGCATTTTATTTTTGTTTTGCATACATTTTATATCTAGTATATTACACATCGAAAGAGAACTTGTTAATAGAAGTGGAAAGGGTAGTTGAAAAATTATGATAGAGTTATTCAATGGTGCTCCTATGCATGGAGAATTTTAGAGTTAGGGTTAAAGGTTTATGATCAAAGTGAGGCTCATGGTCATTTAAAAGGTCAAAAGTTGTTATTTGGTTGGAAATGAGGATACCAGATATCACATAATCTACAACACTACTACCTAGCTCATGAATACAAGTCACGTGGTTGAAGTTTGACCACTTCATTACTCCATTGCAAATTATTAAGTCTTGAGAGATGCAGAGCTTGAAGTACCAAACAAATTCTCAATTAAATCTTAAGATTTTTTTTTATAGCTATTAGATAAAACAAAGTCTTCATTTATATTGATATATATTTTTAAATTGTTTTATTGTTTTATTATTTTAATTTCTAAAAATTATTTAATAATATTAAAAATGTTATTAGTATTAAAATTTTAAAATTTGTAGAGTATATTTTATTTTTATTTCTTCACATGTGATAATAAAGTGATAAAAAAATTTGTAGTACATAAAGATTTTCCAATTTTAATTTAAGTGGAGTTTGGATTATTATCCTCACAACAACATCTCAATTTCAACTACCCGAGGAAAACCCACTAGGCATATTTAAAAGTGAAAATTGACATATTGTATTATCTATATTATCAAATATTTTTTTTTTTTAAATGTGCAATCAATAAAAATTTATGATATTCTCCTTAAAAAAATCTTATTTATGTTTTCATTAAACTAAATTTGGAACACAACAAACAAACCATTTCAATCTCAATGATTAACACAAGTCTATTAGAATGTTTGACATGTTTTTATTTACTTTTCCTTTATTGAATGCATATTTTTGGTTTTCATAAGGATTCTATTGTGTAATAATATTCTAATCAATTTCAAACATGGGTTGTTGAAACTCTACATTCACATGGTTGTATGTTTATTAGAGTTTGAAATATTATCATGATTTAATTTTAATTATTATGTAACATATAGTGATTAAAATTAAATTATGATCATGAAACTAGAAACTAAATACTTAATGAGAAACTAGTCTCTCCCTTATTGAGAGCATGGCTATGACTACATACCTAATGTATAAGAACAAGTTAAACAACATGGAAGACAAGAGGTTGCCTAAAATTGCTTCCAAATCAAGTCATAACTACCATCGACTCAAGCGAGGATGACATAAAGATGCCCAATCTTGGCTAAACTATTGGGGAATAATGGAAGAAACCATTTTGCAAAATAAAGATATTATTAAAAAAAACTTCAAATCAAAATTTAAGGAAAAAATGTGGTGTGATAAAGAGTTAGAGGAAAAAAGAAAATTAAGGTATTATAAAGATGTAATCAACCCTAATCTAGAAGATCAAAATTGTCTATCTGTTTTTCCAATTGTAAAGAAAAAAATAAGCATAAGAACAAATTCTCACGAGCTCCATAGTAAGAAGGTTGAAGATGAAGAGCACTTTCTCTTAGATTGTCCATCCTATACCCATATTAGATATACCCATATTAGATCTCATTTTCAAAATATTGATCACAGTACCAACCTTCCTAGCCTCTTAACTCAACAAAAGTATGGTGATCTTGGAAAGCTTCTCTTAATGCTTTTCGAGCACATAAACAAAATTCTAAAGAATCACAAGTAATCACTTACCCTCTTAAGTTCAGATAGATCAATTAGGTCTTAGTAGACATTAATCATCATCATCGTCATCATCAGTTTTTCACAAAAATCGTGCTGATTTTTGAAAATCCAATTTTTCTTTTTAAATATAATTTTTTTTTTTTATATATATTTTAGTTTAAATAAATATTATATGATAACGTTACAATCGTATTTATATTAAGTTGTACAATGTATTTATTTATTCAGATTCCATCTTATCTATATTATCAAATAAAGTAGTTATAAAAAGTTAAAATTGTAATTTTTTTATGTTTTGATTTAAATAAATATTATATGATGACATCACAATCTTATTTATACTAAGTTGTACAATGTATTTATTTATTCAGATTCCATCTTATCTACTTTATCAAATAAAGTAGTTATAAAAAGTTGAAATATTATATGATAAAGTTACAATCTTATTTATATTAAGTTGTACAATGTATTTATTTATTCAGATTTCATCTTATCTATATTATCAAATAAAGTAGTTATAAAAAGTTGAAATTAATAAAAAATTGTAATTTTAATATAAAATATTTTTTATTTATTTTTTTATTATGATTTTATTAAATAAAGTAGTTATAAAAAGTTGAAATTGTAATTTTTTTATATTTTGATTTAAATAAATATTATATGATAAAGTTACAATCTTATTTATATTAAGTTGTACAATGTATTTATTTATTCAGATTTCATCTTATCTATATTATCAAATAAAGTAGTTATAAAAAGTTGAAATTATTAAAAAATTGTAATTTTAATATAAAACAATTTTTATTTATTTTTTTATTATGATTTTATGTCTACCTAAATTGAATTTAGATAGTCACATCAATTCATTTCAATTTCAACTTTTGGTTAAAAGCTATCTTACTAAAGTGCTTTCATATGGTTTTATTTACTTTGCCTTTATTCAATATACATGTTTTCAAATTTTGTAATAGCATCTCATTTGAAATCCTATATGGCTTTATGCCTATTAGAATTGGGAAGATTATTGTTTCTCAATTTCAACAATATCTAAATTTTTAGATGATTTAAGTTTTATTTGAGTTTTGATTATTATTTTCATAACAAAAATATTTTAATACATGTTTTGTAATTCAAATTAATTTAAGTGTTCATAAAGTACTTTGATTTTTATTTTATATGTATTTTTCTTAATATTAATATATAATTTTATTTTTTAATTATAAAATTCAAATATTTTAATATAATAATATTACAAAACTCATATATATTAAGTCATACATTGTATGCTATTTTTCTAAGTTTATTTAATTTAATCTATAGTGCAAAAAAGTTACAATAAACACACAGACTTATAATTTTATTTAGTTATTTTGATTTTATGTTTACATTTAATAAATCTAAATTATCACAATAATATATTTTATAATTTTATTTAGTTATTTTGATTTTATGTTTACATTTAATAAATCTAAATTATCACAATAATATATTTCAATTTCAATCATAGATTGAAAAATCACATCTACTAAAAGACTTTCACTTTTAAATGATTATATTTAATCTTTTTCTCTTCAATACACATATTCTTTCTTCTTCATCAAAATATCATAATCTCATTTTAATTTCAACTATTGGGAAAGCTCATATGATTTTAAGTTTATTGAAGTTCGAAATATTATAATCACTCAATTTCAATCATTAAGTTTAATGTTTATTAGAATTTGAATATAATTAAAACAAAACCTACCACGGATTTTATTTTAGATATAAATACATATTTTAAATGTTAAAATAGTTAAGTGAATATTAATAAAATATTTATTTTTAGTTTTGGTATATCTTAATTAATATTTAATATTATATATATTTTAAATTGTTTTATTACTTTATTATTTTAATTTATAAATATTATTTAATAATATTAAAAATCTTGTTCGTACTAAAATTTGTACAGTATATTTTATTTTTATTTCTTCACATATGATATTAAAGTTATAAAAAAAAAATGTAATAGATAAAGATTTGCAATTTTAATTTAAAGATAGGCATATTTAAAAGTGAAAATAGACGTCTCAGTTGCCTTATGCACAGACATCATGTTGGGTGGTTGTACCGATTCCATTCCTATTCCTGGACTTCTTTTCTTTGGCTTGCAGACACGTATAGGCGGGTGGTTCAGTAGCGATAATCAAAAAGTAAAGACAGAGGACCGAGCTGATATTTGAAGGGTTGATGCTTCAACTACTTCATGTGCTTCCATAAATCACAGCCAATCACAATGTGTTGATAGGCACTGGTCAAGAAAGTGCAGTTAAATCATCCACCGCTCTGTCTGTCTGCCCATCTAGTTGCTCCACATGGTGGAGGAAATGACAGAAAGATGGAGGAAATGACAGAAAGATGATATGGATTATGGTGCTACAAGTTTGCAGCTCCGGTAATTGCGGAACTGACAGGAGGGGAAAAAGTGTCTCAGAAAATCCAAATCCGTAGTTTTTCTGGATTTGTTTCATTTCTGTATTGGTTGCTTCCACCGCAGCCTTCCATCACTGACCTAAATGCTTGTCGATCAGCACTGACCTAATTATTTTTTCATGTAGTTGTAGATTCAGCTAGATTTCGATTTGGAATTCAAAGAGAAGTGGGATTTCCATCGAATGTATTATAATTTGCACAATAGACAACCTCTCCATCGCCATCAAAATCATTATGATCGTTCAAGAAATCAGACTTTCTCGTCTGCTCTGCTCTCTGCAATTTCTAAGTCGACCGAGGAATGGTGGGTTTCAAGAAGAGTAGAAGTCAAGAAGAGACGACAAATGTCGAGGCCGAGAATAATAGACTTCCGAGGAATTCCAGATTCGAGATACAATGGCCCAATGGGACGACGATCCATGGCTGAATAATGAGAAATCTATGGGTGAAGGACCTGCCAACATGTGAGTTTTCAATGATAAAAAATACGAAGCCGAGGCTGCATATAGTAAGAGCACATCAGAACTTCATCTGTCGTTTCAGTCTAATATGTCATCTGCAAAACCGTATTCTTCTGATTACACGAGCGATACATATTCAATCACATGCCCAGATTTATTTTCATACGCAGTCCCTCTACACACATGTCTTTTATTCCTACTGCTAATAAAACAAAAAGGAATTCTCATAATGTGGCAGGTCGTGGAGATAGAGAATGCAAAAGGACTGTTGGTGAAGATTGTTCTCGAGCTTTACAAGGAAAATCGTCAGTTAGGTATAGGTATTTCCGCATTCGGATGATCTCAAGAGGACAACATCTAATCATGACAATCTATCTTTTTGGAAGCCCAAGGGTAAGGATTAGGGAAGTTACTCATTAATGAGTGCATAGGGAGTGCATTTTTCAAGGAGAGCTTGAAGGAGACAAAGAGGCATATGTTTAGAGAGTTTTGAGATAGAAAGAGAAAGGAGAATGACAACAAGAGAAGGGGCACATTTTTCAAGGAGGAGAGAGGGCATGCATACCAAGACTGGTAAAACATTGATTGTTGATTCATAAAAAAAAAGGTGAGGTTGTACGGTAAGGATTTAGAGGGTAATAGTGTTGTTATGGGTGCATGGAAACTACAACATGGATTTGGAGACAACTTGTGGGTATTTAGAGCTGGAAACAAGTTCGTACAAAAAAGGGTCGTAAAACAACAAACCTCTACACATTTAACATGATTTTGTAACTATTTTGGAAATTGAACAGGGTCATACAAGAGTGGCATAGTTTGTGGCATAGTTTTCAAGACAGTTAGACACACACAGATTTCAAAGAGGTTTTTTGTGTTAGGATTGTGAGATAAGTGTTGTTTTATTCTTGTTTTAATAGACTATTGTAATCTTTGAATATTTCTTTGTGATTTCAATAAAGAAGACACAATTGGATTGGTTTTCCCTGTGGGTTTTTCCATGGACATTTCCCAGAAATTCTAGTGTCAAATGTGGTTATTTTGTCTATTGTTCATTTATATTTCCATTGCTATATTTTCATATCTTAGTCATTCCGTGTTTCTGCTCAGAAAGTATAGTAGTTTACTGAAGTCTTTATTGGAGGTTGAAATGTGTGTGTTGACTAAGTGTTTGTTTGAATTATTTTCAACATGGTATTAGAGCTGGGGCTCGAGGTTCATGTGATAAGAGATTTGAGAGAGATTTGAGAGGTTTTTCCTGGAAGAAGGAAGGGGAGTTTCATGTGATAAGAGATTTGAGAGGTTTTTCCTGGAAGAAGGAAGGGGGATAACTGAGTTTCAATTGAGAAGGTCATGGCTATTGGTTTGAGGTTTGAAGATAGGTTAGATCAGTGAAATGTATTCCTTGGAAGGAGATGATAGTTTTGTTGCTAGAGGAAACTGAGTTATGGGATATTGTGAAAAACAAACAAAAAAATAGTCACTCTTCTTACAGATGCACCTCTTTTGACAGAGTTCAAGAAGAAGAACCTAAAGGCCAAGAGGATTATTCTTCATGCAATCAAGGACCATGTTATTTCCCATGTTGTAGGAAAAAAAAATTCCTTCGAGATATTGCCATCTTTGACCAAGCTATACTAAACTTCCAATGAGAATCTAAAGATGGTATTGATAGAGAAGATGAGAAACATAAAGTTGACCGAGACTTAAAAAATGTCCTCATATCTCACCAAAATCACTCAAGCTCGTGATGAACTTGATGCAGTTGGAGAGGTTATAGTAGATGAACAAATGGTTAGGGCCACTGTTACACATTATTTTGGTCACCTTGTGATCAAATGACGATATATGTATGACCTACTCCTATGTTCCCTGAAGCTACCGAAATGATACTTTCTCCCTGAGAAATTAAATCATATTTATTTTCTTAAAAACCCTATCAAAGGAGATCGTCGCACCCTACTAAATGTTTGTGGTGCGGCGATGCTTGATTGTTGCATCCTGTACCAAATTGGACTCTAGCACCACCACAGGCTGCTTGTGTTCAGGGTGTGACGATACTCAAACAAGGGAAAAAGGTGAAATTCTCAAAATTTCTAGAATGGAATCTTCTAGAAGATGAGGTGGCCTCTCATCGGTTTGGATCTTACTCACTTTGATTTAGTGGGATCATCCTAATTTCCTCATCAATCCCTCTTCACTCTATACAAAGAGGGATATCTCATGGGAAAGGCTAGGATTGCTTATGCATGGAGAATTGTGTTGAAGATTGAACTTGTGATAGCTTTTCTTTAGCTTTCCAAGTCAGGTTGTGAATACTCTTCATCAAAAGCATCGGAGAAAAGGTGTGTGTATTGAAGCAAAGGGCCATTGGAAGGGACCTTGTAACATGAAGGCATAGGTTGTATTCTCCACTTTCATCAATATAATGCAGTCATACATTTTTTCCCTATAAATGTATCTCCATTTTTATTGTATAATTCCTTAATATTATGTGTAAGATTTATTGGAATATGTATATCGTTGTTCTCTCTCTTTGTTGGTTTGTGCTTCTTAACAGATTCAACATCCCACAAATCCAAAGATGGAGCAAGGACGATACTAGCGAGGATCAAATGACATTTAAATGGTATGTCATATGTCTCTCTTTCAACTACTTTACATTACAATGAAATCTAAGGAGAATCTTGTATTCTGCTCTGTTTTGTTCTAATTTCTTGTTGAAGTTAGGGAGATAAGTTTTTCTCTGCACTTATCGATTTGTCTGAGAACAACCACTCTGAATGGTTTTTCAAATAAGTGGAACACCTTTGTTAAAGGTGTTGTCTGCAAGGAGAATGGTCCCAGCTGGGAAAGATTGTGGGAAGACTTCATATAAGAAGGGACTCATGAGGAGGCTCTTTATAGAAGACAGTCAAAGAGTGAGGAGAATAAGGAGAATCTTTCCCTTTTAGCAAAGAAGAAGAACAAGTAAGCTCTGAGAGGGAAAAAGTCCTCTCATGGAAGGAATAAGGACATGTGAAAGGTGAGATGCTTTGCTTGTCATGAGTTGGGGTGTTATGCAGACCAATGTCTGAATAAGAAGAGAAGCAAGAAGGATGGTGATACATCAACATCAGTAGAAGTGAATGAGTTCATGGAAAGGTTCTAAAAGGAGATTTCCTTGATGACTTTTCTTGTAGGCATTGGTTTCCTATGGTGTACAGACACTCTTGCATGGTTCTTGGAGAGTGGGGATTCTCAACACATGACAAGGATGATGTCTATATTCCTTAGTTTTTCAGAGATCGGCTCAGGAAGATATGTGGGGTGTGGGGTTAGCACCAGACATGTTCTAGCTGTGAAGAGAGTTGGAAGTGTTAAATTCCAACTGGAGTCGAGAGGGTATCTGGAGTTTCCTGAGGTATTGTATGTTATCGAGTTGTCGGTGAACTTGCTCTCTATGTCATCTTTTGAGATAGATGGATGTGGGATTTTGTTCTCTCAAGGATTGGCATACCGATATTGAGAGGGAATCTCTTCGAACACAAGTGTGTTGCTTGGTGCTCGGTTAGAGAGATTGTACAAAGTACTTGGTCATCGTGTAGTTAAACTAGTGGGTGGTTGTTGCCTAAGTCTGATAGATGTGAGGCTTCAGAGAGAGGACCTTGGATGGATAGGTCTCTTGATCAGATTCCAGTGCACGTAATTGGAGAGGCTTTGAGCTCAGAGAGAGGAGAGGCTTCCAGTACAGAGGGAGTAGCTACAACAATAGAGTACATGATGGGGTTGGAGACATATCCAGGTGGAGGCTCCAAAAGTACCTCCCTTGCTAAGAGGGAGTGTTAGATTTTTGTATCTCAGAGGTACTTTTGAATTTATTGTGCCTTGGAAGGAGTCTGAGCAAATGTCTCTCTCTAGGGACTTTATAAAGTGTATTTATAAAGTGACTTTATTAAGTGATCATATAAACTCAAGTTGATCCTTTTAATATTTAATGGGTTAAAGTGACTTTATGAATTTTGGGTCACTTAACTGATTTAAGTGAACTCAACGAACAATTAAGTCACGATCGTTGATCTCAAGAAGGAAAAATCTAATATTGATCGTCTATCTCTTTGGAAGACCAAGGGTTATGGTAGATACTCATTAATAAGTGCATAAAGGCAACCATTTAGGAGAGTGGGGTGCACTTTTCAAGGAGAGATTGAGGGAGACAAAGAGGCACATAATCGAAGAGTTTCCAAGAGACTTTTGAGTTGAAAGAGAAAGGAGAAGGACAACAAAAAAAATGGACGCACTTTCCAAGAAGGAGAGAGGGAACACATCCAAAGACTTGTACAACATTGAATGTTGGTTTGTTCAACATAAAAGAGAGGTCGTACAATACAGACTTAGTGGGTCGTACTATTGTTTTGGTTGCACATAATTCGAGGCTTCTAAAACATGAATTTTGAGGGAACTTGTGGGTATATACTACTAGAAACAAGTCAGTACGAGGTCCTATAATTGTTTTGTAGACTGAACAGGGTTTTACTGTAGTGGCACAATTTTCAAGACAGTTACACATGGATTTCAAGGAGGATTTGTGATGGGTTTGTGAGATAAGTGTTATTTTATTCTTTCTATAATAGACTCTTGTAATCCCTAATATTTCTCTATGAGGTCAATAAAAAATACACTCTTGGACTAGTTTTCCCCTTTGGGTTTTTCCAGGAGAACTCCCATAAATTATAGTGTCAAATGTGTTGATTTTGTTTGTTGTTCATTTATATTTCTGCTACTATATTTTCATATCTTAGTCATTATTTATTTCTTCTTATAAAGTACAATAGTTTACTAAATTCTTTATTGGACGTTGAAATATGTGTGTTGACTTACTGTTGTTTTGAGTTATTTTTACGCCAAAAGGCATATACCTATTGACAATGGGCACAATTAATGATCTTTTAACCTTATTTAACATTAAACCTTAATCTCATGGCTACGCATTGAAGTTGCTGGCATATTCTTAGTGGTTCTCCAAAATCAATGAGCCAGATTTATTGCTCATAACTTCCTTGCATTTATGAAGGCATCCGTTAACATGTTTACTTTTTTACATTTACATAAGAATACTTAAAAAATTACTGTGAGCATATATAATTGACACGTTCAAATGATTAAGAATGATTAATATGTATGTCTTCCATGTTTATATCACTCCACAATTTTTATGATAAAGCACCATTCGTTTATGATCCCACGACCTCCACGCATTACCTCCCACCTTATGAACATTCCACGACCTGAACCGCCACAACCAATTAGATGTGAAATGCATGAAAGGCCTCGCCAAGTCGGAGAAGAAGCTCAAGAGTTCCCACAGCTCGGAATCGACAGTAAATTCATGATATAATAATCAGGCCATTCGATGCTCAAAATTCTCCGTAGGCTCAGCCGAATCCATTAAAACGCCCTGCAAGGCTTTCAGTGGTGCTAAGATAATGGGCAAGAAAGGTAGTCGTTTAATGGCCGGGAATTCGTGCAGGCTACCGCTATCGCCTCCAAAACAAACTATATAAGACTCACGGGCAACAAACACTATATAATTTACAAATCCATTCCCAAGAGCAAGTGCTGAACGTTGTACATAATGCTCAAAATGAGCACTTTTATTTTTTATAAACTTCTCAACCCCTGATGGATTTTGATTCGAGGATGGAAAAAACCCCATCTGATGTAAAATACTTTAATGCCAAATCTTCAAAGTGCTTCGATATTACGATTACAGTAATATAGCCATAACTGTAGATATAAGGAAAATAAAAAGGGAGGAATGAAGGAAAGAAGAGAGATATCTCTCTAAACCTAGCGTTGCCTTCTACGCACTGCTGATATCTATTGTGCATTCATCTATGAATTATTAAATAAAAATTCTTAAATTCTTTTATAGTCTCATTCTAATTTTATATTCTTATTCTAATTTCTTTGACTTCGTTATACTTTATATAGCTTATACTTCTATATATCATATAGTATTATAGTTTATATAGCATTATACTTTATGCAATTTTCAAGAACAAAAGGAATGGAGCGGGATTATTTCAGTATGCTTGTGTAATAATGTATATATAAAACCTATAATATATATATATATAGTTCATAGCTTATACTTCTATATATCATATAGTATTATACTTTATATAGCATTATGCTTTATGCAATTTTCAAGAACAAAAGGAATGGAGCGGGATTATTTAGTATGCTTGTGTAATAATGTATATATAAGATAACCTATAATATATATAGTTCAGTAAAATAAAACCTTAAACACCACAGAAATGATATTTTTAGTATGATATTATAAATTAAAAATATATTATAAATTTAAATAAAAATGTGATTATTAATATGATATTATAAATTAAAAATGATATTATAAATTAAAAAATGTGATTATTCAGTTGATAAGGTTTATATCTATTGACAATGGACACAATTAATGATCTTTTAACTTTATTTAATTTATAAGATGTATGCTTCATTGTCAATGGGCACAATTAATCACTTTTTCAATTGTATGTTTATTTCAATTCACCAGAGTGCTGTCCATTCAAATTATTTTCAGTGTTCACCAGCGGCAACACCAAGCACTTTGCTGCTATGCTATTAAGAGTTAGATATGGATATTAGAATTTCATATGTAGATCATCACGCCAATATTAAGTTAAAATATGAAACTGGTGAGGATTCCAGAAAGCCTAAGAAACCAATCTCTCGAGGCACGAAGATTGCAACTTTTTTCAATTTGTTGTTTATGGATAGTTTTGCCAAGAAGGAAAAGATTTTGTCGTCGTTTTTTGTAAATGACTCCAATTCATATGATTTTTCTCAAAGAAAACCTGTCTCCATTTATTCATCTTATTCTCCAGTCCAATCCTGGCCATGTTTTAGTAAAACATCGAGATGGTCGAACAATCGTAAGTCCTGTTGGAATAATGTCGAAATTGGTAGAATTTGTTATAGGTTGTTGTGTGCTTGGTTTTGTTTGGATAATGAGTGGTTTTAGATCCATGTCTGTAGGGATCTGCTCAAAGGTTGTTTTGTATCTCGGTTTTTATATTTGTATGTGATTATTTGTTTGGATAATGAGTGGTTTTAGATCCATGTTTGTAAGGATCTGCTCAAAAGTTGTTTTGTATTTTGGTTTTTATATATGTATGTGATTATTTGTGAATAATAAGGAAGTGTGGTGAGCTGTTTTGGCTCACGGTTTCTTTGATGTTAATCTCTATTTGTTAATATGGTATCAGAGCAATGTTAATCTCTATTTGTTAATATGGTATCAGAGCAGGAATGGGCCTGACTCCCTCACAGGAGGGCTCAGGAACATATTAAGGGCAGATCAATGTGTTTGAGATTTTTTTAGCGTGTGCTACAAGACCATAAAATTTGGAGGTCACGGTCCCAATCGAGATATTGCTGTGTGGAAATAAAAGTCATCTAAGTACCAAAATTGGTACGTGTGTGAAAGAAATTCATTGCTTGCAAGAGAATCGCTTCTTGTTAAGGCGTCTATTTAAGAAATAGATGATCACTGCGTGTGAATTGCTGACGAGAGGTTGATGTTTTCAAAAAGGCAATCATTGCATTTTTTCTATTGTCATTTGTTGTATGGACGAGTAAATTCCCTGGCCTCTATGATCACTTGGACAGACTGTTTGTTGCTGTAAGATCCGCGATCTTCATATTGATCTATGGAAGAACCGTGTTGAGGCCGAGAGGACATAGGTCACGGAGACCTGCGTGGTGAATGGCGAGGATTCACATGCCCTACGTGAATTGTTGAAGAGGAGTACACTGCTCTCCTCTGTGACTTCCATTCTCATATTGGAAAAATATAGATTTCCCTTCTTGGCTTGGAAAGTGACCTACAATTTGTTCGCTATGTGTGCCATTTGCTGGAGTTCCATTCAGTGGAGAATAAAGCAACAAGGATAGATCTGTTGTGAGTAGTTGCCGCTGTAAAAATTGATAAGAGAAGGAAGACCATATCTGTGTCTGGGATTGGTCTCTGCAAGAAGAGAGCCATGATTTGAGAGGAGGAAGATGTTTGAGATCATTGTGTGTGACCACAGTATGACATTGGAGCAGATAACATGAAGATTACTAACCATGGCGGAATAAGATCGTTGTGGTAATAGGTTTGGACTGTCGTAGCAGGGAGAAAAAGGCGCCACCTGTTGGAGGAGACATTGTTTACCAGTGTTGAGGAGGCTTCCATTGTAGTTGTCATTACTGCACTGTGAAGAGAAGAAAGATAGAGTGTATATGTGAAGGGGCCTACGTGGAATAGGAAGGTAGTGCATGTGGACAATAATTTTGTTGGCAGTGTTGTTGTTTGCATAAAAAATTGAGTCATCGTTGATTGAAGTAGTTGTGGATGTATGAATTAACTACTGGATCGTTGCATTCTTAGACTGTATGGGAGTATATCATCACTGTTGGAAATTCCTATTCGAAATTGCAGCCACTTTGTACTTGGTGTGGAAAAGAGTGGTAATAAATTTATTGTTTGGCTATGTGCATGATGAGCTTGAAGGAAAGAGAGAAGAATATAAAACAAGAATGCACCATGGGTCAAAAAGAGGAATCAAACAGTTGCAAATAGATTTGAAACACATGAGGAGAAAGAATCAAAGGGTAAGGACAACATAAACGTATGGAGTGGTTCTAACTAAAGAACACATATTTGAAGAGCAGAATGCAGAACTGAATCTGATCAATGAAGAATTTGATTGGTTCTAACTAAAGAACACATATTTGAAGAGAAGAATGCAGAACTGAATCTGATCAATGAAGAATTTGATGAGATATATGAAATATTGATGTCAATTTTTCCATTCTTCTCAAGTCTAAATTATGAACCTTGGCCAACTGAAATGAAAATATTACTCCGCAGCAAAAGGACAAACCCTGTCAGCCCTCGCGTCCTTTAACCTCACCCAGGGAACATTTCATTCTTAATCGAGTTGGCTAATGAAAAATGCAAGTTCGATACCCCAGTTGATCATTATGCCCCAGTTGATCATTATGCCTATGAACCCTTATAAACAGGGGTCGCTTTAGCAAAAACCGCGGCTAGTAAATTCATTGCATTGTGATCATGAAGTTCCTATCAATTTCTATGATAAGAGAAGAGGTGGAATAGAATTACAACTTATTATATCATCACTAGATGAAAACATCTTGTCTAGTATTTTAGGTGAATTTGGTGAAGTATGTAGTGTAAAAATATTTTGGGATATTCTTGAAATGAAGAAGTAGAGTGAGAATGATGAAGTTGATGAAGATATTGTTGTTGAAAATGATGATTGTGTTGAAATCTTTGTAACTGAAATCGAGACTAAAAATGGTAGCATTGAAACTACAATGATTAATGAAGAAAGTATGTCTATAGCTCACAGTAAAGTAGCATGTCATAGTAAGGAAATTCCCTATAATTCATTATGTAGTGATTTGATGAATTCAACAACTAAAATTGTTGATGAGCTGGAACGTGCTAAAGTTGATGAAAACAAGTGTAAAACAACCCATGAGAATGAAAGCCTTATGGAAGAAAACTATTCATGTCATGAAGAGTGGTCAAATATGTTGCATGAGAAGCATATTATTGATGAGTTGTTGTTTGGTGAGAAGAGAAGCTCATTTTTCATTTTTAGTAGTGACTAGTTATGAAGAAAACATAGAAGAAAATGAATAAATTGACGAAGAAAATATTGAGTCAATTTTTATGGTTTGGAGCCCGGAATAAAACAAGTATTATTATGAATTGATGTTGCAATAGTCCATTGAGAAAAACATTGATGATTGTATCCATAAAGGGCAACATCCCACTTGCAAATTTTGAAGAATTTGATAGTATTGAAGACAAACTCAGGAAGTGTCTAAAGAAATGTTGAGGACAAATAACAATAGTCAGTAGCCAAGATCAAGAAAGAATAACTACACAAAAATGACAATAGAGCAGGAAAAAAAAATTCAAGTGTTTCAGATTTGGAGAAGGAAATGCAAGAGGAAGACCAAGTACTATGTCACAACATAGAAGGTAAAAGTGAAGCAGAACATAGACAATATGAATAATATTTGGAGCAACAAGCCAAGGAATAAGCTCCATCATTATCTATATAAAAATCTCAAGATAAAATTTTCATGTCATCTACGTTTTCTAAGTCTAGCTGAGACATAAACAAAGAGGCATGTCTCTTGTGCTATTTTTGTTATACTTTTTTGTAGAAAATCCAATTTCTCCATTAAGGGGGGATGTTGGAATAATGTCAAAATTGGTAGGATTTGTTATAGGTTGTTGTGTGATTGGTTATCTTTGGAGAATGAGTGGTTTCAGATCCACGTTTGTAAGGATATGTTCAAAGGTTGTTTTATATACCGGCTGCTATATATGTATGTGATTCTTGGTGAATAATAAAGAAGTGTGGTGAGCAGTTTTGGCTCATAGTTTCTTTGTTGTTAATCTCTATTTGTTCATAAGTTTGTAACATTTTACCTAAAAAGTGTAATTGTGGATGAGGACTTTCATCCATGTGGCAAGAAGTGTCTCGAGGAAATGGAAAAATATCCCCGAATTACACATCTAGTCACTAATTCAAATCCTTCAAATTATCCCTAAATTACACATCCATCAACAGATGCATACAAGCCTACAGTGCTCGGTAAAGAATTGAAAAACATTGTTGAGGAGGAAAGACATGTAGTAGTAACAGCAAAACCTAAGGGAATTATTTCAAAGTATCAAAAGATTAACAACACGATGGAAATTGTGGTAATTAGGGATCTTGACAAACCAGAGGAAGGGGAAAAGGAAGACAATGCTTCGAATTGTTCAAGTTCTGAGCTATTTGAACTGGAGAATTTGCTAGCAATCGACATGGAGATGGGCGTGTACCAAAAAGATTTTCCTGTGTGAGAGTACTCATTTCATGACCAATAGATCCATTGCAAAGGGGTTAATTTTGTGATCATTAAATCTCTATATAATCCCTAATAGAGCGATCTTCAATTATTTTGTTGTAACGTAGTGTCTCTAGTAAGCTTGCAAGTTATATGAAAATTTTTAATTGGTACAAACTCATATACAAATTACAATATGGATAAATTGTTTATGTTCGATTAGTAGAAGGTTGTAGGGATTGTTGATACTTAGAACACATCACCAAAAGTCTTCTTTTTCCCTTGAAATCCGGCTTTCTTTACTTATGATTTCCTCTGAAATTCGACTTGTGTATCAAATGAATGTATAATGATATTTATTTATACTATTTATGTCACTTTCTTTTAACATTAGGGCCGACCTCACACTTTCTTATTTTGTAATTATGTTCTTTAATTATCTCCAGGACCTACATGTACTTGCTTCTTTAATTCACTTCGTCATCTTAAAAAATTCATTTCTCCTCAACCATGAGGATCCATGTGATGTGCCGCATACCACCAGAAACAACATGATGTATACTATCCATCTATTGGCGTTATATCTGCACTGTATTGTCCTTCATTTCCAAATACCTTCATCAATATTTCGATCCAAAACCCATGACTAGTGTTGACATCAATGACGACAACCAATCTTTCAACAATCTCCCCCTTTGTCATTGATGGCAACACTCATGCTCCTCCTATCATCATGATCCCAATTTCTCTCCCCTTTTGACATCAATGGAAAAGGGTAGGTCTTCTCCCCCTGAGTTTAATGGCAAAAGGTATCTATCTTCTTTGGGGCTGCTCCCCATGAACATGTGGCACTCAATAATACTTCATCCTTATTTTTTCTCTTTGGGACTTTTTCTTCCTTGCAATCATTTTCTGTGGATTCTATATTCTCTCTCTTCTTCATGTCTAGGATGTATATGTTGTTAGGTATTCTTGTTTCCGTTGCAACAAATCTTCCTGAGTTATTTTCTCTAATTTTACATTTTCGGGAGTCAAACGTAAAAGTGTATCCTTGATCACATATTTTGTTGACACTGAGGAGATTATGCTTCAGATCTTCAACCAATAGGACTTTTCCTACTTTTACATTGTCACTTCCAAGCTTTACAATTCATTTTCCAAGTATTTTAGTAGATGAGTCATCTCCAAATGTAACATTTCCACCATTTTTCCCAAGATAATAAATTTGCTTTGATCTCCGGTCATATGAGATGAGCACCCACTATCTATGAACCATTCATCTTCCTCCTTGCATTATTTAGCGACCAATGTTATCTGAAAATTTTCATTTTTTGGAATTTCTTTCCTTTTCCATGTTGTAGTTGGTATATAGACATTTGGCATATGATTATCTTCCTTCATCTCTCTGCAATCTCATGCTTTATGACCAATATTATTAAACTTGTAACATACAATATTTTGATCCATTAATGGGTCAAATGGATTATAATTTAGGTTGATAGGTTTACGAACATTCCATATCTACTATTTTCACCTTTCATGTAGCTTCCATACTTATTCCTTTCATTGATTCTACAACTGATTTCCTTGTGTCCAAACTTTTCACAAGTATAACAATGTCCAAGAAAGAAATTTTGATACCTGGGAGTAAGTGATCTTCTTTGTGGTGTGGTCCATCTGGGTTAACAATCTATTCTTCTGTAGTTTCCTTCATAATGATTTCTTTCATACCTGATGGGAGACGATCTTCTTGATGTCTCATTCCTTCTGAATTCTAGTCTTCCATCCTTTTGTTCAACTTGTTCTGGATTGTTGGTTTCATCATTTTCATTTTCCTTCTCTTGTTTTGTTGTCTTCAAAGTGTCATTGTATCCTATTCCTATCTTGTCATTTGAAGATCTTTGATTGCTAAGGATCTCATCTAATTTTTCAGTGCTTTTTTCAAACTTCTTCAACATTTTTGTTGTCAATAGTAGCTCCCCTTTTGTGTGATCCAATTCTTCTTTCAATTTCTCATAATCTTCTAATTGTTCCTTCAATCTATTAATGGTCTTTTCAATCTTGTAATTCTCTTCTTCAAAACTACTCAATTCACCTTTTAGTATTATGTTTCTGTTTCTAAGCTTGCTATTTTCAGTTTCAACATGCTTAAACTTTTCAAGATTCTCATCTTCTTGTTCATTCTTTGCATTGTCTTTGTATCCCCAAAAGGAATCAAGGTTGGTTTCTTCGTCTGAATCTTCTTCACAAATGATTTCTTCTTCTTTAAAAAATTTTTGATCATCATCCTGGGTTTCTTGGATTGTGAAGATGACTTCTTCTCCATCATTATCTTCTTCATCTCTCTCATCTGAGGAGATGTCATCATCCTTGGAGTAGAAGCTCTTTTTCTTGTTGAGACTTCCCTTTTTATAGTAGAAGTTTTCAACAATATGTCCTATTCTACCATAGTTAAAGCATTTGAGAGGAGACTTACCTTTGTATCTTCCACTTCCCTTCTGAAACCTTCTTACAAAATTTGATATTTCTTCATCGAGTTCATTATCCTTGTATTTTGTCTTCTTTATGGCTTTAAAGGCCGCTTCATTGTTTGGCTAGTCACTTTTTGTACCTGTTCTCATTTCATATGCTATAAGAGACCCATGTAATTCATCCATTGTCATTTTGGTCAAGTCCCTAGTTTCTTCAATGGAAGATACCTTAGCATCATACTTCAAGAGAAGTGATCTCAACACTTTTTGTAAAACCAACGATTCATTGAGATCTTCATCCAATCCTCTGATAGCATTAACAACTTCATCAACTCTAAGAAGATAGGTTGCATTACATTCCTTCTCATTCATCTTCAAATTTTCAAATTCTTCTCTATGTCATTGAAGCTTGACCTGCTAAACCTTTGGATCACCTTCATAGATACTCTTAAGTTTGTCCCATACCTCTTTAGCAGTGTTGCAACCCATCACTTTGCTAGCAATGGTTGGTGCCAATGCTACTAGAATAACATTCTTGGCTTTTGAATTACAACTCATAATCGTCTTCTCATTTGGATCGGTTGGAGATATTGGGATTACATAGCCATTTACAACTGAGTACCAAATGTCTACTCCCAAATACGTTAGGTAAGTTTTCACTCTATCACTCCAGTATGAATAATTTCTTCCATCAAATTTTTGAATCCCATTTGAAATGTGCTCATGGTCATCCATCTTTGCTCAGGATTTTACTTCTAGTGGTTAAATTTTTCTGAAGGCAACCTTCTCTAATACCAATTGTTGATACTTAGAACACATCACCAAAAGACTTCATCCTCCCTTGATATCTGGCCTTCTTTACTTATGATTTCCTATGAAATTCGACTTGTGTATCAAATGAATCTATAATGATACTTATTTATACCATTTATGTCAGTTCCTTTTAACATTAGGGCCTACCTGACACTTTCTGATTTTGTAATTATATTATTTAATTATATTCAGGGCCTACATGTACTTCCTTCTTCAATTCACTTTTCCATCTTCAAAAATTCATTTCTCCTCAACCATGATGATCCACGTGATGTGCCACATACCACCTGAAACAACATGATGTATACCATCCATCCATGGGTGTTGTATCTGTATGTGCATTGTCCTTCATGTCCAAATACCTTCATCAATCTTGCAGTCAAAAACCCATGACTAGGGTTGACATCAATGACAACAACCACTCTTCCAATAATGACAATCATGGATCATATCCTCCTCCCCATTGGTTTGATATGGGGATACATATATGGTTCATGTCCAGTGGTTGATATTAGCCATCTTGGCTTATGGAACTTGTCTTAGTTAATTAATTAAGAGTAATATTACATAAAATTAGGTTTTATGTCATTTTGAATGGAATTAACTTTAGGAAAGGGGTTCATATAGGATAATTAGAGGGAACATGTCATAGTACCCATAATATTGTTAAGTTATTTCGATACACCTAACATTTTTGTCTAGGTGGTCCATTTTTATGTCATAACGTAGTTGGATCTTCATTCTAGATATCATTAAATTAGAATGAGGTAGAAATACATCCCCAAAATAGCCTTTAGAACACATGAAGGTAATAACGATTTTTTGGTGATGTCATTTGGCTTTATTAATGCACCTTTCACATTTCAGAGCTTGATGAATTCTCTTTTAGTAACCTTCCTTGGAAAACTTGTATTAGTATTTTTTAATGAAATACTAATCTACAATCAATCTTGTGAAGAGCATGTACAACATGTTGACATTCTCTTAAAACTATTAGAAGAGAAACATATATACGAAAACCCTTCCAAGTGTTCCTCTGGGGTTAATGAAGTTGAATATTTGGGTCAAACTGTATCTCATTAAGGTGTCAAAGTAGAACCTAACACAATTAAATTTATGATGGAATGTTCAATTCCAAAAACCTTAAGAAATCTTAGAGTATTCTTGGGATTGATGAGTTATTACCAAAATTTTATCAATAAATAGTACCACCTATAACAACATTATTAAAAAAAAGAGGCATTTTATTAGACTCAATATGAAACCAAATATTTTGAAAAACTTAAGGATGTTATGTGTAAAACTCTTGTCCTAGCCATTATTAGCTTAGAAAAAACCTTTATTTTAGAGTGTGATGCATCAGGGCATAACATTGGTAAATTTTTAATTCAACAAGCAAGGCCCCTTGAATTTTAAAGTAGACATCAAAAGAAATAAATTACTCAGACCCATTTATAAAAAGGAAATGTTGGCCATATTACATGGAATTAAGAAATGAAAACCTTAACTAATAGGAAGATACTTCAAGGTAAAAATATATCATATTATTTTGAATTACTTATTGAAACAATGATTATCTTCAAAATAGAAAACAAAATGGGTTAGAAAAATGTCAGGTTATGACATTGAAATTATCTACAAAAAATGAAAACAAAATCTGGTGGTATATGCACTTTCAAGGAGGGATGATATAGGTAGATATTGGTGGCCACCCACCTATTCCAAATGGCACAAAGAATACTTCTGGAAACTTACTATTTTTAGCAGGTTTTTGGTTCCTAAACTTCTCGAGCCATTTTGAGGGCCTAAATTAAGTTTTTTGGGGGATCGAGCACCTCAATGAAAACTTAAGACTCTTATGGAGCCCCAAAAATGAATTTCCTCGAATATACCTTTCCAAAGAGCTATCTTGCACCCAAAACGAAGATTGTATGCAAAAGTTACACCCCTGAGAAGTTTATACACCAAACTACCCAAAACGGGGTCCACAAAATTGTTAGATTTTCATCTTTCAGGGTTAGGGTTTTGGATTTTATTTATGTTAAAAAGGCATTTAGAGACTCATTGTAATTATCTTCTTTTGAATGTGAGTATCTTTCACATCTCTTATACGAGATAAGTTTCCACCATTCTAGTGAGTCTTTCACTCTGTATTTCTATAGTTTTGTAGATTTTGCTCATTAATAGAAATTTTGTATTATTGTATCTATGTTTTTATGCTTGCATCTATGATATATTTATATTTTATTATTGGATATCTAAGATATCTCTTTACATTTGTTTATTATATGTCTTCTCTCATTTCGTGCTGAAAATAATCTGGATCGGTGTTATCAGAGAAGGTTGCTCTTGATCATTTTTATAGTGCATGTCCCCGACGAGGTTTGAGTATAGAAAGTTGGGTCTCGAGCTTGTCTCTCTTGAGAAAAATTTGTCTCTCATGCCCAAAAAACCCTCCATGGAGGAAGAAAATAAAAATGATAGAGCAGACAATTCTATTAATATGTTGCTTGAGAAAGCTCTCACGTGACAGAGGGACAAAATCATGGATAATTTTTACCACATCCTTCAACGCCTACTGATAATAACTAACACCTCTTCATCAAGAGGACACTTTTGAGGCACCTCTCCTTTCAAGGTAAAAGTTAATTTTGATATTACCATATTTGAAGGACAGATAAATGCAGATGCCCTAGAAAAATGGTTAAATTTGCTAGAAGGTTATTTATTTATTCACAATTTTTTTGACAGGGAAAAGATCAGCTTCTCACTCCTTAAGGCTCTCCCCCATGTCAAAAATTGGTTGGAAACTTACTGGGATAAAATTTCCACAGAGGATTCTAGAATATATGGGGTCGAGCCCACTTGGTATTTTTTTTGTGGATGCGGTCAAGGAACACTATTACCTTGTTTGAAACTATGATGACCAATACATGAGATGGACTACACTGTGTCAAAAGAGGGGCCAAGCAGTGCCATAGTTCACCAATACCTTTCATACCTTTCACACCAAGTTGGGTATCAAATATTCTAAGTGGCATTTGGTTCTGAAATACCATGGGGCTCTACAAAGATACATCCAAATCAAAATGGAGTTTCTGGACATATCATCACTGGGAGATACCTATCGATATGCTGTCAAAATTGAGAAGAAATTTAGTCACCAAAACAAGCAAGAGTTCGGGTCTGTAAATACACAACAAAAAAAGTATGATAAAGACGACCCTAACAAACAACCTCCCGAAAAATAGTCCAAGCCATAAGAAAATAAGGGTCACGGGAAGACGAAGAAAGACACTGGAAAGTGGTGTGATTTGCACAAAATATCCTAGCACAACACTGATGAATGTCGCTAAAAAAAATCATTAGTGGATGAGATGAAAGAAAAGGAGTTGATCCCTAATTTAGAATCTGATTCAGAAAATACTGGGAGAAGAAAAATCATTGACGCAGACTAGGGATGATTTTAGGGGCTAAATTTCGCTCATGGGGTAATTTTACATGGTTTTTCCAAAAACGAGATTCGCTATTTTAAAAATGATTCGCCCAAATTCTACAGGATAAAATTATTTTACCTTAAAAATCGCCAAAAGTTTATAAAAACTATATAAAATCCTTAGAAATTTGATTATTTTTACAAAAATATCGTCAATCATTTATAGTTGGCATATGAAGGATTAGTAAGATTCACCAAGGTTTCTACATTTTAAAATAAATTTCCATCCTTAAAATCATCCCTGATGCAGACCCCACTGCTACTGTCATAACCACAACATTCCAACAAAGAGAACCAGTCAATCTTGAGGAGGGGGAGCTCCTTTTTCATTCACACATGTGGGCGAAGGGAAACCCACTGTAATTTATTGTAGATAGCGGAAGCCAAAATAACTTCATCTCAGCAGAGGTCATCAAACAATTGGGATTTTTTAAAACACCACACCCACAACCATACAACATTGGGTGACTTCGCCAGGGACGCAATCTTTGTGTCAACCAACAGTGTTGATTTTCATACAACATCCAACCCTTCAAGGATGAGGTATTATGTTATGTTTCCCCACCGGATATATTTGATTTTCTCTTGGGCCAGCCATATATGCGGAAGCGTCGTGTTATCTATGAGTGATGTAGACCCCCTACCTCAGAAATCTCCACTAACCTCCTGGTCTCTAGATAGTTCTTCTTCTAAGATGAATTAGATCTTTGGGCTCTTCCTAGAACCCTTCAAACAAATCCACAGGTCCCTCATGAAAACTCCACTGGCACAAGAAATGCACGAGGCATGAGTCTTCACCTATACACAACCACCAGATATGACTGCGACCTTTTCCGAAAAGGGATTTTTGAGTTTCGTGATTTCGCGAGCCCAGATGTCGATAGTTCTAGCTCTTCGATCTCCAAGATACCGAAATGCCGAAATATTGAAATCTCGGTCTTTCTAACTGTGTCCTCTATGATCACAGTCCTTCTTTGGGAACTTCGAGGTTTCCAACACCAAAATGCTCCAATGCCTTGTCTTTAGGATTCCCGAAATGCTGAACCTTGGTATGTTGAAATATCAAATCTTGAGACTGTAGTTGTACTCAACAATACATTGAGTTTCGTGATTTCGGGAGTTTCACCGTCAAGTTGCCCGACTCTTTGTCCTTGAGACTTCCGAAATCCCGAACCCCGGTATGCCGAAATCTGATTCTATCTCGTGAGCCAGTGATACTCCTTCTGTGATTTCAGGAATTCGCGTTTCGGAACTTCACAAATCCCTGCACAACAATTCCTTTTCCCCTCGTACTTTCAGTATCTGAAATACCGAAGTACCAAAATCCTGAAACTCCGGTCCTCCTTCTCCTGAGAAAAATCAACGGCTGTGAGCCTCCCTGATCCAATGGCTCAAGTCCTTTCGAGATCTCATGGGTCAAGAGTTATGAACTCTCACCCCTATATCTTCTGGTAGCCGAAATATAGAAATTCCCTTCCGTGGGTTTCCCTGAAACCTCGATATGCCAAAATGTCGAAGTTTCTACTCCAAAGGCAAGTCACGTTTCGCGACATCGGGGTTCTCACCTTGAAGTGCCCCGGTCTCTTGTCCTCGAGATTCCTGAAATTTCGAACCTCGAATCTCCGAAATGGTGAAATGATTTAGCGACTCCTCTCCTTTGCATATGAGGATTAAACCTCATGTAGCTCCTCCTGGATCCGATGGCTATCGGTTATCCACGCGAGATCTGATGATAGCTATAGCTCCTCCCTGAGCTTATGATTTCTTCCTTCTTCTGGAAGATTTTCCAAGTTCCCAAGGTCTCGCCCTTTGCTTCCTCTGCGAGTCTTGATGGTTTTGGACCTCGCTTGTGTTTTGAAAACGCTATCTCTCCTGAGCTTTCGGGACTTGTGAAACCTTGAAAGGTTTCCCTGAATTCCTGCACTCCTTATAGTTGTTTCTCTGTGTGCAAAGGCACTCTTCCTCCTAATCTTCCTTTCTCTGAAACCTTGAAAGGTTCCTCGACTTATTCACTCCTTGCAGAATATTTTCACACAAATGTGCTATCTCTTCTGAGCTTGTCGACTATGAAACCTCTAGGGGTTCCTCAACTTTTGTACCTCTCGGCTATTTCTCTGTGTGCTAAGGCAATGTTCCTCCTGAACTTCTAAACTTGAGGTAAGTTCACTCTATGCACACTCCTTGCGCTTGACAAGCCTTCAGATGACTGTCTGTCTGTCAACACTTTACTCAGGTGTTGGCCTGGTGCATTCCTTGCACAGGTCTTTATCCTTTCCCTCTGTGCACTCTTGCACTTGCTCAATTCCCTCTTGGCAGAGATTCTGAAGAATCCTCAGTGACTCTGTCTACTCAATGAACTTGAAACAAAGTTCTTCTCTGGTACCTCTATGCGCACACCTAAGGCCCTCCTGGCAGAGCTTCCACAAAATTCTCAGAAATTTTGTCTTCTTGTTGAACTCAGAATAGAGTTCTCCTTTCATGCACCTCTTGCACATGCTCAATGCCCTCCTGGTAGAGAACTTCAGAACCTTCAGTAGTTCTGGTTTCCTCCTCTGTGCTCTCCTCTTGCACAGTTCCTACCTCCAAGGTGCTCAAAAACCTTGAGGCTCCTCCTTGAATCTGTGAATATTTTTGGTGTGCAGTCCTTGCATGTTCTTTCTAACTCCGTAGAGCTCATATGCGCACTCATCGCGCTGGCTATAGAACTTCCATTGTTCTGTTGTGCACTCCTTGCACGACCTAAAGAACCTAGACAAAAATCAAAACTCAATCAAATAGACAATAAAATCTATCTATAACCTGTATCTATAGTATACAGGTGACACTCAAATGCATAAACATACACAGACAATTCATGGGTAGCAAAAAATGCTCTTTGTATTAATTTCCAAATGCCTATACAATTTTTTACGAAGGCTAGAATGTAACAAGTCTTAGTTCTCTCTCGAGACCTCTCTACCTGAGAACTCTCTCCTTAACTCTCTACTCAAATTTATTTTTTTACAAAGTGGGGGCTCTCTTGAGCTTATCCTCAACCACCGTCTCTGAGCTATTTCTATCACCGAGCGACTCCTATTGCTACATTGCATAAATGGATGTCCAGTCCTGACATATCTAGAATTAGCTACAAGTAACCATTTAAGGCCAACCTAAACCATTTCTTGAAAAACTACATGGTTTGGCACTAAAATCCTTACAACATTTATTGAAATTTCAAATTTCAAAATTGAGAGGGTTGCGCCTCTCCCTTTCTCTATTAATGTGTGTTGGATGTGTTGGTTGGCTAGCACACTACTGATGTGGAGTGATGCTCCTACATCATACTCCTCGGCTAGAAAAATCATGAGCTCCTCTTTTCCAATGTTGAAATCCACCTGGATCCCAAACATTCCCTTGGAGCTGTCCATATGCTCCTCTCTAGCTATGTTGTTGTTGTTGCTGTTGTTGCTTCTTCCCTACTACTCTTGTAGTCTCCCTTCTACTTGGATTCTCATTGTTGACCGCTTCTTCTACTGAACTCAACATCAGCATTCTGATCTCCTTAATTATCTCGTCTAGCTGCTTCAGTGGTTGGCTCTTTATATGCAGTCTGTTCCACTGCACTTCTCCCTTGCAAATGGGTAGATCAACTAGATCTCCCATGCCATATTCATCTCTCTTTGCAGCACTAAGTGGCCACTCTACTGCAAACTCCATCTCTGCAGTCTCATTACTGAGCTGCTACTCAGCCTCTTCCAATGACAGTTTTGTTGCTGCCATTTGTCTTTGTGCTGGTTGAATTCCAGTTGCTTCCAACTTCTTCCTAGGTTGGTATGCTCCACTACCTGCTTCCAACTTAGCCTGTTGGATGTGCAATTTTTGCACCATCACCCTTCTCTCCAGGGATTTCAATTCTTCACATAGATCAACAAAATCCGTGTTGTCTGCTTCTTCTTCTATTGCAATCTTTAGTGCTCCAGTCATCTCTGTTTCATCTTCCTGGCTAAAAAATTTGAGCCATTCTATTGAACACTCATCCTTTTCTCCTTGGGAAAACATCATTGTTTGTTCCACTTCTTCCTCCATGACAGTTTCTGCTGGTTGTCTCTCTTCTGTTGCTGCATATGCAACACATGCTCTGGCCTCAACTTGGCTGCTTGGTAGGATTACTCGAATTCTCCCAATCATCAAAATTCTCTTCTAACTCTCTCCTGTCAACACTCTTTGTTGATCTGAACTCTCCTCTGAGTTCATGAGACTTTTTTACAGTCTCCTCTCCTTTCCCCTACCCACCTGGCAATTTGGGAATTTTCCGTTGCCCACCTGGCAATCTATGAGATCCTGTGATCCCATATCATTGTCCACCTGGCAATCTAAACTTTCAGCACTGCTCCCCTAGTAGTATGCGAGACCTTCTGCTGATATCTTCCCATTGCCTACCTGGCAACTCGAAAGTTCACTTCTACCCACCTGGCAGTTTACGAGATCAATCGATCCCACCTTCATTAGCACTCCTTGCTGACCCGAACTCATCCATGAGTTCATGAGACTTTCATAGTCTCATCTACTCTTCCTTGCCCACCTGGAAATATGAATTTCCACTACCGTCCTCCTGACAGCCTATGAGATCCTCCAATGACCTCATTTCATTTTCCACCTGGCAATTAGAAAATTCATCTCTGCCTTCCTGGCAGTTTATGAGATCTGAAACTGATCTCTCTTCCTCCTCACTGAGGGTTTCTCCAACTTCTGGCTCACAGATGCAAACCAGCTCTGTGTCACTGAGGCTTTCAACATACCTCAGCCATTTCCTCAACTCTTGTTGTTGTTTCCTGGCCAACAACTTTTGAACAAGCCACTTGGATTTCCTGTTCAGAGACCATTCATACCTCCATTGTACTTTTGCCTCCTGTTGTATCTTCAATGTCAACTGTCCACTCACCTCCCAGTCTCTAGATATTTCTTCTTCTGAGTTGAATTAGCTCTTCGAGTTCTTTCTAGAACCCTTTGAACAAATCCATAGGTCCCCCTTTTCTCCTCTAGCACAGGCCTTCAACAAAATCTGTGCACGTGCCCTTTTTCCTTGGCGCTCTTCTCTTTGTTCTGACCTGACATACCTTTCATTTTTTTTAGGGTTTCGCGACTCTTGTGAGTGAATTCTCCACGCCTCCTTGTCCTCTTGGACTTTCAGCCTCATAAATGCCTAAAAGGCACAACGCCTCAGCTGGCTCCTCCCTTAGCCTTTTATGTCTTCACATTTCGTGGTTTCGCGAGTTGGGACTCCCAGGCTCCCGACTCTTAGCCTCTCGAGTACCCGGTACCCGCAATGCTGAAATGATGGCCCACGATAATATGCCACCAGATTTTTGCGATTCAAGGAATCGCAATGTAAGGCTCCTCCTGTCCTCTGTCTTTCGACCTTCCGGTTCTCGAAATGCCAAAATAACCGCTTCTTCCAGGACTGAGATCTTTCGGGCCTTTTCCCAAAATCCTGACCATCTTCCACATGTCTACAACCCTATTCCAAAGGCGCATTGTGTTCACTACTTCAAGGTTTTCATCCCCAAAGGATCATATTACTTGTCTCTAGGACTCCCGAAATGCCGAACCCCGACATGCCAAAATATGAAATCTTGAGACCACAGCCCCACTCAACAATACGCCAAGTTTTACGATTTCGGGAGTTTCACCATCAAGTTTCCCAACTCTTTGTCCTCAGGACTTTCAAAATATCGAACCCCATTATGTTGAAATCTGGTCTTGTCTCGTGACCCAATGATACTCCTCCTGTACTTTCGAGAATTCTCATTTTGAAACTTTGTGAATCCTGGTGCAACAATTCCTTGTCCCCTCATACTTCTGGTATCCGAAATACCAAAGTACCGAAATCCCAAAACTCCGATCCTCCTTCTCCTGAGCAAAATCAATAGCTGTGAGCCTCCCTGATCCAATGGCTCAGGTCCTTTCAGGATATCGTGGGTCAAGAGTTCCAAACTCATACCCTTGTATCTTTTGGTAGCTGAAATACTAAAATGCCCTTCCGAGGGTTTCCCCAAAACCTCACCTGTATGCACCTTTTCAGGACTTTGGGATTCGTGATTTCACGAATCCTCCATGACAAATGTTTTCTCCTTGACCTCCTGGTATCCGAAACCCCGATATGCCTAAATGTCGAAGTTTCTTCTCCAAAGGAAAGTTGCAGTTCGCGACATCGGGGTTCTCACCGTGAAGTGCCTCGGTGTCTTGTCTTCAGGATTCTCAAAATGCTGAACCCCGAATCTCTGAAATGATAAAATGATTTAGCATCTCCTCTCCTTTGCATATGAGGATTAAACCTCATGTAGCTCCTCCTGTATCTAATGGATATCGGCTATCCATGCGATATCTCACGGTAGTTGTAGCTCCTCCCTGAGTTTACGCTTTCTTCCTTCTCCTGGAAGATTTTCCAAGTTCCAAAGGTCTCTCCCTTTGCTTCCTCTACGAGTCCTGATGGTTTTGGACCTCGCTTGCGTTCTAAAAATGCTATCTCTCCTGAGATTTTGGGACTTGTGAAACCTTGAAAAGTTTCCCCGACTTCCTACACTTCTTGTAGTTGTTTCTCTGTGCGCAAAGGAACTCTCCCTCTTGAGCTTCCTTTCTCTGAAACCTTGAAAGGTTCCCCAACTTCTGCACTCCTTACAGAGTCTCTGCACACAAATGTGCTATCTCTTCTAATCTTGTCGACTGTGAAACTTCTAAGGGTTCATAGACTTTTGTACCTCTCAGCTATTTCTTTGTGCACTAAGGCATTTTTCCTCCTAAGCTTCCGAGCTTGAGGTAAGTTCACTCTGTTCACACTCCCTATGCTTGACAAGCCTTCAGACAACTGTTTGTCTGTCAACACTTTACTTAGGTGTTGGCCTAGTGCATTCCTTGCACAAGTCTTTATCCTTTCTCTCTATGCACTCTTGCACTTTCTCAATGCCCTCCTGGAAGAGCTTCTGTAGAATCGTTAGTGACTCTGTCTTCTCAACGAACTCGAAACAATGTTCTTCTCTGGTACCTCTATGCGCACGCTCAAGGCCCTCCTGGCAAATCTTCCACAGAATTCTCAGAAATTTTGTCTTCCTGCTGAACTCAGAATAGAGTTCTCCTTCCATACACCTCTTTCACGCGCTCGATGCCCTATTAGCAGAGCACTTTAGAAACTTTAGTAGTTCTGGTTTCCTCCTCTGTGCTCTCCTCTTGCACAGTTCCTACCTCCAAGGTGTTCAACAACCTTGAGGCTCCTTCTTGAATCTGTGAATCTTTCTGGTCTGCACTCCTTGCAAGTTATGATGCAGGAGCATCACTCCACGTTAGTAGCATGACAGCCAACCAACACATACAACATGCATTAATGGAGAAAGGGAGAGGCATAGCCCTCTCAATTTTGAAATTTGAAATTTCAATAAATGTTGTAAGGCTTTTAGTGCCAGACCACGCAGTTGTTCAGGAAGTGGTTGAGGTTGCCTTAAATGGTTACGTACAACTAAGTCCAGATCTATCAGGACTGGACATCCATTTATGTAATGTCGCCATAGGAGCCACTCGATGATAGCGATAGCTCAGAGACAGTGGTTGAGTATAAGCTCGAGAGAGCCCCCATTTTGTAAAAAAATAAATTTGAGTAGAGAGTTAGGGAGAGAGTTCTCAGGTAGAGAGACTTGTTACAGTCCAGCCTTCATAAACATTTGTATAGGCATGTGGAAATTAATACAAAGAGTAGTTTTTCCTACCCATGAATTGTCTGTGTATGTTTATGCATTTGATTTTCACCTTGTTGGTAGCCAATTCACATTTTTCCATTGTCTTATAAGCTGCCTACACCAATGTTTTGCAAACATCAATTTTTCGTCGCAATTTTCAAATAAACGACACTTTTATTGTTGCGACATTTGCACATTTACCTTTGTTTTTGTTTTCACGATTGTAAGCGTGAAAACTTGGTCTTTCGAAGTCACATTAGAATCATTATTGAATTTTCCTTATCCTTCTTGTTGATATGCCCATTGCGCTTACATTTCACTTGTCATTATGCAGTTGCCAAAAAAATTTCATTTGTACTCATTGGACATTCTTGGATTGATTGTGTGACTTTGTCTCATTGAGTTTGTGATGCATTGGCGATTGGATTTATATGTTCTTTGATTTGATCTACTTGACCAATGGTTTCATAAAGATATATAAGTGTTATGATTAAACCCTTGATATATTTCATTTTTAAAATGCATTGGCACATTGGTTAAACTCTTGATATGAATTGTTACAATGCATGTCACATAATCAAAACATTGGTATTGGTTTCGATTTGTATGTTGGGTGTTTAAAACTATGGCATAAATTTTATTGCGCACGTTGGTTTATACACTTACCATTGATTTCATTGGTTGGGAAAGTAACATGATTTTTAAAACTATACAATAGTGGGTTGAACCGCTATAAGCGTCGGTGGTTGTACCTTGGAAATAACTATTATGCATGGCAGAAATAAGTTCCACAACCTTTGCATGATGTCATTAATGCCTATCCATTATCCTTGTTTCACCTCTGTTAGCTTGGGTAACCCTTCGTGCACTCTGCTCCTGTGTATGCTATGATCCAAACCCTGGCTCGTTCACCGTGTGCTCGGCTCCATGGCACTGGTGGTGCGAATTGAAACAAATGGTAGCCAAGCCTTGCTACTATTCGACAATGCACGGAAGGACTTAGAGGATAGCAGTTGGATCACCTTCGTTCAGAGGTTTGAGGGTTTTAATTTATTTGTGGCACAACAGTTCACCCTGACTTTTGATGGTTGTAGAGCCAAGGTGGGTGACATTCAGTTGGAAATCAGTGAAGAGTTCATTAGCTTTGCCACCGGGTTAGCAGCCACCGGCCAGCGTTGGTTCACAAATTATAAGGTGGAAGAGGTGCCATGGCCACTACTGTTCGTCTCGCGAAAGGTCACATCTTGTGACAAAGGTATGCCCATTTCCATGCTTAAACCACGATGGCATGACCTTTTGATAGTCGATATGGACTCGTTTTTCTATACCACCTGCGTTTGTTAATGAATTTTATAGGGTATCCATTGAATATGCCTTTCTATTTCCAGCGTAGCCTGTACAAAATGTTAAAAAGGTTTAAAAGGGAGAAGGCCGATAGTAGCCTGTTCCACCATGGACTAATTAGACTTATCATTATTCATCACTTAAGTCTCCCCGGTGATAGCTGGAGAGCTTTTATCGCTCGAAATGGTTTTGATGATATAGACCCTATCCAGATTGACAAGACTATGGTTAATGAAACCAAGTTCGGGCCACCCGTACCCTTCCATGTCCTACTGCCCTCTCCTAATCCTTCGATTGACCCTTATATTGACTTACCCAACATTATAACCGAGAAGGACGAGGCTATAAAAAATCCTGTGAGCAAAAAGGTTAGAGGTAACCCTACTGTTGATGGAAAAGGAAAAAAGAATGCTCGGCTTATCTCGAGAATGGCTAGAAATAAGCCTAAACCTAGTATTGAGCAGAAGCCCATAGTCCTTAGTGAGGATTTAGACTCTGACATAGAATTCTTCCTAGCTAGTGAGTACCCTTACTCACAGGGTCTATGCTCTGATCCACCTTATGACTTTGTTTTGAATCTTCCCCCTTGCCTAAGAAATAATCCCAGCTACCCAGGGATCGAACTACCTAACAAAACCCTCAGCAATGTAACCAAACCCTCACCTGCATCTTCGAACCTCGGACAGTCGTCATGTGACCAATGTGATGTGTGGCTGGAATGATACTATTTAGACGTTCCTTTACTTCAATCGAAAATCAAATCGTTGGTATACCAAGTTGCAGTGTTGACCATCCAAAGGGACAAGCTTCGAGCAACTGATAGGAAGCAGAGGACTAATGGTTCCATCGTTTTTCGGAATGTTGAATCGGCTATAGCCGTTGTCAACTCCAAAATGTCATTATCAAGCCGTCTACTCATCATACAGGTATGAATTTTGATATCATTTTAGTTTTGTGAATGACCAGGATTAATATAATGATTTGAATTTGGTTTTCAAATGGCTCTGTCTATCATTCGATATGGCTCTGTCATAATGGTGTTCATCCTGTACATTGTTTTCTCTTTGCTAAAAATAAATGAAGTTTTGATTTGGATACACGATTTGCTCATACCCAGTTTAGCCACTGATAGATTTTCATCGGATTTGATTCGTTTGTCTGTTAAGTTAACGAAATCGATGGTTTTCTTTCAATTGAATTTGTTTGTATCCAACTTGAAAAGGAGGTTTTCATGCTAAATTTAGAGCATGATCATATTTTGATTTGGTATGATTTCATTGTAGTCGGATCCCATCGACCCTAATTGAGTTTTGATGATTTGATTTTTGAAACGATTTCGTGAGTTTGGTTGTTACGATCTTTTAATATGCTGTGTCATGTAATATTATAAAAGAGGAATACAACTCTGTTCGGATCTGATTTGGAAAGAACGACTCTGTTTTTTATGAAAACGATATTCTCATTTAAGCCTGTGCAAATGATATCCACACCCGAATCATGGAGCGGTTTTGATTCATAATAACTATGTTAAACCCCAACTGTTCGATTCGCTCTTATTTTGATTGGATTATCCCATATCTTGAGTTGGAAAGATTGTTTTATGAGTTGTATTTGTATTATAGATGCTGCTCTATTTGATTTGCAAAATGAATTGATCGAGATTTGTTATCTCTGTCAAATCTGGTTATAATTCATTTTGAAAGGAATGGTTTCGTTCAATGTTAATCGAGTTTATTTGCCCCAAATAGAAATAACAAATGATCGAACTAATCCTACAGATCCTGTTGATTGATCTCGATATGATTTCGTTTATAATGGATCGTTTGTTATGTCAATACGGTTATGTCGATTTGAAAATGATCTGGTCTAGATTCGATCGTGTTTCCTGTTGATGAGGCAGCATAACAATTTCCTATGATTTGTTTTAATTATATCGATTTCAATTTGATATGGAATGATTTCATTACTGTTCGATATTATACTGCTCATGCAATTTGGTGGTAACAAACGAAACAGAGTATACGCATCTCTGTAGTCATTTGATTTTAGTTTTATTTTGATCTCGAATTAGTATAACAATATCGATTTGAATGATTCGTTTGTCTTTCAATTAGCTATTAGATACTTGTTAATAGTTGAATTTAATTCTTTAAAAGATTTGAATTGATTTTTATGCTGATTTTGTGTCTGATTTAGACCAGCTAGAGAATCGCAAGATTCTGTAGCTAGTCTATAGAATTAGATTTTTTATCATTTTATTAATAAAATACCCTTCTAACTTGTCCATTTTTTACCCTTTCCAGGTACATACGAATTGCATTGGACATGTTGGACAGTCTAGGAGATATTTGTGTGTTTTAGTTTTATTTTAGGTTCCTAGTTTAGTCAGACTTGGGATGTCTTCCTAGATTTTATGTAAACAGTTTTGATAACTTCCACAGGGATGTTTTACCCTGTGGAAGGTCTTTAAATACTTATTATTTTTTGTAATAAGGGGCATCCTCACTTGTGGGAGAACCAGGCTATGGATTTCTAATACAATCTGAGACGAGAATTGATGTTATTGCTACAACTTTCGCTTTTCAATATATCAATATTTTGTTTCAAGTTTATGCATGTCATTTGCAGTTGACTATAGACTACTTTAGCTATCATAGTCTATTGCAGAATGATGTGATTTAATTAATGTGATCCATATATTATTTCTTTCATTACTTTAAAAATACAACAATTACTTTGTTCAGTTAATGAATGACAGATTTCTCTTCTTCATCAATTGAATTATTTTGTATAAGTCTTTGCATAAAGGTTTCTCTAACTGTGAAGATTTATAAATCATAAGACTGTTGTAATTTTTTATGTTTTGTTTGTCTTGTAATCATACTTGAAGAGCATTGCAGCTATCATTTACGAGAATCTCCTGGATAATTGAACCAACAACCCCTAATCCTACAGGTGGTGACATACAAGAGATTGTCCGTCAATCTCTTATAAAAAAACATAGTGCCTTAGCCCATTTGAGGCAACCTAACCGTCTGTGGGGACAACCTTTGGACTTCTCCAATATCAGAGAACAATTAGGATACACTAGTCTCACTGTGAATCCTACAGATCCAATCTTAAATCCTGCTACAGGACGATCTGGGATACCCCCTTCACCACCTCCATCATCTCCTTCCTCTTCTGGAGGAGATTCCTCTGACGAAGGCAATTCCCCTTCTCAGCCTTCCACACCCACTACACCAATGGAAAATTAGAACAACCCTGCTAGACCCTGGCTTGATCAGGATGCCGTAGTTGTACCTGGAGCTTAGCATCCTTTACCTAGACACCTAGAGAAATGGCTTCCCAAGTTTGACCCTGACTCAAAATAGATCGTTGAATATCACATTAAAAGGTTTATGTTAGCCATAAGACTCCACAATGTCGAACATGAAGAAGTTGTCTGTAGGTTGTTCCCGCATACTTTCAAGGGTAATGCATCCACATGGTACTTTTCCCAACAACCCCATACCATCGTGTCTTGGGAAAAGTTTGATTCATGCTTTTTGGAAAAGTTCGGAGACGGTAAACCTCCGGAAGTCCTAGTCATGGACCTTTCTAGCTTAAGAATGAACCCAAAAGAAAAAGTTAAAGACTTTAATCAAAGATTCCTAACACTCAAAAACCGAATCCCTACCCATTACATGCTTGCTGAGAGTCTTATAATATCATACTACACTAAAGCTTTGCATCAAAGTATAGCTATTTGGGTTAAACGATCTAAGAAAGCCACGTTGTTAGAAGCCTTCGAGGAGGCTAGCCAAATTGAAAAAGACATACTTAGTCTTAAAGACTCTACTAGAAATGAAACTGAGACTAGTTCTTCTTCCAAAAAGAAGATCGAAATCCTCCCCAGACCCACTCAAAGTAAAACACAACCTTAAAGCTCTGATTTAGAAAACTTAACTAAAGTTTTTCAAAAACTATCAAATCAAGTTATAGACTTGAAAAGGTCAACCGAAGAAGCTTCCTCGAGCAAAGGACCTTACAAAACCCCTTTCCGGAATCCTTTTCCTACCAACCGACCTAATTCAACCATAGAAGCCCTAAATCTAGAAAGTCTGCAATGCACCCTTCAAACAATTTTAGAAGCCCAAGATAATTTGATGCCTCCTGAAATTCCTGAGGAGGTAGTTGAACAAGAAACAGTTCAAGAAGAAGAGTCTTCTCCAAACATTTTCGGACACTTCTCGGATAACATCTTTCAAGCTAACTTCGAGATAGTACATCCCTATAATACCAGGAGTAAGACAACAAACAAACCTTCTTCCGAAAATACTACAACTTCCCCTCCAAAGCAATCTAAATCAGTTGAGACTAAACAGAGTAATGTGAACCCCAACTTAGATTATGATGTAGTTGAAGATCTTAAAAATTTAAGGGCTAACATTTCCATTTATGAGTTATTGAAGTTTCCATTTCTTCTACAAAAAATGTTACAGAATATCTCGGAGAATGGCAAAAATGGTAATTCTAATGGTAACAAGGTTGTGCAGAACAAAGTTCCCTAGAAGACTTCCACTAAAAACAATCTTGGTCCTCAAGATAAAGGAATCCTTCCTGTAAGTAACGTAAGTAATGTAAATAATGTAGATAAAATAGCTTTAGAAACTGCGAGTAAAAAGCCACAAGCTACTACTCTTAGTACTCGCAAAAATGTACCTCCATTCCTATTAACTTTCGAGATCTTTAATAGAAACGTGCACAATTGTATGGTAGACTCAGGAGTGTCATCCAATGTGATGCCTTGGTTTGTTTGCCAAAAGATTAACGCTGAAGTTGAACCCTAAACTTTAAAAATCATACAACTTGATCGGACAAATGTCAAAGTTATAGGCGAACTAAAGAATGTGCTTATTAGATTATCATCTAACCCCAAGGTTCATCAAGTTATTGATATAATTGTTGTGGATATTCTAGAAGTGTATGGTCTATTTTTAAGTAGGGACTGGTCGAAACAACTACATGGTTATTTCGCAACAGATTGGTCCCATCTATGGCTTTTAGAGAACGACAAGCCTAATAAAATCAAAGTAAATCGTGAGCGCTACCTTAAGTTCACAGTCACATATTTGAACGATCCCAACGAACCATTTACACCTTCTGCTGATTCACCCGAAGTACAAGGGATGGACACCTTCTTCGACAATTTCATGGCCAAGGCTTCACCTATCACCAATCCAGAACAACAGTCCGAGATTGTAGCATATATGCAACCAACAGCTTCCATGCAAGGGTCCCATGTACCTGATGCAAATCAAATTTGGTCTCTTTATTTTGACAGGTCAAAGTCCAAAGAAGGAGCTGGCCTAGGTTGCGTCATTATCGATTCGGCAGGTAACAAAACATTGATGGCATGTAGGTTGGAATTTGAATGTACTAACAATACCGCAGAATATGAGGCTTTACTACAAGGTCTCAGAAAAGCTTCGGATATGAACATTCAAAATTTAATCATTTTTGGCGACTCTGAAATAGTGGTTAGATAGGTAAGACACTCTATCCACTGTCTGTCTCCGCATATCAAAAGCTACCAGTCTGAGGTATGGAATTTAACAAATAAATTTTCCGCTTTCAATATAAGTTCTATTCCTAGATTGAATAACTCTGAAGCAGATTTATTAGCTAATGTAGCTTCTAAACTTCTTCCTGCAGAAGGCTTGTCCCCAGATGCATTCTCCGTTGAGATTCTATTTCGGCCATCCATTCCCGACAACATCACGAACTGGAGAGTATTTAACGACGATCAACATATTATTAACTTTCTTCACATGGAAGAAACTTTTCAAGGTGCAGTGATAGACGAACACACACACTATGACAATTTGCACGATTTCATGGTAATACCAGATCCGATAACTTTTGAATATTCATTGGACATGGTAAACTTGATCCCTAAATATGTAATTAGATTAGAGAAGTTTTATGATCTTCATTATAAATTTAAAAATATGGTCAACTGTAAAACCAATATTTCTTCGTTATCTTATGAAAAGGTGAACTTAGGAAGTAATGAAAATCCTCAGTGCATTAATCTAGGGTTGGGATGTTCTCAACAAGAAAAAGTTGCATTTATTAAATTGTTCAAAGAATTTAAAGATGTCTTTGTGTGGACATATGATGACCTTAAAACTTTTGATCCTAACATCATACAACATGTCATCCCGATGAAGCCCCAAACCCTTCCCTTTCAACAAAAACTAATGAAAATGCACCCCAAGCTCGAACCGGCCGTTCAAAAAGAATTGAATAAGCTCCTAAATGCTAAGATAATTTTCCCTGTTAGACACACTCAGTGGGTTTCTAACCTTCTCCCAGTCTGGAAGAAAAGTGGGGAAATCTGACTCTGCGTCGATTTTCGAAACCTTAATAGAGAATCTGATAAAGAAAATTATCTTGTCCCTCCCATGGAACAGATCCTTCAATAGGTATCTGGTTCTGAGAGGCTATCCTTACTAGATGGTTTCTCGGGATACAACCAAGTCCTAATGTCTCCACCAGACCAACTTAAAACTACCTTCCGTACACCATGGGGCACTTATGCTTATCGAAAAATGCCTTTTGAATTGATTAATGCTGGAGCCACCTTTCAGAGAGCAGTGGACATTTCTTTCTGAGGCTTAATAAATCAGTCCATCGTAGTTTACTTAGATAATGTGATTGTATTTTCTAAAAACAAAAACGATCATCTAGCTCACTTACGAGCCGTCCTACTGCGATGTCGTAAATACGACATCTCCTTGAATCCCAAAAAATCCATCTTTGCAGTAGAACAGGGTAAACTCTTAGGATTCATTGTGTCTAGTGAAGGGATGATTATCGACCCCGAAAGGACTCAATTCATTGCGAAACTTCCCCCTCCTACATCCAAAAAGTCTATGCAGTCTTTCTTAGGCCAGATTAACTTTGTGAGAAGATTTGTCCCCAGTTTCTCCGAAATGGTTAGGCCTTTACAGAATTTGATTAAGAAAGACACCCAATATCACTAGGGATCCCTAGAAAATCAAGCTTTTAATGTAATAAAGAAGGCCATAATAGACGCTTCGTCTCTCATGAGCCCAGATTTTTATCAAGACTTTACACTCTACACTTTTTCTTCTGACCGTTCCTATGTTGTCGTCTTAACCCAAAAGAATGTCGAGAACAATGAAGTACCCATTGCCTTTATGAGCTTTGCTTTCAAAGGTACTGAACTTAATTACCCAATGGTAGTTTGACAAGCCTACACTATTTTCAAAGAATTTAAGCACTTCCAGTCCTATCGTTTGACGTCTAGGACGAAAGTCATTGTCCCCTACCCAGCCGTGAGGAACCTGTTAGTGCAGAAGGAACAAGGTGAAACAAGGGCCAACTGGGTCACCTCCTTGCAGGAGTATGACTTAGAAATCACCCCATCTCATATAGTGAGAGGCCAATGGTTATGAAAGTTAGTTGTTGATTCAGCAACAGGACAACAAGAAGAAAGCGATACGTCAAACCTAGGACAAAGTGATCAAAGTTTAATTTGTTGTGCACAAAACTCTGTCAGTCTGTGGTATGACGATATAAGATTATGTCTTGAACATGGGTCAAACCCCTGTCACCTGGACCCCTCTAAAAGAAGAGTGTTTAGATTAAAGTCTACCTCCTTTCATCTAGTTAATGGTGTTCTGTTTCGTCAAAATTTTGACGGCGTACTGATGCATTGTCTTGAAAAAGATGAAGTAGAAAAATTCTTGCTAGAGTTACATGCAGGAGAAGATGGTGGTCATTTTGGTGGTGACACCACTGCCCATAAGGTTTTAAGAGCCGGTTATTACTGTCCCACACTTTTTAGAGATGCCCATGCCTTGTGTCGTAAATGTATCATCTGTCAGAAAGCATTAGGGCGGTTACAAAAACCAACCTTTCCTTTGCAACCTATTTTGGTAGATTCCCCTTTTCAGCAGTGGGGCCTTGATATCATAGGTCCAATCAACCCCCCATCCTCACAACAACACAAGTTTATTGTGACAGCCACAGATTATTTTACCCAATGGTCTGAAGCTGCTGCGTTAAGAACTGTCAACACCAGTTAGGTAATTGCCTTTCTAAATTCGAATATTATCACTCATTTTGGTATCCCTAACTTTTCCTCTCTTGAGATGAGCGAGTTTTCTTTGGAAAAATGAATTAAGTTGAAGTATTCTGCTAGCTATTACCCCCAGGGCAATAGATTGGCAGAATCGACAAACAAGAACTTAATTAAAATCATCAAGAGAACGGTGGTTGAAAATCACAAGAATTGGCACAATGCACTGCTAAGCGTGTTGTGGGCTGATAGGGTAATGCCAAAAGTTGTTGTAGGTAACTCCCCCTTTTTTCTCGTTTATGGCAGAGAAGCAATTCTACCACCTCACATTCTTATTCCTTCACTTCAGTTGTCATAGAAAGTCCAAGAAGAAGATTGTCCCCCTTTGGAAAACCGAATTAATGCTTTGATGAAACTAGAAGAGGTAAGAGCCCAAGCTAAACGTAAGTTAGATCAGCATCAAATATTGGTTAAAGGCTTGTTCGATTCTAACTCTACTTCTGATAGGAATTTTGAAGTAGGCGACCTCGTCCTGAAATGGGACAAACCGCATGAGGGAAAGGGAGAACACACAAAATTTCAAAATTTGTGGCTTGGACCGTTTTTAATTGCTGAAAAGTTGGGTCCCAGTTATTTTCGATTGCAGAATCTTGAGGGTCAGATTGACACCTACCCGGTAAATGGCCAAGCCCTGAAAAGATACTTTGCTTGATGACAACCCTTGTATATTATGTACATATTTTTCTTTTGTTTGCTTTTTTGTTTTGTTTTTTCTTTTTTTTTTTTTCTTTGAATTTATCAACTTGTGTTTTTGGAAAATACACGTACCTGTATACTGAGCTATTCAGACAAATACAATAGAAAATTCCTTCACTGAAATAACTACTAAGAAAATTTGTATAAACATCAATGGTATATTTTTGAAATTTATATCTATGTTGGAAAAAGTCTGTTGTTTGAAAGAAGTTGACTGATTTCAATCTCTGAGAAAATCTTGTCATGATCATCTATTATCTTTTTGCGCTATCCCTATTCCTCAAGGGAATGACTCGAAAGATGTCTCCCTGCCTTAGGAAGTTGTTTTTGTAAATGAAACATCTCTAGATCTAAATAAAGGACAGTTCTAAAAAATTCCGATGAGGTCTGAAAAAATATGTGAAAATATCATGATTTTCAGCGTCACCCCGCTCAACTATATATCTATGAAAAAACAAAACAAAAAAATTATTAAGAAGAGCTGTGGGAAGTGCTTGTAAACCCGTCGGGATGCTGAACAGGTCTGCTGGCAGTGGGTAAATGCATGCATGATGCCAAGACAACTTCATCGGGGTACTGAACAGGCCCGCTGGCAGCGAAGCAATGTCGAGTATATGAAAATTTACAAATAAGAATCCTCTTAATGTCCTTTATTCTGATCCAGAACTTCTTGGCAGGATACAGATGTCAGAGTGGGTTAAATGGCAACCCTGTCAAGGCTATGGACGCCTGCTGGTAGCAGTGGCTCTGTCAACAGTATTGGAGATTTTATCTTTAATATCGTGATTCGCTGGTGTTAAGACTGTTATCAGTTTTCATCTTTTAAAACACTGCTAGAATAGTTGGTAAATGATGACGTTTATACGATTTTCTGGTTTTTATTTTTGAGTTGGAATTATCTTTACTGTCCTAATTTGAATTTGTTCCTTTTGGCAGAGATAACTGCTTCTACCAGTGTGTCACCATTGTTGGCATCCAATTCACATTTTTCCATTGTCTTATAAGCTGCCTACACCAATGTTTTGCAAACATCAATTTTTCGTCGCAATTTTCAAATAAACGACAGTTTTATTTTTGCGACATTTGCACATTTACCTTCGTTTTTGTTTTCACGAATGTAAGCATGAAAAATTGGTCTTTAAAAGTCACATTGGAATCATTATTGAATTGTCATTATCCTTCTTGTTGATATGCCCATTGCGCTTACATTTCACTTATCATTATGTAGTTGGCAAAACTTTTTGATTTGTACTCATTGGACATTCTTGGATTGATTGTGTGATTTTGTCTCATTGAGTTTGTGATGCATTGGTGATTGGATTTATATGTTCTTTGATTTGATCTAGTTGACCATTGGTTTCATAAATATATATAAGTGTTATGATTAAACCCTTGATATATTTCATTTTTAAAACGCATTGGCACATTGGTTAAACTCTTGATATGAATTGTTACAACGCATGTCACATATTCAAAACATTGGTATTGGTTTCGATTTGTATCCTGGGTGTTTAAAACTATGGCATAACTTTGATTGCGCACGTTGGTTTATACACTTACCATTGATTTCATTGGTCGGGCAAGTGACATGATTTTTAAAACTATACAATAGTGGGTTGAACAACTATAAGTGTCAGCAGTTGTACCTTGGAAATAACTATTATGCATGGCAGAAATAAGCTCCACCACCTTCGCACGATGTCATTAATGCCTATCCCTTATCCCCGTTTCACCTTTGTTAGCTCGGGTACCCTTCGTGCACGCTGCACCTGTGTATGCTATGATCCAAACCCTGGATCGTTCACCGTGTGCTCGGCTCCATGGAACCAGTGGTGCAAATTGAACCGAACGATAGCCAAGCCTTGCTACTGTTCGACAATGCACGGAAGGACTTAGAGGATAGAGGTCGACTCACCTTCGTGCAGAGGTTTGAGGGTTTTAATTTATTTGTGGCACAACAGTTCACCCTGACTTTTGATGGCTGTAGAGCCAAGGTGGGCGACATTCAGTTGTAAATCAATGAAGAGTTCATTAGCTCTGCCACTGGGTTAGTAGCCATGGGCCAGCGTTGGTTCAAAAATTCTAAGGTGGAAGAGGTGCCATGGCCACTACTATTCGTCTCATGAAGGGTCACATCCTGTGACAGAGGTATGCCCATTTCCATGCTTAAACCACAATGGCATGACCTTTTGATAGTAGTTAAACAATTCGTGACCTGTGAGGGTCGATATGGACTCGTTTTTCTCTACCACCTGCATTTGTTAATGAATTTTATAGGGTATCCATTGAATATGCCTTTCTATTTCTAGCGTAGCCTATACAAAATGTCAAAAAGGTTTAAAAGGGAGAAGGCCGATAGTAGACTATTCCACCATGGACTAATTAGACTTATCATTGTTCATCACTTAAGTCTCCACGGTGATAGCTGGCGAGATTTTATTGCTCGAAATGGTTTTGATGATATAGAACCTATCCAGATTGACAAGTCTGTGGTTAATGAAACCAAGGTAAGGCCACCTGTGCCCTTCCATGTCCTACTGCCCTCTCCTAAGCCTTCGGTCGACCCTTATATTGACTTACCCGACGTTATAACTGAGAAGGCTGAGGCTATAAAAAATCCTGTGAGCAAAAAGGTTAGAGGTAACCCTACTGTTGATGGCAAAGGAAAAAAGAATGCTCGGCTTATCTTGAGAATGCCTAGAAATAAGCCTAAATTAGTGTTGAGTAGAAGCGCATAGTCCTTAGTGAGGATTCAGACTCTGACATAGAATGCTTCCTAGCTAGTGAGTACCCTTACTCACAAGGTCTGTGCTTTGAGCCACCTTAAGACTTCATTTCGAATCTTCCCCCTTGCCTAAGAAACAATCCCAGCTACCCAGGGATAAAACTACCTAACGAAACCCTTGGCAACGCAACCAAACCCTCACTTGCATATTCGAAGCTCGGACAATCGTTATGTGACCAATGTGATGTGTGGTTGGAACAATACTATTTAGACGTTCCTTTACTTCAATCGAAAATCAAATCGTTGGAATACCAAGTTGCATTGTTGACCAGCCAAAGGGACAAGCTTCGAGCAACTTATAGGAAGCAGAGGACTACTGGTTCCATCGTTTTTCAGAATGTTGAATTGGCTACATCTATTGTCAACTCCAAAATGTCATGATCAAGTTGTCTACTTGTCATACAGGTATGAATTTTGATATCATTTTAGTTTTGTGAATGACCAGGATTAATATAATGATTTGAATTTGGTTTTCAAATGGCTCTGTCTATCATTCGAAATGGCTTTGTCATAATGTTTTTCATCCTGTACATTGTTTTCTCTTTGCTAAAAATAAATGAAGTTTCGATTTGGATACATGATTTTATCATACCCAGATTAGCCACTGATAGATTTTCATTGGATTTGATTCGTTTGTCTATTAAGCTAACAAAATCGATGGTTTTCTTTCAATTGAATTTGTTTGTATCCAACTTGAACAGAAAGTTTTCATGCTAAATTTAGAGCATGATCATATTTTGATTTGGTATGATTTCGTTATAGTCGGATCACATCGACCCTAATTGAGTTTTGATGATTTGATTTTTGAAAAGATTTCGTGAGTTGGGTTGTTACGATCTTTTAATATGCTATGTCATGTAATCTTCTAAAACAGGAATACAACTCTTGTCGGCTCTGATTTGGAAAGAACGACTCTGTTTTGTATGAAAACGATATTCTCATTTAAGCATGTGCAAATGATATCCACACCTGAATCATGGAGCGGTTTTGATTCATAATAACTATGTTAAACCCCAACTATTCGATTCACTCTTATTTTGATTGGATTATCGCATATCTTGTGTTGGCAAGATTGTTTTATGAGTTGGATTCGTATTATATATGCTCCTCTGTTTGATTTGCAAAATGAATTGATCGACATTTGTTATCTCTGTCAAATCCGGTTATAATTCATTTTGAAAGTAACGGTTTCGTTCAATGTTAATCGAGTTTGTTTGCCCCAAATAGCAATAACAAACAATCAAACTAATCCTATAGATCCTGTTGATTGATCTCATTATGATTTCGTTTATAATGGATCGTTTGTTATGTCAATACGGTTATGTCAATTTGAAAATGATCTGGCCTAGATTCGATCATGTTTCATGTTGATGAGGCAACATAACAATTGCCTATGATTTGTTTTAATTACATCGATTTCAATTTGATATGGAACGATTTCATTACTGTTCGATATTATACTGCTCACCCAATTTGGTGGTAACAAATGAAACAGAGTATACTCATCTCTGTAGTCATTTGATTTTAGTTTTATTTTGATCTCGAATTAGTATAACAATCTCGATTTTAATGATTCATTTGTCTTTCAATTAGCTATTAGATACTTGTTAATAGTTGAATTTAATTCTTTAAAAGATTTGAATTGATTTTTATGCTGATTCTATGTCTGATTTAGACCAGCTACATAATCGCAAGATTTTGTAGCTAGTCTATAGAATTAGATTTTTTATCATTTTATTAATAAATACCCTTCTAACTTGTCCATTTTTTACCCTTTTTAGGTACATCCGAATTGCATTGGACATGTTGGACAGTCTAGGAGATATTTGTGTGTTTTAGTTTTATTTTAGGTTCATAGTTTAGTCAGACTTGGGATGTCTTCCCAGATTTTATGTAAACAGTTTTGATAACTTCCACAGGGATGTTTTACCCTGTGGAAGATCTTTAAATACTTATTATTTTTTGTAATAAGGGGCATCCTCACTTGTGGGAGAACCAGGCTATGGATTCACTAATACAAACTGAGACGAGAATTGATGTTATTGCTACAACTTTCACTTTTCAATATATCAATCTTTTGTTTCAAGTTTATGCATGTCATTTGCAGTTGATTATAGACTACTTTAGCTATCATAGTCTATTGCATAATGATGTGATTTAATTAATGTGATCCATATCTGATTTCTTTCATTACTTTAAAAATACAACAATTACTTTGTTCAGTTAATGAATGACAGATTTATCTTCTTCATCAATTGAATTATTTTGTATAAGTCTTTGCATACAGGTTTATCTAATTGTGAAGATTTATAAATCATAAGATTGTTGTAATTTTTTATGTCTTTTTTGTCCTATAATCATACTTGAAGAGCACTGCAACTATCATTTACGAGAAGCTCCTGGATAATTCGGTGCGGGTTTCCTCCCTCCGATCAGTGGAGAAAATCATCTTACACAGGACAAACCTGGAGCGTTTCTCCAGGTCAGTTTGTGATTTATTTGTTAGTTAATTTGTTTAGTATAATTTAAGTAGTTTAGTTAGATATATGTTTAGTTAAATGTGTAGTTAGAATTAGTATATCAGTTGTTTAGTTTAGTTATTTTTTGTTTTATTTATATTCATAAAATTATAAAATCAACAAAAATATCTTTTTCTATCTTGGGGCAGAATATAAATGAGTTTTTCAGGTTTTATTTAAATCTGTAAATTGTAGATATTGTATATTTTGTGAATTAGATTTATTTATGTTTGTAGTTGGATACTTAATTAGTTAGATTTAGTATAGTATTAGTTAGTAGATTGTATATATAGAATAGTTAATTTTGTTTTAGTTAGTTTTAGTTAGATTAGTTTATTAGTTCGTTTTTAGTTAGTTTTAGTTAGATTAGTTTGTTAGTTTGTTTAATAGTTAGTTTTAGTTAGATTAGTTAGTTTAGAATAGTTTTTCTTTTTTTGGTTTCTTAGGACCTTAGATCGGCTAATAGAGCCACTACACGCGTCAGGGTGGTTCATTCCAAACGGCTTGGGTTATTAGACAACCTCAGATCGGTTCCACTCTTCCATTTGACAGACAGTCAATTTCGCCCATCAACACACCTGTATACTGTAGATACAGGTTATAGATAGACTTGATTGTCTATCTGATTGAGCTTTGATTTTTGTATGGGTTCTTTAGGCTATGCAAGGAGTGCACAATAGAACACTAGAATTTTTGTAGCAGTGCGAGGAGTGCGCATTTGAGCTCTGCGGAGTCAAAAAGAATGTGCAAGGAGTGCACAGCAGAAAGATTCACAAATTCAAGGAGGAGCCTCAAGGTTGCTAAACACCTTGGAGGTAGGAACTGTGCAAGAGGAGAGCACATAGGAGGAAACTAGAACTATTGAAGGTTCTGAAGTGCTCTACCAGGAGGGCATCGAGTGTCTGTAAGAGGTGCATGAAAGGAGAACTCTATTCTGAGTTCAGCAAGAAGACAAAACTTTTGAGAATTCTGTGGAAGCTCTGCCAGGAGGACCTTGAGTGTGCTCATAGAGGTACTGGAGAAGAACTCTATTTCAAGTTCATTGAGTAGATAGAGACACTGAGGATTCTGCAGAAGCTCTGCCAAGAGGGAATTGAGCAAGTGCAAGAGTGCACAGAGGGAAAGGATAAAGACCTGTGCAAGGAATGGACCAGACCAACACCTGAGTAAAGTGTTGACAGACAGACAGTCGTCTGAAGGCTCGTCAAGCACAAGGAGTGTGCACAGAATGAACTTACCTCAAGTTTAGAAGCTCAGGAGGAACAAAGCCTTAGTGCACAGATCAATAGCTGAGAGGTACAAAATTCGAGAAACCCTTAGAGGTTTCACAGTCGACAAGATTAGAAGAGATAACACATTTGTGTGCAAAGACTCTGCAAAGAGTGGATAAGTCGAGGAACCTTCCAAGGTTTTAGAGAAAGGAAGATCAGGAGGAAGAGTGCCTTTGCGCACAAAGCAATAGCTGGAAGGAGTGCAGGAAGTCGGGGAAACCTTTCAAGGTTTCAAAAGTAACGAAAGCTCAAGAGAGATAGCATTTTCAGAATGCAAGCGAGGTCCAAAACCATCAAGACTTGCAGAGGAAGCAAAGGGCAAGACCTTTGGAGCTTGGAAAATCTTCCAGGAGAAGGAAGAAAGCGTAAGCTCAGGGAGGAGCTAAAACTACCTTCAAATCTCACGTAGATAGCTGATAGCCATCGGATATAGGAGGAGTTGCATGAGGTTTAATCCTCATATGCAAAGGAGAGGAGCCACTAAATCACTTTTTCATTTCGAGGATTCGAGGTTTGGCATTTCAGGAATCTCGAGGACAAGAGACTGAGGCACTTCACGGTGAGAACCCTGAAGTTGTGAAATGCGACTTGCCTTTGGAGAAAAAACTTCAAAATTTCATCATATTGGGGTTTCAGATATCGGGAGGTCAAGGAGCAAACATTTCTTCTTGAGGATTCACGAAATCACGAATCCCAAAGTCACGAAAAGTTGCATACAGGTGAGGTTTTGGGGAAACCCTCAGAAGGGAATTTCGGTATTTCAACTACCAGAAGATATAGGGGTGCGAGTTTGGAACTCTTGACCCATGAGATCCTGAAAGGACCTAAGCCGTTGGATCAGGGAGGCTCACAACCATTGATTTTTCTCAGGAGAAGGAGGATCAGAGTTTCAGGATTTTGGTACTTTGGTATTTCAGATACTGGAAGTACGAGGGACAAGGAATTGTTGTGTCAGGATTTGAGAAGTTCCAAAACACAAATTCCCAAAAGCACATGAGGAGTATCGTCGGGTCATGAGACAGGATCAGATTTTGGCATACCAGGGTTTGGGATTTTGGAAGTCACGAGGACAAAGATTCCGGCAACTTGACGGTGAAACTCCCAAAATTGAAAAATGTGATGTATTGTTGAGTGGGGCTGCGGTCTCAAGATTTCATATTTTGGCATACTGGGGTTTTTCATTTCGGGAATCCCGAAGATAAGGCATCGAATCTTTTCAACGTTGGAAACCCCGAAGTTCCGAAAGAGGGACTATGATCACGGAGGACACAGTTAGAAAGACTAGGATTTTGGTATTTTGGCATTTCAGTATCCGGGAGATCGAAGAGCTAGAACTCTAGACATCTGGGTTCACGAAATCATGAAACCCAAAAATCCCTTTTCGGAAAAGGTCGCAGTCATATCTAGTGGTCGTGTATAGGTGAAGACTCACGCCTAGTGCATTTCTTGTGCCGGTGGATTTTTCGTGAGGGACCTGTGAATTTGTTTGAAGGGTTCTAGCAAGATATTGAAGAGCTAATTTGGCTCAGAAGAAGAACAATCCAGAGACTGGGAGGTCAGTGGACCCTACTGAGGTAGGGGGTATGCATCAATGAGTCTTGACCCTGTAGTGTCATTGTTACTCTAGGGGGTCATCTCTACAGGATACCAGAGGTAGTTCTAACTATTGTCCCACCTAAAAAGTACCACAAGGTAGTATCTCATACTAAAAAAATCATCTTCTTCACAATATGTTCAAAGGGTGAACATAAGGACACTACAAGCACTACAGCCTCGATCCAAGCACCTTCTGTCCAATAGAAGAAGGTCAACAAGATTGCAGAAAAGCACAAATATTCCTTCTGCATGTAGCCATCTCATGTAACCCGACTGGTTGAACAAATTCAACCTTTCCAGCAACAGGTTCAGGACATCCTTTCACAAACCAAGCAACACAACGTTTCCATCAAGGAAAGCAACTCACAAAGATTCAAATTCAACAATCGCTTTCCCCTGTCCCCTGGGAACTCAACTCAATGGAGGCCATTTCTTCCTAAGGAGGGAGGATTGATCCAAGTGGATATCGGTGGCCACCCACCTATTCCAATTGGCACAAAACATTTTTCTGTCAACTTACTATGTTTAGCAGGTTTTTTATTCCTAAACTTTTGAGGCCATTTTGAGGGCCTAAATGAAGTTTTTTGGGGGATTGAGCACCTCAATGACGGCCAAAGGCTCTGATTGATCCCCCAAAATGAATCCCATCGATGATACATTCCCAACGAGCTATTGTGCAGCCCAAAAAAATATCCTATGCCAAAGCTACGCCCCAAGGAAGTTGATACACCAAAGTACCCAAAATGGGGTGCACAAAACTATTGGATTTTCATCTTCCAGGGTTAGGGTTTTGAATTTTATTTATCTTAAAAATCCCTTTAGAGCCCCATTTTAATCATCTTCTTACGAATGGGAGTACCATCACTTCTCTTCTCATAGACAAGCTACCACAATTCTAGAGAGTCTTTCACTATGCATTTCTATTGTTTTGCACATTTCGCTCATTAATAGAAATTGTGTATTACTGTATCTCTTTGTTTATGGTTTCATCTATGATATATTTCTGTTATATTATTGGATATACTAGATATCTCTGTACATTTATTTATTATATCTCCTCTCTCATTTCATGCCGAAAGTAATCTGGATCAAAGGAATAAGGCATAGAGCGCTTATTGAGTGTTATTCTCATTCCACAATCTAATTGGGTGGAAGAAGGGTGCATATTATGGAAGAAATATTATAAGGTATGGAAGATCATTCAACAACTACAAGAGGACTCACGTGAATTATATGAATTTGTGTAGTATAACAATTTATTTTGGTATTGAGATCTCCTATATATGTGTAAGAATTCCCATCTCAAATATAAGGAATTTTTCAAATTTTACAGTTCTTCTATAGGGGGACATTTGGGGTTCCTAAAAATTTGCCACAATGTCGATAATTATTTTTAAATTATTTTTTATTGCGAGGCATGAAAATTGATTGTCGAATTTTTATGGCTAAATGTTTGGTTTTCCAATACAATATGGAGAGAAAATAAAGACCCCAAGTCTCCTATAACGATTATCCATACCAAGTCAATGTTTGAAATATGTTTCAATGGATTTTAGTACAAGTCTACCCAAGTCCAAAGGAAATAATGTCATCATGGTAGTGGAGGATCAACTCATAAATTATGAACATTTTTCTTTTCTTTATCATCCTTTTAAGTCATGTACAATAACTAAACAATTAATGGAAACAATTCACAAGCTACATGGAATCCTCAAAATTATTGTAAGTCATAGAGATCTAATTTTCACTGGTAACTTTTGGAATGAAATATTTTCTTATTTGGGTACACAATTGGCTCACACATCCTCTTACAATCCTCAATACAATGGGAAAATTGAGATTGTGAATAAATATCTAGAAGGGTACATTTTCATTACTTTGCACTTGATAAACACAAACAATGGATCAAGTGGTTTCCCTTGGTAGAATGGTGACACAACACATCCTTCCATACATAATAAAAATCGTCCCCATTTATGGAACTTTATGGATATCATCCTCCATCCATCACATCACCCTTGAGAGGGAAATGGAAGGTTCAAGTAGTGTAGAACTAACTACAGAACCAAGAAGAGGTTCATTGGATACCGATAGACAATGTAGCTATAGAAAAAACTAGGATGAAAAAATAAGTAGATCAACATAACAATGAATGGGCATTTCAAGTGGGGAATTTGGTAAAAGAAGGATAATAAATTAGAACCCAAGTACTATGGTCTCCATAAGGTGTTTTAGAGGATTGGAAGTATGGCTTACAAATCAAATTTTCCTCCATATTCACATGTACATCCAATCTTCCATATTTCTTTCTTAAAGAAGTTAATGAGTTGTCAGATCCCAGTTCAAACTATTTTATCAAAGATTAATGAAAAAGGGTAAATCATACTAGAACAAGAAGCAATCCTTCAAAGAAGGATCAAGCAACTACAAATTTGAGAAATTTTTTAGTACCTCATAAAGTGGAAGAACCTACCAGTAGAAGAGGTGACTTGGGAAGATGAGTTCCTTATGTAAAAACATCGATATCTACTCAAAGGTTGATGCAAACACTTGTTTGAAGGGGAGGGGCATGTTAATATTTATATATTTAGTTATTACATTTCAATTTTTATATTAGTATTTTCCTTATTGGTTATCTTGACTCTTTAATTGTAATTGTATTGTTTGTCTCTTATATATAGCAAGGAGACCTAGTTTTAGCGAGCATTTCATCTTGTACATTTGCTATATTTTAAAAATAGGTTTATGTTGAGCACACACATATACTTAGGGAGGGGGGGGGAGGGTGAATCAGTATAAGACATTTTTTTCTTATTAAAACATTAATCAACCATAAGAAAACAATCACATTTGATATCTATTATCTACAAAACATGGAACAAAAGCATTATGTTTGAACCATTTCGGGAGAAAACCACAAAAAATCTCTTTATAATTCTTTTTAGTGACCAAAATATTGTTACAAATATTTGAGGCACCAACCTACTAGAGACACCAATCCCCACTAGTCCAAACCCTAGTAGGAACCAACCTAATCTTACAAATATTCATAGACACCAATCCCCAATGCTAAGAACCAACTTAGCAAGAGACATCGATCTATTTGTGTCAGTTGCACCTACCTTCACCAAGTATGCTATCTATTTCTTCCTTCGCCTGGTACACTCGCTATGTCTACCATCACCAAGTGTACTCAATGCTTTTTCCTACTCACTATTTCTCCCTTCACTAGGTATTCTCACTACTTTTGTCGTTACCGAGTATGAATCAAATTTGAATTTACAAATGGTGACTTTCCCAAAGCTTGTTGTTTTAGGCTTCTTTCTAAGAAAGAAATTGTGTAGCATGCCACATATCCATATTTTCAAATCTGATTCTAAAATTTTTACCTATGGTAATTTTGTATGTCTCCTCAGATCCCTGAAAATTTCTTAGTATGAAAATTCCCAGAAAATAATCTATAGTGAAAATGTCAAACTGACATGTTTGAAAATTATCTTAGGACCATTCAAAAACCCTAACTTACATGGAGAATATCTCATAAAGTGTAGAGAAATAAAATTTGAAATTTTTACATGAGGTACTTCTGTATGTCTCCTTAGTTCTCTGGAAATTTCACAGTATGAAAAGTCCCAAAAAAGACGTTGTAGTGAAAAATTCAAAATGACCTATTTGAAATTGATCTCTAGACCATTGAAAAACCATAACTTTCACAAAGAATATATCAAAAAGTATAGTGAACTAACATATGATATTTTTACATGGGTGATTTTATATATCTCCTCATTTCTCTGAAAATTTCACAGTCCCAATAGTCCCAACAAATAAGTTATAGGGAAAGTGCTAAGATGACTTGTTTGAAAAAAAATTCAGGACCATTCAAAAACCTTAACTTCCACAGGGAATATATCTGAAAGAATAGTGAAACAAAGTTTGAAATTATTACCATCTATACCTAGAGATCTTGCCTCCATATCCTCAAAATTTCAAGTTCTAAAATGTCCTGGAAAATACGTTATCAAGAAAATGTCAAGATGAGCCAAAACTAATTTTGCAACTCTTCCCTTTTGGAATGATATTCAATATTTCTCATCCACTTCGTCCAATTGTATTACATTTTTTACATACATACTTTCTGCTTTTATACTTTTTCATAACCTTTCATTAAGGGACATTTCCATTAATTAAATAAATAATTCTCTTTTTTTTATTTTACTTTTCCAAATGCCATGGGAAAATACCCAAACCCGTGGGTTTGAAACCACCATTTCACTTTTTTATTTTTTCACATGCACCCCTTCTTTAATATACTTGTAAGATTATATATATATATATATATATATATATATATATAT
>ML788951.1:669341-684309 GCA_009831015.1 Picea engelmannii
TATATATATATATATATATTGGAAATTCTATGTGTATTGTAATTTCTTAATGGAAACATTAATCCTTTGACATCAATGAAAATAATTCCAAGAATTTCCCCATCAAATATGTTTCTCATTCATTAGTCTCTCTCATTTGCAAGGCATGAAGTTACTTCTCTTTCTCTTTTTATGTTACTTGGGTGTTTTGGTGCATAAAATGGGAACTATAATAGTAGCAGTTAATATAGTTTTGGACAATTATCTAACACAATATGATACTATTTGTAGTAAATATGAAGTCACCCAAGCTCTAATTTTGGAGTTAGATTACCCAAGAATTGTTGCAGTAGATGTAAGGAGTTGGTATACACTAGGGACCCAACTTGTTCAAGAGAAAAAAGTTTAAGCCAACTTACAAGTACAAGAATAGTTGTTTTAGGATGGGAAAATAGAATACATGGAAGTGACCAAAACAATCACTCATATTTGGTATGTACATGGAATTGGTTTGAGATATGAAATAAGATTTTAACCTAAATATACTGGAAGTACGAGATACCTCGATACAAGAAAAGATGATATTCTTAGTGGAAATAAAGCATGTCAACATAGTAGTAAAATGATTATTGAGAGAATGGTGTGAATTCAGAGAAAAACTAAACATTATCACTCCTAATATTTACAAAGTCTGCATTGATGTAGTAGAAGAAGAACCTCAACATAAATTGGAATGGACAAGCCCAGTGCATTGACAACTATGTTTCACCTTCACCAACCCTAGTCCTTCAATGAGTCACTCTTCAATATTAGAAAATATGGTGAATACTGGTAACATTCAAATTGACAAACCATAACTAAACATTGTAAATGATTTTGTAAACCTTTATATTTCCATCTACTCCTTGGTTCAGTAAAATGATTATTTTGGGGTTGGGGGAGATGTTGGAGTAGTGTAGTTGAATAATTTAATAGCTTAAGTAGTCATCTAGACATTGTAATAAAATGAATAGTTGAGTGGAAGTTGAAGTCGACCAGATAGTTGGGTTAGTCAATTGTTTGGTTGGGTTGACCAATGAAGTTAGTTATGGTAGTCGTAACTACTTCCACATTTTTGATTGTATAAATAGACATGAATCTAACATGTAATAGTTGTTATTGGTTAAGAAGATCATATTATTAAGACTAATTGTTGATGGTTCTATAATTACTTCTCTTCTCTTGTTCCTCCTTCTATGTATACATGCATGTATATTATTTCATAGTATGGTTTAAATTGATTTCACTATTAGTAATCGAATTTACTATGTAATCCCTTAGATTACAACACATGCTAACCAATTGGAGGTAAATTAAATTTTTGAGTAAAATTTTCTATTCGAGAAGCTTCCTTTGAAAATAGTTTGGGTGGTGATTCTAATGTTCGTATCATGGAAAATTTGGTTGGATGGAAGCCATGCATTGTTTAGGAAAGAACTCCCCTCTTTTAAAAAACTAGCAAAGCAAGACTAAGGCCAAATGGTGGATACTATTCTTAATAAGGGTACTAGATAGGTCCAATTCCATCAATATAGTCCATAGGAGACAATATTCCCCATAAATATTCTCGTGTTTGATGTAATATCTATGAAAAAATCCCTAAATCCTAAAACAATCAATCAATGGTAGGTCCATATGAGGACCATACAATTGCAATCTAGGCAAGATAGTAGAATTCAATATATTTTGTTCTTAAATGAAACATATGAGGGACATTTATGGAAAGGAAGTGTGGGGATGGGGAGGGAGAAATTAATTTATGATCTTGAAGGAAGGAAAATAATTGAATTTGCTAGGGGTCTAAGAACTACCATAAATAACAAGGAAAATACCCTAGTCATGTACAAACAAATATCTATCCTTGATAACAAATGAGTTCATAGTGCCATAATGATTGGTGACTATATTATCATTATTCATGTACAAACGACTATCTATCCTTGAAAACAAAGGATTTCATGGTGCCATAATGATTGGTGACTGTATTATCATTATAAAGGAACTTTTCCCTTATAGTGTTCCTCCTAATCCTCAAATGTATTGACTATGTGAATGACTTCGTGAGGTGAGAAAATATTTTGAATCCTTAGAGTTATTTCATGTATATGAAAACCTCAATAAGGAGGTGGATAACAAATTCAACCAAGGGACCCACCATGATGAAGGAAAGGAATTTAAAAAGGAGGCAATTATTTTTTCCTCCATGTTTCCCTTCCATTAATGCAATTGGGTAAACCTCTACAATAAAAAATACATGTCATCTACTGCATTTACAAGGTTGAAGAACCAACATCCATAATTTCCCTATTGCATTCATGACTCCATGTAACACCCTGTTTCCCCCGGTCTGTAAAAATAACTATACTGGCCAAGTGTTTCAGGATAAATCCGTAAGTGCGGACACAAACCGATCTCCCTAGATCCACCTGGATCTAGAACAAAACAGGACAGAATAATACACTTTCCCTAGATCTAGACTATTGAATGAACTAAGAGACAAGGATTATGGACATACCTTATGAATGCTTTCCTTGAGTCTCTGTTGTTCCAAGCTTTGCTCCAATGCTCTTGTTTCATTCAGATCACAACAGTACAAACCAATCGAAGTGGAAGCAGATCAATGTGTTCAATAGCTAATCTATACATATGATCAAGGAGTTATCTAATAAAGTGACATCATCTTTATAGGAAAGGGACATATTACTGCATTAAATTGATAGAAAGTGAAACTTACAACCTGAGCCTTGATGTTGTAGATCTCCTTTCGATGGCTCCTAGCTCTAACACACACACTTCCTCATGCATGAAGAAAATCAACTACTTTTGATGACCTTGTTGTTGTCTCTAGCTACTATAGCATCAGTCCTCCATACAGTCTTGCACTAATTCTCCAATCAATCTCTTACTATATTGCTGCTTGCTTAACCCTTTTAATGAGCATTCCTCTCAATTTATAAGAGAGAATGGATTAGTTACTTGGATAGGAAATGATCCCAAGATATCAGGAAAGCCAGTACTTAGATAACTATCTGCTAGCCAACTCATTCTTCTCAAAGATTCCCTTCTAGAAGGCTCGAGAACTTCATCTTTTTCCTCTTTAAGAAGATGTTCGCACCCTGGCCATTAGATACAGTGTGACCCCTCGCACTCCATCTTAAAGAAGCCTGCGAGAATCAGGCATTCTCGCAGGCAAATATATAGGTAGCCTGCGAACCTCCTTCAAAAGCATGATTTTTGGAAGCAGACAAAGGTAACTTTTCTCAGGAAAGTGTTCATAGTGAAGAGCTTGATTTTCCATCATCATAACATCAGTACAATGACCAAAATTGTGGATAACAGAATGCCCCCCAAATTCTGAGAGTGGAACCAGTGACAGTTGATAGACTTTGTAAGCTGCATGTGTGTGTCAAGAACGAAGAGCACATCTAATCAGAAACCTGCAAACATCCAAGCATCGACAAAATATCATGTATACCAATTTCTGAGGTAGGCATTCCCATACTCAGATCACAGACTGATGACAGCATAAATCAAGGTCATGGCCACCAATCATACACTGTGTATCCATGCCATCACAAAATAGCATAGCCACTTGAATACACTGTGGATCTATGCGACAAAGTTTTAATCAAGACGACATAGCCACGAAACATACACAGTGGATCTATGTGTCGTAAATTATACGTACTCCATCGCAACCTGGATCACAAAGATAATATCCAAGGTCTTCAATCTCATCACCCAAAGTACGAATCTAACCATGTGATTACATGTGTTGAAGTCGAACATGGCAGAAGCCACTTGATTACCAGTCATTGATGCAACCGTTAACAAGTGCGAGGAAAATTACCATTGATGTCAATGACTCCCAAGGTACTATAGTACAATCCATTGAGTGTGAATAAATGAGTTGATGTCGAACATCTGACGGAATCTTTCGATCAGGGGTCAATGATGTAAACCCACTATCGAAAGCGAGAAACTTTCGATTGAGGCATGCAAGCTTCAAGGTACTAAATAATTTCTAAGTCTTGATTCCGGATAATGTGTTGGAGTCGAAGGAACAAAACTCGTCATAGAAGGGCCTTAATATATCCCCCATCAATGATATGAAATGAGTAACAGAGTTTGAAGGTAGAACAGAGCATGTAGAAATTGGACTTTGGACATAGGGAAGGCCGACACAGAATGAATGGATAACTGCAGATGGCCGACTCAATAGAGGTTTCAATTGGACTTCTCTTGAACATATGAACGACACAACCAATGATTTGGTAGCATTGATTCAAAGACGACGCATGGAAATACCTTGCAATCAATCGAAAGAGAGACAGATGGATTTCCCAAACCGACTTCAAATGATGAATAGGGGGTGTCATGTTCAAGAGCGATGCTTACTACCAATCAATACAAAGATGAAATATATTCCTTTCCCAAATTTCCCCCACCATTTCTGGAAAGTACCTCTTTATTTTTACACAAGCTTGAAGAGGATCACATATGCTTGTTGATATAAGCTCATCCTTCGGACGAGTCCCTCAGAGTATTTTTAACAAACCCTAGTAAGGAGTGGTTCCGTCCCATCACGGGTCTGTCAATGTTTGTTTAACGAGTCCAGAGATAGTAAACTCGAAGGTTTTTCAAGATTATAGAGTTTGTAAAAACGATTAAAAGAGAACTCTCTCAGTTCCTTTTTCGTACAATAGTCCAACGAGACCGAAAAAGGGTTAAACTATCGCTCAAAGGACGCATACTTCAAATACTTTAATGAGCATGAAAATAACAAGATCACTCGGCAATCTTTTCATGTTTAGAGAGTCTGAAAAGAGCTTAAAGATAACTCCAGGGGGGTTCCTTTTTCGTATAACCACAACGATCCCGAAAAAGAGATAAACCGACGCTTGATCATTTTCTTATGTTTTTCACAAGCGCAAGAATGGATAAAAGGCGCTCGAGGTTTTATGTCAAAACCATAACAAACAATCAAAATCAGACCACACTAGGTAAAAATTATGTCCATAATCATCCATGTTTTGCACCTGCCAATTATTCCACTCATTTTCACATTAGTGATTAGGGTTAAATGTTAGAAAAACAGGACCGCGGAGAAATAAAATAAAACAAATGTAGAAACAAAACACAGAAGACACACAATACAAGAGAGACATAGATTTACGTGGTTCACCCAGTGTGGGCTACGTCCACTAGAGAAATTGCCATGTCCTTCCTTTATTATTATCCAACAAATGAAGGGATACAACCTATAGCAAAACCCATTGTAACTTCCTCTTCTTTCTCTCACAGTCTCCTCTCTCAGAATACAATATTCACCATAATCCATAGTCGTAATACATTTCCCTCATAAAAGAGGGTTTCCTTCTAGGGAAAAAAACCCTAACATAATCTCTACCGTTAGATCTNGATGGACCCCCCGGACCCCGCAGAAGGGGTACCCCCCTATGCACTCCCCCGCATGGAAGAGTGTACATACTTTTGGGGTTTAAATACTTCATGGGGTATAAACACGGCTGAAAGCAAGGACCTCTGAATCAGGAAGATAATCAGGCTCCACAACCAACATTAAATAAACATAAAAAACCCACATTTGATATAGTAAAAAGTAATTATAATGAGTCAATAACAAAATTTACCATACTATTTCACCCTTTTACCATTGAGCTTCAAAAAACCCTCATTTTACCCTCTACCTTCGGTGTCGATTTCTGGGAGCTACGGGTGATCATTCGGTGAGCCGTCAGCAGTATTTTGGTAAGTTCTCAATCCCTGATATTTTCATGGTTCAAAACTATAATTTCATTGGTTAAAAGTCAAGTTTTAAGTCAATTTTTTGAACCCTATGCGTGTGGAAGCATTCTCGCAGGTGGCCCATATGGGACTTGCGAGAAGTTCACACTATGCATAGTAGGTCACCTGCGAACAACGCAGAATTCAAAAAATTGTGCAACGTTTAGCCAATAGAAAAAGTTTAGCTCATTAATAAGATCATTAACCATGTTTATATGTTGCTTATGCAGGTTACTAGCCACAATCATGGTGTTAGAGTGGTAGGAACGAGAGCATGAGGATGACAATGCCAATGCCGAAAACCATCCTCCCACCATAGTTGCACTAAGAGACTGTGGTCTCTTAAAGTATTTCCGTATCCCGGGCATGAGAGCCCAAGTTCGATTACTGGAGTACTTAGTCTGAATGTGGGATCCGGACCAACAAGTGTTCATCGCGGGAGCTCATACATTGACTATTGACATCAAGGACATCTATTTCTTGACTAGATTATCCAGGCGCAGGTCCTATGTCAATTTGACTGGAAATAGAGCAGGGGGTTTAACAATGAGCGAATATTGCAACCAGTACTGCGTACCTGAGGCTGAGAGGAAGAAAGGGAAAGTTTCCATTTGGGGAGTAACTGATTTGACTCTCCGCACCATTCTCTTTACCATTGCTTGAATGGAAGGAAGTGTTGCTCCACATATGGCTCTACAGAGCTATTTTCAGTACGCCATCGAGTGTACTAAGCCCCGGGTATTTAACTGGGATGACGCAGTATTACGCAATATCAAGAAACAATTGACTAAGTGCAGGCATGGAAATCTGAAATAGTTTGGTTATGGATCATTGCTAGTATCTTTCTTCCTAGAGAGAGTCCATGTATTTCGTCTACAGGCTGAGTGGGATCTTCCTGGTCCGAGAGATCTGAGGATGTTGCGGTGGTGTCGGCTCATGGCCCGACATGTGGCAGGACCTATCGTCAAATATGACGATACTTTCTTTGACTGGTTGCAGAGCCATATGACGATGGTGGACGACTACGCATATGTCGGGCTGGATTTTCGAGGAGATCCAGATCTAGCACTTCCTGAAGACACTCAGTGGGGAGACCTCGGTAATAAGTACACAAATTTTTGTTTTTAAATGTTTTTTGAATTTTATCATATTGAAATGTTTTTGTTTTATAGATTTACCCAAAAACTAACACCAAATACTCGTTGATAATACAGACGTTAGACCATATAGACCTGCTAGCAGTTCTCCTATCCATCAACGAGGAGAGGCAGCAGTAACAGTTCCAAAGTACACCGAGGATTATCTAACGATGGAACAGAATTTAGAGGGTCTGATGGAAGACGTTCCAGATATGTCTCTGGAAGAGATTCCATGACGCGATCAACGTCACACTGTGGGAGTCTCTGCCTCTATGGGTCGACTGCTCCATAGAGCTTCTAGGACATTAGTGTGTTATCGTGAACGTCATCCATGACGCCATTATGTAGAAGCCAGGAGCTTCAATTTTTGATATTTTGGTCTTCGGACAAACATTTTGTAAAACAAACTCTTTTGATCGTTATATATATACACAACTTCTATTGGCTTACTTTACATTGTGTACATTTTAATGTGTTTTATTTATAAATGATTTAAATGTCTGTCCAATACATAATTAGCTAAAGCATCTGTTAATGTATTAATACATCTAGGAATATGTTGATATTCAATGTGATCAAAATGTCATTCCAAGAAGCGAATTCACAAATATACCCTCAATAAAGTAGGACTTCGAATAGAGTAGACATTACTTAGCTGTAGTACTACAAGCTACGATTCAAGTCACACAACCAAGTGATGAATTTCGAGAGAGATAGCATCAACCAATAATTTAATAACGATGCTATACTCTGTGATGTTTTTGGTTGCTCGGCCAAAACATACACCTCGTAAAGATATAATCTCGTTTGTTGGGGCATAGATTGCCCACGCAGTGGAAGCTAGGTTCCGAGTACTATGGCTAGCACCATCGGCGAAGCCAATATAAGGTAGTGAATACTCCAACATCTGGCAATCAAACACAACGTCACATAAGGGAAGAGACCAAAAAATGTCAAAAGAAAACTAAAGTAACACACACAGTATGATACATAAAATACAAGTACTAGTGCACAAATGACTCATGCATAGTACTTCTTTAGGTACAACCCATTTCTGGGTTCACTCAAAGGTATACCATCATAATCAACCAGCTCATACGCTCATTTTTCCAACACTCTACTAACAATGTAAGGACCACGCCACATTGGTTCGAATTTACCATCTCCTAATACATATTTATCTTGTTCATATAGTAGAACAAGATCTCCTTCAGAGAAGACACGAGGTTTGACATGCTTGTCATATTGTGCCTTAACACGTTTCTTCTGGGCTTCTATTACAAGCATAGCGTCATGCTGAGTCTCGTCTAGTCGCATCAGATACAACAAACGTTCCTCTTCAGCAGAAGTATTGGGTAAGAGTTCTACCACTAGTTTCAAAGAAGGTATTTCACATTCTATTGGTAGAATGGCTTACATGCCATAAACTAAACGAAAAGGTGTAAATCCTGTAGCAGTTTTAACAGATGTCCGATACGCCCACAATGATGAAAATAACATCGTGTTCCAGCTGGTTTTGTGGATTCCTATCATCCGTCGAATCATAGTTATGAGAACCTTATTGATTGCTTCTACCTGGGCATTAGCCTGTGGATAATAGGGTGTTGAGATATCATGATGAAGGCCCAACATTTTGGTAAGTTCAGACATCATATAATTTCTAAAATGACTATCGTGATCGGTAATGATAGCCTGAGGAACACCAAAACGAGTGATGACATGATTGAAAAGAAATAACGCTGCGGTCTTTCCAGTATTATCGAATGTTGGCATCGCCTCGGCCCACTTAGTAAAATAATCAACAGCTACGATAATGTAACCATGCCCCCCGACCGAGTGAGGGTGACATGTCATGAAATCAATGCCCCATTTTGCAAAAGGACCTACTGAGACCACAGGATGAAGGGGAGCAGGATGCGATTGAATCTTTTTATTATAGTTCTGGCAAGCATGACACTTCTGAACAACAGTAATGCAGTCGTTGAATAAGGAAGGCCAAAAATATCCTGCACGCAAGATCTTCTGGGCAGTAGCATACCCAGACATATGACCACCACATGCTCTGGAATGGCATTCATTCAAAGCTTTCTCAGCTTCGTCAAAAGTCAAACAACGCCGAAAGACAGATTCAATGCCTCGACGGTAAAGAGTGTCGCCGAGGATAATATATTGACGTGCTTGATAACGGATACGACGGCGTTCGATGCTAGACACAGCAGGCTGGAAAGTTTGAGTTTGGAGATATATAATGATATCTCCATACCAAATATTGTCAGTACTGATAAGGAAAAGTGATTCGTCAGGTAACGAATTGACTGCTACACTTTTTGTGGCAGAGTGAGGAAAATCACAGATTAACTCAACAAAAAGTAAGGATTTCTTCGACGTGGCGCGTTCGAATTCCAAGTCGAACTCCTAGAGAATGACAATCCACTTGGAGTACTTTCCCCCCAGCAATTGACATGTCAAAATATGTTGCATGGGGTTACAATGTGAAATCACTGTAGTTTTCCTGGAGAGAATATAATGATGAAAACATTGAACTGCTTGAACCGTAACCAGAGCCAGCTTTTCGACATGTTGTTACTTGATTTCTATTGAGGTGAGACTCTAAATCAAGTAATATATAACATGTTCGTCATGTGCATCATCCTCCTGGACGAGAACCATGTCGATAGTATACTCAGAAGCGTCTAGATAAATAAAGTAATCCCGACTATAATCAGGAGGGAAAAGAAGAGGAGCTTTCGTGAGGGACAACTTTAAAGCTTCAAAAGCATTGTTAGCAACCTTATCCCAGACAAACTATGAAACTTTCTTTAGAAGACGTGTAAAACCCTGAGTAATCTCAGCGTAATTCGGGATGAAGCGATGAAGAAAGTTTTCTTTCCCCTGCAAACTTTGTAACTGACGTAGTGAAGAAGGAGGAGGGAGATTAAGAATCGCCTCAAACTTAATAGGATCTACCTGAATCCCTTGATGTGAAACAATGAAACTGAGAAGACGGCTAGACTCTACGTAAAAGACGCATTTATGAGGGTTTAGACAAATGCAATAGAACCGACAATGAACAAAAATTGATCGGAGATGATTAGGGTGATCGACTCGGCGCAAAGAGTGAGATGAAAAATCGTCCAAATAAGGTTGAACGCTATACTTTATATCATGAAACGCATAAGACATAGCACGCTGAAACGTAGCACCTGCGTTCTTAAGACCGAAGGGAAGTTTCCTATAGGCGAAAGTACCCCAAGGAAAAATAAACGCAGTTTTATGTTGGTCATCGGGAGCGATGTTAATTTCATTATAGCCAGAAAATACATCCATGAGAGAAAAGATTTCACTACTGGCACAATCATGAACGATCTGGTGAACGAAAGGGGTTGGAAAGTTGTCCTTGGGACATGCTTTGTTAATATCCCGGTAATCAACGCAAACACGAATACTACCACCTTTCTTATCAATCGTTACAGGGTTGGAAACCCATTCTGTCAGATCCACGGGATAAATAAAACCGGCTTTGAGAAGTTCTTCAACTTCGAGTTTGATAGCGACTGCTTTACGTGGATGGACAGGATGGAGGCACTACTAGACTGGTTTAGCTCTGGGGTATGTCTTGATTTCATGAACAATAATAGCAGGGTCGATACCTGACATCTCTTCGTAACTCTAGGTAAAGATATCACGAAATTCCTTGAACAAAGAAGTATAGGTGACAATTTCCTCTGGAGAACACGAAGCTCCAATGTGAACATTTTCAACTATCCCAGGTTTAACTGAAATATCAATGGGTATCATGGGAGAAATATTACTGAGGTTCCCTTCCGCAAACACATCACGTGTAGATCCAAGAACAGTCGATATGACAACAACGGTCGACGGAGTCGAAATCCGCTGGTAATTCTCGAGAGTGTGTTGTTCTAGAAACAATATGGAATGATGATGCCCATCATCCCAAGGTGTATCAGCCATGAAGGAAATGATCATCTCGTCAGTGGGAAAGAAGACACTGAAAGGATCGGGAGACAACTCCTCAAGAGAGGGTGTAGAAGGTCTTGTCGATTGAATCGCATGATAGGGAGACTCAACTGGACTTAATGGCATGACGTCACCGAAATGAGTATGATCCCCAGGATCAGGGACTATCCAAGGGTCAAAAGACATCGGAAGTTCATGAGGAACAATAGAGATCATATTAATAGAAGAAACGAACGAGCGTAGAATATCGGGTGGCGGCAGTATGGGAAAAGTACCCATTAATGAAGAGTCTTTTAAAAGACCAACTCCAACATTCTCGTAACCTGGTGGGGTTTTAGCTATAAACGACACTTTTCCAGTGCGAGTATCAGAATTAAAGAAGGCAAGTTGATAAACCGTAACGAATTCTCCTTGGTGAGGAAAACAGACTACACAGAAAAGTGTTGACACAACAACGTGCATAGAATATACCCAGCTACAACCAAGAAGAAGATTATAATCTAGGGGAGCATCGAAAAATTCCACTTCAACTTGGACGGTCTTACCTTCGAGAGTAACAGACAATGATGGAAGGACACCGTAAGGCTTAAAACCCGAGCCATTGAAGGCTTTCAAAGTATTTTGTGATTCAGTTAACGGAGGAGAGCCAATGGCTTTCCAACAAGTAAAAGACATTACACACGTAGAGGCACCCTCATCAATAACAGTTCGACAGATGCTCTTGTCTGAGACAATAACTTGTATCTGAAATGCAAGTTGTCGGGGTAACCTTGGAATATGGTCTTCCAAGTCAAAGACTATCAAATTCGTATCTGTAGGATCGATTCCACCTATCGCTTTCAACAGAGCCCTTCGTTGTGCAGGACAAGACTGAAGGACTTCAAGGGAAGACATCACTGAAGGTGCTTGGGCCAGATCTTCGACAATGCTATAGTTCTGGGGAGCACGAGCATGAGGATTGAATGTCGATTTCTTAACGACACCTTTCAGGGGTGGTCGTATAACTGTATCAAGGTTTGGTCGTTCGAGATGAAGAGGATCGTTGGTGGGTGGAGTCGGTGGAGAGGGTTGTACCAAAGCGAGAGGTAAATCATCAACCTTCTCCTTAGATGGAGTATAGTCTTTAGCTCTAGTGGTAAGTGCAACATTGTCTTTCGTAGAATCATCGGTACACATAAAAATGTATGATGTCGTAGAAGTAGATGGTTGGTCGTGGATGACCAAGGAGGCCTGTTGCTGAGACGGGAAGGGCTAGGACAAGACTGTCGGCGTAGAGGGTTTTGGCATTCCTTGAAGGAACTTGTTAACCTCGGTGCGTCGAGGAAAATCCTTCGTGTAGTGATCGTCACCACAGATAAGGCAAGGATAACGTGGTTTGCGCTTATCCCGGTCGTCAACAGGAGGGGTTTTAGTTTTCTCATTTAGATTATTATTTTTACTCTCCTTATTTTTGCCTCTCCATTTCTTTGATTTATTTTTACTAGTTGGGGTAGATTGAACAACATTCACTTCCGAAGTTTTACCGGCGAGAGGAGGAGAAGACGAAGCATTTTGAACATTAGAAGATGTGGATTTAGGGGTTTTACTTGAAACAGAATGTGAGTGGGTATGAGCAGTACCAATCACACCATCAGCTGCATGCGAGGCAGCTGGAGCACTTGAAGTGCTGGAAGTACCAGGATGAGGCAAATCAGGTAATAAATCATAAAGAGTTCCCGTTTGCGAATAAACGAGATCAAGATATTGAGCACGACTTATATCCTTCTCTTCTGTAACAACCCCTCCCATAGCAATGTCTTTACCGATTTTGTTCACAAAATATTTTGTAAACCATTCTGCCAGTAACTGATTGGGAAGCTCAAATTTAATGAGACGTCGCCTCCTTCACCACTCATGAATATGATTAGATATATGAGTGCTTGTACTTTGTTTGAAGGAAGTTAAAATCTTCGTCCTAGTATCGTAACGGATCGGTAACTTGTAGTGTGTGAGAAAATCCATAGCTAGGGTGTTGAAATCAGAAAATAAACCTCGTGGTAATTCAATATACCACTTCGCAGCGGAACCTGTGAGGGTTCGTTGAAAAAGACGTAGACGAATGGAGTCATCCATCAGCGAGTTGGACGAACACCATAAATGAAAATTCATGACATGATTATTTGGGTCCTCTCTCGCCTTGCCATCGAATTTCAGAATATCCAATGGAAGCTTAGCAGGAATAACATGCCATTAGGGAGAGTGACGAATAGGATCATTAAGAATCCTGGACAAATATGGCAAATCCAAGGTAGCAAGAAAAGGAAACTGTCAATTCACTTGTGGGTACTGGTGACTTTGGGGAGGAAGCCCTGTCAGCAAACCAGTAGGACCGTATGCAGTCTACCCATAAAGGGAAGACCCTGGCTGATTCGGTGGTGGCTGGATAGGATAGTAACCCCAAGGATTGTGACCTTGAGTTTGAGTAGGAACCTGAGGTTGAGTAGTCTATCCCGAACCCCAAATAGGATTAGTTTTACCTAGATAAGGTTGGCCTACAGTAGGGACAGTTTGGTGGCCCCCAGCAGTTTGAGGAAAGTTTCGTAGAAGTTGATTCCAATACTGGGCCAAGTCAAGAGGTATGTTTTGTCCAAAAGGTGAAGTTGGTCCCGCTACAGTAGGTATAGTTCCACCCAGAATTTTTGTACCAACCGTAGGTTGTGTAGTAACTGTGTTGTGTCCGGGAAAAGGAAAAGGAAAATGAACCGTACCACCCTGTCCACCAACGGGAATCTACAAGTTAGGTGCAACAGTCGGAATAGTGCCATTAGGATCAGGATTGCCAGGAGGAAATGGAGGGAGTGTCGAGATAAAAGCGGGAATACCTGGAGAACCAACTGGGGTTCGTGGAGGTGTTGGATTAGAAGCATTCAACAAAGAATTCAATGCATGGTAACCAGGAGGTAATGTCGGGATAACATCAGGTATTCTCTGGGTATTGATAGGAGCAAGAGTAGTTGCAGTAATTCTGGTTTGGACACGTAGTATTTGCGAGATGAGCCATCTCAGGAGGAATATCAAAATGGTAAGTGGTCACTACAGGTGTAGTTGCAGTCTCAGGAGATACTGGAGGGTTGATTTCATAAACCGGAGGTGGCTCAGTACCGAAAAGGACTCGTTGAAAATCAATCGACCACAAAGGATCTTGGCCTACTACACCAGAGGAAGGCCCAACAGTTGATTCAGAATATGTAACAACTACCTCTTCAGAAGGATTTAATTGCACAAAAGGTCATTCACTGCGATGAATGTGATAGTCCTCTCTAGTATTGGTAATTCGAAAATATTATAGAGAATCAGTGTGTTCTACCCGTGGAGGTGGTGTAGAAATGTCTTGGACTTCACTTTGATGAGGGGAACCTTCAGGGATACCCTTAGGTGTCGTCGTAGGTAAGGGTTGTGAAGCATCCAGATGTTTTAGGGATAAACCTTGCATCCTACGTGAACGTCGTGGAGGAGCAATTGTAAACAAGTGACAAGCTCCACGAAAGAAATCCTATGGTCAACTTCAAGAAACAACACACACTAGTAAACAAAAATCTAGGAAGCAATCACCAAGCAATCAATACCTTCTAATTTCAAAGCCACTAGTTGGTGATGAAATCTAACGTCGCAACAACGAGATGATAAGAGGTGGGGCTAGGGTGGAAACGTTACACTGACGACCTGCTTAATGGAATTACACCCTGGTGCAAGCTCCCACACATAATCGTGGGTATACCCTCCAAGGAGCCCGAGTGAGTCTGTCCAACGTCAATTCTAGGTACCATAAAGACTTTCCCCTTCACAGTCACCTTGGGTAAGAACCTAGAGAGATAGGCCACTAAGGTCACCACAAACAACAGTATAGCCTGGGGGCGCAGTCGTCAGTCCGATCCACACGGAAGGGCAGGGTATCTAGCCCGAAACCAACTCAAAGGCTTCCACTCATAATTGTGGGTATACCTCGGAGTGATCCCCGTAATACGTGCAATCTCTACACCGATGTCAAC
>ML788951.1:684556-706703 GCA_009831015.1 Picea engelmannii
TAGTGCTTGACCCTTGTGTTAGAAGGGCGTCCCAGGACAATATGTTGCAAATGGAATTTAACACTCCCTAACTCAAGATGCTATTGTGTGTTTTTGAGCTTTTGGAGAGTGTATCTCTCTTCCTACTCCAAAGCATTAGCCTAACTAAGTGTTGGTGTAAAAGAGCCCTAGAAAAGAGTTACTAGATCAATTTTAATATTACGCAATGTTTTTAAAAGCTGTTGTTTACTCAAAGGTAACAGAAGTGAAACTTGTGATGTATGACTCTGACCCAAATAATGCAAGGATAATGATGAAATATAATCCTTTTCATTCCATGAATCCTAGTTATGGGAGAGAGGGAACATTTTCCGAATCAATCTCAATACTATAATGAAAATGCAATGCTCAATTTCCTTTCATATGCCAATGCAAACAATCATATATCAAAGGAAAATCTCTATCCGTCTTTTTCAAATACTTCAATAAACTCTACAACTTGATTTTCAATGTTTTTGAAATACAAAAAATAAAATCTTGAAAGAAAACTCATTGTTCACTTTCCAAGAAGAGCTTTGATTAACGAGAAAAGAAAATCAAATCGAAAATAATCGAATGACAACAACCCAACCAATACTTTCAATGAAAGTAAAAACAAAAAGCAAACCAATGAGTTCCTCAATGCAAATGAAAAATGTCTTTTCGAACCACCAAGCAAATGAGAAACACAAAGCACTTAACTCTCAACCAATCACTGGTTCTCGGCCAAGCAGACACACTCAAATGAGAAAAGGAAAATGCCAATAAGAGCCAAGAAATGAAAGTCAAGCTACAAAGGGCAAGAAAGACCTTGAAACCCTAAATCTATTCGATCATGCAAACTAAAGCAAGAGATATGTAAATCAATGATATAATAAGCCAAAAAGATGTAATTCAACAAATCTAAGTAGTTGAAAAAGTCAAAACTCAACTCCAAAATTTTCAAAAATGTTGCTCATAGGCAAGCAGTGTAACACAGTGCGAGAAGATAGTATTCTCGCAGGCCACCTTAAAGCAAGGTGCGAGGTGTTCACAATGGACCCTATATGCAGGGTGCGAACCTGGCTAGTTCTCGCAGTTTGTAAGTACACACAGTGCGAGAATTCCTGAAGATAATAAAATTTTTGAAAATGCAAGAAAAATCCAAACTGGCTTATAGACCCAGAAGGTCTCTCAGGATATCCTGAGGACTCAGACACTGACAAAACAGGAGGAAAATGAAAATAGAGAAAATGGCCACAAAAAATTCAAAAAACCATAAAGAAAAAGGGAATAGGTCCCCAGCGGAGTCGCCAATTTTGTTTCAGGATAAATCCGTAAGTGCGGACACAAACCGATCTCCCTAGATCCACCTGGATCTAGAACAAAATAGGACAGAATAATACACTTTCCCTAGATCTAGACTATTGAATGAACTAAGAGACAAGGATTATGGACATACCTTATGAACGCTTTCATTGAGTCTCTGTTGTTCCAATCTTCGCTCCAATGCTCTTGTTCCGTTCAGATCACAACAATACAAACCAATCGAAGTGGAAGAAAATCAATGTATTCAATAGCTAATCTATACATATGATCAAGGAGTTATGTAATAAAGTGACATCATCTTTATGGGAAAGGGACATATTACTATATTAAATTGATAGAAAGTGAAACTTACAACCTGAGCCTTGATGTTGTAGATCTCCTTTCGATGGCTTCTAGCTCTGACACACACACTTTCTCATGCATGAAGAAAATCAACTACTTTTGATGACCTTGTTGTTGTCTCTAGTTGTTGTAGCATCAGTCCTCCATACAGTCTTGCACTAATTCTCCAATCAGTCTCTTACTAGCTTGCTGCTTGCTTAACCCTTTCCATGAGCATTCCTCTCAATTTATAAGAGAGAATGGTTTAGTTACTTGGATAGGAAATGATCCCAAGATATCAGGAAAGCCAGTACTTAGATAACGATTTGCTAGCAAACTCATTCTTCTCAAAGATTCCCTTGTAGAAGGCTCGAGAACTTCATCTTTTTCCTCTTTAAGAATATGTTCACACCCTGGCCATTAGATACATTGCGAACCCCTCACACTCCATCTTAAAGCAGCCTGCGAGAATCAGGCATTCTCGCAGGAAAATATATAGGTAGCCTATGAACCTCCTTCAAAAGCATGATTTTTGGAAGCAGACAAAGGTAACTTTTCTTAGGAAAGTGTTCTTAGTGAAGAGCTTGATTTTCCATCATCATAACATCATTACGATGACCAAAATTGTGGATAACACCAAGTATTGTGGAAAACTCAGAAATGTGAATGTGTGATGTGAATAATAGTATGAATATATATATATATATATTGCAGGATTGCTGAGAGGGGATGTGCTGAAAAAGAGACCATGATGGTTGAATAAAGGTGGTGGAAGGCACCTGGAAAGGTGGCGTTAACTTCCACCAAAACCAATACTCTATTTGGAATTCATTGGCTCGGAGAACTAAGAGCGACTCGCTGGCCCCGAATTAAATGACTCGCCAGGTTGGTAGGTAAATGGCTCCTCATGAGTAATGAGGGATGGGGGTGAACTGCCCATGCGTAGAGTCCTCGGACCTGACCACCGCAAGGAAACTCATGCCACACACAACCTCGCCGAAAGGAGAAAAGTCAGGAAGAGTGGGTGATCAAGGGGAGACATGAGGGAAAGAAGGAAAAGAACTCTGGAAAAATACAGAGTGAGTGATAGCGGAGAAGAAGGAGAGTAACCTTCATTCTTTGTCACTGGAAAAAAGAGACTTAGTCTCACAGCATCGTGGTCTCAGCTCGAGGGTGGCTAGTAATAATTTCGTTGGGAGTCGCTAAGTCTACGGTTGGGTGGAAATGAGCACCCCTCTTAGCAGTTGCAATCACATCAGGTGTTATTTCTGATAAGTGTTTTACATCTTGCATCTTGAAATTTATATGATGACATGTATGCTCATAGTCTATGCAGTTTATGAATGGTTTGAGTATAAGACTATCTGTGTGGTGTTTTGATCAGAAATGGTGGTTTCATGCTTTTATTGGAAGGACCACGCATGGCTTATGTTTATAGATAGATTTGTATATATATATATATATAATTAATTTGGACTTCAAGTATTCTTTTGGGAAATCTATGCCCTTATTCGTCCCCAGAAATACCCGAAATATATCTCTCCATAGAGATACCCTTCTTGGAAAGCTTACCAAGAACCTAGAAAAGTATTTGAAGGTCCAAGTCTTAGTAAGCCTCTACAAGAAATCCTGAAATGACAACGTAAGGATAAGTATCGATTGACAGACGATATCCTGTCGGAAGATCTACAGTCATTCACGACTGTTATATTGGAGAAAGAAACAAGGGCGTTAAATGCCTTAACTCTTTTCATTTATCTTCGTGAGTAGCAAAGAAATCAGGACCGCAGATCCCCAAGGTCCATGGGAGTATCTGGACCGTTGTTTTTTCCACGTCCCGGGAGCAGCGGGATAGTGCACAGTGTGGGACATATCTGAACCGTCAAATCTTAGTTAGAAAACCCGACTATTGTTGGATCTGTCAAGAGATGCATGAGGGTTAAGCCCTCGTGAACAGAGGCGAAAGTCCCGAAAGAGGAGTTGGTATCAGGATTTCAGACTTCATGATTTCGGGAGTCCCATTGCCAAGAGGTCGGTCTCTCATCTTCATAAATCCTGAAAGAAATAGGATGGAGATTTTATCTGGAATGGTCACCTGGATCAAGGCATAGCCAGGAGGGCTAATGTGACAAAGGGCATTTTGTGAAATCGAAAATTGGGAATTCGGGAGTCCCATTGACAAGAGGTCGGGTTCTCATATTGATAAGTCCTTAAGGGAATGAGACTGTGGTCCTATGAGAAGTGGTCATATGGACCAAGGCATATCCCAGGGGGGTAATTTCTGATCGAAGCCTCTTCAACATTTCAGCATTTTGGGGTTTGCAGAGTCGAAAGAATCGACTCGCTTATACCGTTGAGTCACGAAATGCGAAAACGCGCCTAGTTGTTTGGCCTGTGATCATGATCAGTGATCACACAGAGGTGGGAAAAAGGGAAGAGCTAGCCTATGCTAAGCCCCGTAGGATTTCGGGAATTATGTCCCTCGAGAAAAGGCAAAAAAATTATTATGTCGTAGTGGTTGTGTGTCAAATTGGTATCAGAGCATGGTTACAACACTTGGCCTACTTGGGCTCATGAACGAGTTGCGCAGAAACTCCATTCGGAACACTCCTAAAAAGATTAACCCCCTGTCTTAACCTTCCTAATCAAAAGACGAAGTTAAGAATGAAAAACCCCTATTGTGCATGTACATGTGAAAATATAAATTATGTATTGGTTATAAATAAATATAAATATTGACTAACAACCAACATTTTTCCCTTTTGCACACAAGCGGAAGATCAACCGTAGGAAATTATCAACGCATAGTATGGTGACTGACCATGAAGTGGGAGAGGGATCCCACAATAGAGATGAAGATTCTGACGAAAGGAGGGAAGTAGGGACCCCTACAGGTCTAGACGAGACTGTGAGGAGCCTCATAGTCGAATTATAAAGCTGGAAGGCCGACAATAAAAGGATGATGAAAGAACAAGAAAAGAAAACAGAAATTAACACAGTTTTACTACTGAGTTTATCCGATCTACAAAGACAAATGAAGCATGAACCTGAAACTCAGAAACATGGTCATATCAGTGGCCACATTGAGAGGATCACCTTGAAAAAGGTCCACCCCAGAGGTAAAGGACAAGCGTCGGATGATTCCCCTAAGCAGGAAGCTGGGGATTCAGAGGGCTCTTCTAGCAGCAGAACCAGTTCCTATTCCCGAAGGAAACAAAAGAAGCAAAAGTATTCCAAAGGTCATAAATTTGAAGAATTCAGAAAAGCCAAACCACCCTACTGCGACGATAAAATAAAGAAGGGAGAGGAAGCAGAGGCCTGGCTGCTTGGACTAAAGAAGTATTTTAGAGTGCATGACTTTTTAGAAAATATGAAGGCCCAAGTGGCCACCTTTAAATTGAATAGAAAGGATTCCATTTGGTGGGAAGACCTTAAGAATGTGAAAGGGGTTCGCGAAGAGGACCTGTCTTGGGAATGGTTTGAGAAATAATTTTGAAAGAAGCATCTTTTGGAAAAATATTTCGACGAAAAGACTAAAGAGTTTTATGAACTAAAACTGGGACAACTCACTATAGAAGAATATGTCCACAAATTCCTTGATTTGTTGAGGTATGTACCCTATATAAAAGCAGAAAATGCAAAGGTGAAATGCTTCATCAGTGGACTACCTAAGGACTATCGGAATAGAATTGAATTTTATGAGCCAAAGGCTCTAGAAGGCACTATTGGAAAGGCGACCTATTGTCATGAACAGTTTGGGCATCGAGCAGACCCTCACGAAGGATGGAAATGGAAGAATAGTTCAAGATTTCAGAAAAGGGGAATTAAATCCCCAGGATTTAAGAACTATAAGAAGAGCTCAAGAATGAGCTTCCCATCCCGGAGTATTCACTAGTAGAATTTTCCCTCCTTGAGTGGAAATAAAACTTCTGGACCCATATCAGTGAAGACTAATAACCCAAAGAGAGAACCTTTGAAATGATGGGGTTGCAAGGAAGAACATCTATTGAGAGATTGTCCACACCGACAATAGAATAGTCGGAGGATTTATAACTTCCAAGAAGCTACTACCATCAATGATGTGGCTAGGAGTGAGCCACAAATTTATGCAGCCTTGGATAATAACCAAGCTGACCACCAAGCTTCAGTAGTGGAAATAGAATGTATGATTTCCAACCATCTAGTGTCTGTTTTAATTGACCCTGGTTCAAATTCGAGTTATATAGCCCCTAAAGTTGTTGATAAGTGTAAACTGCAGTGACAAAAACATACCAATCCATGGTTGGTACAATTAGCCACTGGCACCAAAAGAAGGGTAGCAGAGGTTATACGATCCTGCCAATTGATGTTGGGTAGATTCCCCACCCAAACAACTCTTAACTTAGTACCCCTGGGATCGTATGATCCGTTGATTGGTATGGATTGGCTAGCCACCCATAAAGCCAGATTGGACTGTTACCATAAAACCTTAGAATGTGTACGTAAAGAAGGGAAACAGATAACCCTTCAAGGGATCCGAAAACCTATCCTGGTGAGACAAATATCAGCTCTACAAATGAGAAAGTATTTCCGAAAGGGATGTGCCCTATATGCAATACAATTGTTGAAAAGAATCGAAGGTGAAAAACCAACCCTTGACTATCACCCTTTCCTGAGAGAATACTGAGACGTGTTTCCAGAAAAGGTATCGGGTTTACCTCCGAGAAGGGACATAGACTTCTCGATAGAACTTGCACCGGGAGAAGTGCCCATGTCTAGGACACCCTACCAAATGAGCACACCTGATTTAGTTGAACTCAAGTTGCAATTAAAAGAAATGATGGATAAAGGCTATATTCGGGAGCAGTGCCCATGTCTAGGACACCCTACCAAATGAGCACACCTGATTTAGTTGAACTCAAGTTGCAATTAAAAGAAATGATGGATAAAGGCTATATTCGGCTTAACGTGTCTCCATGGGGAGCACCAGTCCTGTTCGTGAAAAAGAAGGACAGTACCCTTAGACTGTGTATACATTATAGGCAACTCAATAAGGTAACCATAAAGAACAAGTACCCCTTTCCTAGGATTGATGACTTGTTCGATCAATTGGGGGGTGCGTCTATTTTCTAAAAGATTGATTTGAGGTCGGTATACCATCAAGTCTGAATCAAGGGTGAAGACATCCATAAAACTACCTTCCAAATGAGGTATGGTCACTATGAGTTTAGGGTGGTGCCATTTGGGTTGACCAATGCCCCTGCCACTTTCATGTGCTTGATGAATAATGTACTTAGCAAATTCCTAGACAAATTTGTGCTTGTTTTTATTGACAATATATTAATTTACTCTAAGAATAGAAAAGAGCATGAAGAACATCTTAGACTTGTTCTGCAAGTGCTAAGAGAACATCAGCTCTATGCCAAATTCAACAAATGTGAATTATTCAAGAAGCAAATACATTACTTAGGCCATGTTCTCTCCGAAGAAGGAGTCGCGATAGACCCTGACAAAATCAGGTCTATCATGGAATGGCCTACCCCAAAGGATGTTTCAGACATCAGATCCTTTATGGGATTAGAAGGATACTATAGGAGATTTATAAAAGGATTCTCCAAGATTGGTTGTCTAATCACTGCCCTCCAGAAGAAGGGGACAAAATTCCTGTGGACATAGAAATGTGAAGAAACATTTCAAACCCTGAAACATCTACTGACCCATGCACCTATGTTGAAGATTGCCAATCTAGAAGCTAACTTCCTCATGTGCATAGATGCCTGTAAGGAAGGGCTCGAAGGAGTCCTTATGCAGGAAGGAAGTGTGATCTGCTATGAATCCCAAAAATTGAATGAGCATGAAGTCAACTATGTGATCCATGATCTAGAGCTGGCTGCCATAGTGCATGCCTTGAAAATGTGTAGGAATTACCTATTGGGAAGAAATTTTGTACTTATGATAGATCATTGTGGATTGTGATACCTGTTTGATCAACCAAAGATCAATGCTAGGCAAGCTAGGTGGATGGCCCTCCTTAAGCGAGTTTGATTTCGAAATCAAACACATTAAAGGAAAGGAAAATAGGGTGGCCGATGCCCTTAGAAGAAGTATGAAAACAATTCACCTGGCAGCGGTGAGCACCTGCGAAACAAATGTCAAGGAAAGAATCAGAAATGCGCAAGAAACCGATCCCTTCGTCCAGACCGTGACCATGTACATACAACAAGAACCCACCGGAGTAAAATATGAAGGCTACCAGATGACCAAAGGAGGTCTGCTCACTTACAAAAGAAGATTTTATATTCCATATTGTGACGACTTGAAGAGGTTCATACTGGGTGAACTACATAAAAGACCCTATTCTGGTCATCCAGGATACCAAAAGATGATCACGACCACTAGGAAACAATTCTATTGGCCTGGAATGAAGAAATACATAGCCAAGTACTTGGCCAAATGCATAGAGTGCCAATAGGTTAAAGCAGAACACCAACACCCAACAAGATTATTACAACCTCTACCAATCCCAGAATGGAAATGGGAAACCATCTCAATGGATTTCATCATCGGATTACCAACATTGACCAAACAAAACGATGGAATTATGGTAGTGGTGGATAAATTGAGCAAGTCTGCCCATTTCATCCCTATCAAATCCACTTGCAAAGCAATCAATATCTCCCAGGTATTCATGCAGAAGATATTCAAACCACATGGTATGTCGAAAGAGATCATGTTTCACAGAGACACATAATTTACTTCTAACTTTTGGAAATCACTGATGGCTAGCTTAGAAACCAAATTGTTGTTTAGCACCGCCTATCACCCTCAAACTGATGGACAAATAGAAAGAGTGAACCAAATACTTGAAGACATTCTAAGAATGCATGTAATGCATCAACCCAAGAAAGGGAAAGACTACCTGCCACTGGCAGAATTCGCCTACAACAACGCCTACCAATCATCCTTAAAGATGATTCCCTTCGAATTCCTCTATGGTAGACCATGTAACACTCCAATCAGCTGGAGTAATCCTGTAAACATGATTTCTTTTGGACCTGACATGTTGAAATAAATGGAACAACAAGTGACTCAGATAAAACAAAACCTGAAGGTCGCTCAGAACCGACAGAAAAGTTATGCCGACCAAAAGAGAACTCCAAGAGAGTTCAAAATGGGAGATCATGCATATCTCAGGGTTAGGCCCAGGAAAAGTCCCCTGAAAATAGGAGTTTGTGCCAAGTTAGAACCTTGGTATTGTGGACCCTTTCAGGTCCTAGATAGAGTGGTACCTGTAGCCTATAGGCTAGCAGTTCCTCCCACAGTAAAAGCACATAATGTTTTCCATGTTTCGTTATTAAAGAAATATGTACATGATGCTAATAATATAATTGATTGGTCTGTGATCCATGTGGAACCGGAGGGAGAGTTTCTACCAGAACCTCAATGCATACTGGACAGAAAGAAAACCCCACTCTGGAATCGAACCATTGCACAGGTCAAGGTGCAGTAGAAACATTTTGGCCCAGATGACGCTACATGGGAAATGGAGGATGCCATGAAATGGGAATATCCGATTTTGTTTACACCTGTACATGCATGTCAAGTTGATAGATAGAACATCGAGGATGATGTTCCTTTAAGAGGGAGGGAATTGTAGCACCCTGTTTCCCCTAGTCTATAAAAATAACTATACTAGCTAAGTATTGTGGCAAACTCAGAAATGTGAATGTGTGATGTGAATAATAGTATGAACATATATATTGCACGACTACTGAGAGGGGATGTGCTGAAAAAGAGACCACGATGGCTGAAGAAAGGTGGTGGAAGGCACCTGTAAAGGTGGTGTTAGCTTCCACCGAAACCAATATCGTATTTGGACTTCACTGGCCCGGAGAACCAAGAGCGGCTCGCTGGCCCCAAATTAAATGACTCGCCAGGTTGGTAGGTAAATGGATCCTCATGAGTAATGAGGGATGAGGGTGAACCACCCATCCATAGAGTCCTCAGACCTAACCACCACAAGGAAAATCATGCCACATGCAACCTCGCCGAAAGGAGAAAAGGCAGGAAGAGTGGGCGATCAAGAGGAGACGCAAGGGAAAGAAGGAAAATAACTATGGAAAAATATAGAGTGAGTGATAGTGGAGACGAAGGAGAGTAACCTCACTAGAAAACAGAGACTCAGTCTCGCAGCATCATGGTCTCAGCTCGAGGGTGTCTAGTGGTAAATCCACAGGGAGTCACTGAGCCTACGGTTGGGTGGAAATGATCATCCCTCTCAGCAGTTGAAATCACATCGGGTGTTATCTCTGATAAGTGTTTTACATATTCCATCTTGAAATTTATATGCTGACATGTATGCTCATAGTTTGTGTAGTTTATGAATGGTTTGAGTATAAGACTGTATGTGTGGTGTTTTGATCATAAATGGTGGTTGCATGCTTTTATTGGAAGGACCACGTATGGCTTATGTTTATAGATAGATTTGTATATATATATATATATATATATATATATATATATATATATGCATATTGAATTAATTTGGACTTCAAGTCTGATTTTGGGAAATTTATGCCCTTATTCATCCCCAGGAATACCTAGAATAGATCTCTCCACAGAGATACCCTTCTTGGAAATCTTACCAAGAACCTGGAAAAGGATTTGAAGGCGCAAGTCTTAGTAAGCCTGTACGAGGAAGAATGATCCTCTTGAAATCCCGAAATGGAAGCATAGGGATAAGTATCGATCGAAGGATGAGATCCTATTAGAATATTTGTGATCATTCACGATCGTTAGATTGGAGAAAGAAATGAGGGCATTAAATGCCTTAACCCTTTTCCTTTATCTTCGTGAGTAGCAAAGAAATCGGGACTATAGATCCCTAAGGTCTGTGGGAGTATCTGGACCGTTGGTTTTTCCATGTCCTGAGATCAGCGGAAGAGTGCACAGCGTGGGACAGATCTGAACCGTCAGATCTTAGTTAGAAAACCGAGCAGTCATTGGATCTATCAAGATATGCATGAGGGTTAATCCCTCGCGAATAGAGGCGAAAGTCCGGAAAGAGGAGTTGGTATCGGGATTTCAGACTTCAGGATTTCAGGAGTCCCATTGACAAGAGGTCGGGCTCTCGTCTTCATAAATCCCGAAATAAATAGGACGGAGATCTTATGAGGAATGGTCACCTGGATCAGGGCATAGCCAGGAGGGTTAATGTGACAAAGGCCATTTCGGGAAATCGGAAATTAGGAATTCGGGAGTCTCGTTGACAAGAGGTCGAGTTCTCATATTGATAAGTCCCAAAGGGAATAAGACTGTGGTATTATGAAGAGTGGTCATATGGACCAAGGCATAGCCCAGGGGGCTAATTGTTGATCGAAGCCTCTTCGACATTTCGGCATTTTGGGGTTTGCAGAGTCGAAAGACTCGACTCCCTTATACCGCTGAGTCACGAAATGCGAAAAGGTGCCTAGTTGTTTGGCCTATGATCATGATCAATGATCACATGGAGGTGGGAAAAAGGGAAGAGATAGCTTGTGCTAAGTCCCGTAGGATTTTGGGGATTCTGTCCCTGAAGAAAAGGCGAAAAATTTATTATGCCATAGTGGGTGTGTGTCACTCCATTGCTTTTTATGGTTGGAATTAACAAAGGTACAATATCATATATGGCTCATACATATGGGGTGAATTTTTAGGAGTTTAATAATGAAAATGAAGGTTTGATGACATTGTGCAATTGCAAGGTAATATGCCACCTTGACAACCTACTCTATGTGTTTCCCTCCGAGGTACCCCTCGCCTCCACATGGATGTTTCCATGGTGCATCGCTATTGTAGGAACAAGTGTTATCTCTTTTGTTAGTTGAAATATGTACAAAAATGTTGAAAACAATAAAACAAACGTGTTGATGCATAAAATAGGGACTTATATCTCCGTCACTTAAACAAAATAAATCCTCTACATAAGTCTCTTCTTAGATCTGTTCTTAGGCTTATATATAGTTATTTCTTATAATTTTTGTACCTAGTGCTCTGTTCTAAGGATTTTACAAAGTTTTATGTCTTCAAAAGGGCCAATAGGTCTCTATTCCTTTCCTTGTACAAATATCTCTATCCTAATATTATTCTTATAGCTATAATATCTTCTCTCAACAACCATCCAATGGCCCATTGTGGTCGAGTGTAACATTCACACAAGAACCAATTGGAAACACAATAACAATCGAGTCAATAAAAAATAGTTCTCTGTAGATATTATGAAGCGAGTGATCAGAAACAGATGCTATGTGAGATCCCTATTATTAGTGTAGACTATTCTCTTCTACTAATTGCAAGTTCTTCTATGTGCAACCAATGGATTAGGGTAAAATCATGAACATGGGTAACACTTTTGCTTGTTTTATGAGAATTTTTTTTATATTTTCACAGTTTCTTCAACTTCCGAAAATATTTTTTTTATTCAGAATTTCACTTTACAGTAAAAAAAAAACTTGTGAAGAATTTTGTTATCTTTCTACTCAGTATTTTTCAATTTGTTTTATTGAGATTTGATGTGTCAATTTGGAAATTGTTTGACAGTATTTTCCTTAAAAATGAAGGGAAATATAATGAGTTATGTTTTCCCCCCACAATGTATTCATTATTAAATTTTGTTTTTGACAAACGAAATATACTGCAACAATCTACAAAGACTCTATTTTTTTATGACTATAGTTTTGAATCTAACAGATGAATATTATAATTTCTAGAAATTTTTTAAGTTGACCAATCTAAAAAAGTTGCATATTTTAAATGCATGTTTCCCCGCATCGTGTATCTTAATTTTTACTTAAAAGTAAAATCTAAAAATACACTTTTGAAGAGAAAAATTTAAGGATTTTGAATATAAATTTTCCATAATTTTCTACTCTGTATTTTTAGAGATATGGACTTTTCATTTCATTGAATCATAATGTCACCTGAAAATATTATGCAATGATTTTTTTATAAAATTAAATAAAATTAGATTAAAAAAAAAGAAAATGAAAACAAATTATATTCAATGAAAGTAGATTCAATTTTAAAAATGTTGGTATCAATTCGAAAACTAAATTCTAAGTATTCATAGGAGTCTGCTACCTCCAAAGTTCAAGTAAGATGGAGAGAATTTGTAGTTTCCTACAAACAATCCCATTTGCAGGTTTTCGGTCGAATATTACTTTTGTTCGGCCCAAACCTTTTTTTTAATGAAATCAATTAAAAATAAACCGTTCGACTAAAATATTCTTACCCCAGGAAAACAATTCATCCGAAAAATATTGTACACGATTGTTGAGGGTGTCGTTAGGGCACCATTCGATTTGACATGTAAACTTTCGGACGAAAAATGTTTAGGCCGAAAAATCCTATCTTTCGGTTGAAAAAATGCCACTAGGAATTTTGGAGACCCGATTCTCACAAAAGTGTTGGAATGTACAGAGTGTTATGTCTTCAAAAGGGCCAATAGGTCTCTATTCCTTTCCTTATACAAATATCGCTATCTTAATCTTATTCTTCTAGCTATAAGGTCTTCTCTCAACAACTATCCAATGGCCCATTGTGGTCGAGTGTAACATTAACACAAGAATCGATTGGCAGCACAATAACAATTGAGTCAATAACAAATAGTTCTCTACAAATATTATGAAGCTAGTGACCAGATACAGATTCTATGTGAGATCCCTATTATTAGTGTAGCCTCTTCTCTTCTAATAATTGCAAGGTATTCTATGTGCAACCAATGGAAAACAATCCACTGCAATCCACTATGTCGTATATCCCTCAACAAGCATGTGAGGATGGAATGTTTGTGCAATGAGTTACCTTGTTGGTTATTTTCTTATAGTTCCATAAAATATTCTCTTCCTCCAAGTGTGGCTCACTACTCTATTTTTGTCTATGTAGTAACAATGCTAGTCACCAATTCCATGCCTATGGGGCATTCAATCTGTTTTCTACTGGATAAAACCATTAATATTTGTGTCAAACTCAACAATGCTTCCACTCTCCAAGAAATTTTGAATGTTAGAAATGCCTCAAAGAATGTCCCACTACCAAAGAAATAAACTTGGACATAACTTCCATGGAGCGAAAGATAATTTATTATGTTTCACTTGTAGCATGTAATATCTCCAACAATATTTTCTTCCAGAAAATATTAACAATGCGTTGGCCAATAAAACGTATTCTACTTAAGTTTTATGGTACACACTAACTAGTTTGGTAGGTCTTTGTAGTGGCTGATGCAACTTTTCCATGTAAGCGACTAGTTCTTAGTGAAACAATAAGACCAAATTTCTTCCTAGTTTGTTCATCATGACACATATTACTGACCGATATGATGACCATTACCACCATTATGAGGATGTTCATCTAGGTTCAAAACAACACCATGAACCTTGGGCCAACAACTTCTCTTTACTCTATAGTCATGTATGCATTAAAATGAAGAGAATAGTCAATTAAATAATCATTGTAGATGCAGAATAATATATTTTAAACCAATTCATGTATATCAAGAATGCATATATTCTAAATGCTCGATAGAGAAGAATAAATAGGTGTAGGGGTGCATATGGCCCAGGGATGCAACCAATTCACCCCATGCATGCAATACAATTCTTAGAGGTATGTGAATCATATATGCACAAAGAAATACACCTATGGGGCTATGAACTCACCCAAATACAAAACAAAATTCCAAAGGGATGCGAACTTGCATAATGACAAAGTAATATTCCTAGCGGAATGTGAACTCAGCTAGGTAAGTGAAATACAATATAGGAAAGAGAAAAATCTCCCCATCAATTAAAATTTTCCCTAGCAATGAAAAATCACTGAAAGAGAGGATGTATGGTTCTAAGGAAAGATAAATTCACCCAAGGAAGATCCCAATGGTCTAGAAGGGGGAAAAAATATTAGTATTAGGGAATGGAGTTAGGAACTAGATAGAAAGAAGCAACAACTCTTTCTTTTAGTAATATATTTCAACTCTCGGACTAAATCCTACCATGGCCACCAAATAGTTGTTAATATAATTCACTTACACACAAAGAATGATTATACACACCATAAAATAACTAAGAATCTATTTAACATGAATAAGAATAACATCAAACAAAATAATCAATCAATAAACACAAGAATTTTACCCTAAAAACCGAAATGGGAGAAAAAAACTTCAAATAGGGGCTTAGTGTTTCATTATGGTAGTATTTAATTATAATTATTTCATAGCTCTCCACCCATCCTCTTCTCATTGGCCAAAATACCCATTCAGAATGATAGTGAAGGAATAAATATGAATAGATGGTTTGTAAGGGGAAGGTAAAAAGTCATGCCCCTTCATTTCTCATTCCTCATACTTCTCTCTTTTTTTTTAAATTTCATTTAGCTTTTTCCTCTAACATTTGTCTCATTCAACATTTTCATTTGTTTGATTTACATAGTTTTCTTAACCTTCATTAATCGCCAAATTACATTGTAAGTACTATATCTTAAACCCATTTATTGGTTTGAATCTATTTCATATCACATATAAATAAAAATGGTGGTATCGTGACATGCTCAACTCTGCAATGGAATAGAGGGAAATATGGCTTTGAAGGATAAATGAAGGAGCACTACAAAATTTGGTACTAGTGCACCATATGCATTGGCAAACATAATTTTAGTCTACATGAATGATAAAATGAGCCAAGTATATCTGACATTTCAATGGGGGAAATAGGGCAATATGGATTTTTCCATTTCATTTATCAAGTATCAAGTGGAGCACATACTAATTAACCTAAAGCTTAACCCCCGAGTTCATGGATTTTCCTCACTCTATCCTAATGGATACTTCAATAGAATTTGCATCCTCCTACATGCCTAGAACTTTTTTGGAGCATGATACTTCTTCTCACACAATACAAGTTTTTGGAACCCCACTTACCCATACAGTAGACTCTTCCACTATGGTCGTGGATTTTAAAGGCCCAAATACACACGTGGAATTGGAGGTAGATGCCATTTTCATGCTCAATTAAATTGTATTTCCTTGCTTATTTTAAATTTATTTTCTATTTGTACTATGCCAATTCATATGATAGTATACACGTGGTTCCATACACTAGAGTTTTTCGACTAGATTTTCTACTTACATTTTGTATGGAATTTTGGAACTGGGATGTTAGGGGTATGGGCAGTGACCACTCTTTAAGTCTAGAAAATACTCCATCAATGCATATAAGGGGTATATATTTTTATAAGGGGTATATATTTTGTTTCCAAAATATATTTTAGTGTAATGGTAAATAATGTAGTTAAAAGATCTTAAAATTTTGTATGAGATAATTATTCTAATTATTGATGGAATAATTTTGACAAATGACTAAATTCTAATAAAGAATTATCAATAATTGTAAGTCAATTTACCATTACACAATTATTCATAATTATATAAATAAAAGGCATATGTGATAAATTCTAAAAATAAAAATAAATTTTATAATTCCATAAATATATACGTTATACTTCTAAAGTATCAAAGTTTAAGTTTATAATGACTATAAACTTAATAAAAATAGTAATTTTTATAAATCCATAAATCTATATGTTATACTTCCAAAGTATCCATGTTTATAATATAATGATTATAAACTTAAATAAAAAAATTTAAATAATTATATTGAAATTCCTCAATATTTTTGTACTAGGCTTATAACTTTCCATGATACTGAAAAGTAAGATGCTCTTATAATCATTATTTATAATAGTGTAAGCTCCTAAATCCATAGCATACGAACGAGAGATGTGACCAAATATTTATATTCAATGTGGCAATTATAATGTTATTATTAGCAACATTATTGATATTATCTTTATGATATGAAATTGATTTTAAAATAAGCAAGACTACGACACACCAATTATTCCATGAATAATCATTTGTCAAACAATGTGCCTAGTGGTGGGACAAGTGTATTGAAATTAGTTTAGCAATTACATCATAGGTGTCTTGATTATGTTGGGACATACTTTTGACTCAAACTCGCTTGTTTATACAATGTAATTCTACACAAATTACTCATTTTTTGGTTAGATATGTAAATTTGTGGGACGTGTTATTTTACGCATTTGTAAATAAAGTTAAAATAGGACTGAGATATCTATTTTAAAAATTAAGGATTTTATAGTTTGGATAGTTAATTGGATTTTATTTTATATATATGTAATTTAAAATTATATTATATTGTTTATTTGATTTTATTATTTATATATTTTTACAAAATTAAAAAAGATATTAATGATGATGGTTATTGTTTATTGACATTAATTTTAATTTTAATTTATGGAACTTAGTTTATTAAGTTAATTAATTTGATCTATTAAATTGTTTTTATAATTCAATAAATTTGAAAAAAAAATTAGAATTCGATTTGTTTTTTATTAGTTAATAAGTTACTGAGTTCTTTAAAAGTAACATGAAATGTTGTTGTAAGCTTAGTAGTATGATAGAAAGTGATTTTTATCCTCCTCACTATTTGTTTCATAGATTTTACAAATTATTGCATGCATATTTTATGTGTTGTCCAATGTCTATCTCACTATGAAGTTCATGCTAATTTTCCCTTATATTTACAATGTTTAATTTATTTTTTACTTTGAAACAATGGAAAGATAACTTTGATCTTCTAACTTGGGGTTAATAATTTATTTGTAATAATTCAATTTTCTTTTATTCTTAATCCCCTTCTCACCCTACATTTTACTTTTGAACTTATTATATGATAGTGCTTTTAGTATTTTCTATATCTTGGACAATGCCCTCCTACAGTCTCTCTAAATGGTTCAGTTAAGATATTGCATCTCTAGCGCAACCACTTTTGCACCTTGAGTAACCTACTAAGGGATAGTACTCCTTTCATTCTTCATACTAATCATTCTATTTTTGCAGAATAATTATGTCATCATAACCTTAATCTCAATGGGTGGGAGCCTATCTTTTTCCAAAAAGAAAATTTCTCCATTATATTAGATATATAACTTTTACATCTCGAGGAATAAAAAAAAAACAGTCCATGAATGACAAAAGTTACTGTGCGAGTTCAATTCTTAAGTCTACAAAATAAACATTCACATGTATTCACTGCTCTATTAAGACATGGATAAAAACAACTACCGACAAAAAATCACATAGCTAGACTAGAACAATAGGATGTGTTCTCTATGGCTCTCCATGCCATTTTCCCAGTTGTATAATGTGATCCTGCCTTCGGGTTCCATAAAATACTTCTTTGATAAAATGTTTGCCTCTTTGTTGTGAGCCCTGTAGATGTGATGGAAGCTTGTAGCTTGAAAGTTTTTAATTAAGTCATGTGTTTTTCCCTTCCATCCCTCTGTGGCGCAAGCTTGTAATCTGCCTCTTTTATTTAGCTAGTCTATGACCACCTTTGAATCGCCAAGGATCTACAGTTTAGTATATGAAAGGTGAAGTGTTACTCTCAATGTGGCCCAAACACCCAATAAATCAGCTTTCGTGTTTGTAACTTCACCACAATTCATCAACCACCTCGTAACATTAGACCCATGAGATTTAAGATACCCCCCTGTGCCACAATGTTTTCAATCTGCGTTGGCTACCCCATCAAAACATGCTATGGTGTAACCTCCCTGAAGAGTGATATCACATGGATGGGTTTGAAGAGGCTTTTGAATGCCCGACTTCCATAGGAGGGCACCCATTGTTTTTATTGTTACCTGATTGACAGAGGGATGAGTATTCACGAATAGCAAAAAATTTCTTTCGAACCATAAAAACCAATAGGTGAGAGTCGAAAGATATGGTATATTTGTTTTATCTGTTGTTTAGAGATTAAAACAATCCAACAGAGTTATGCCTTTCCATATATCCTTTAGGTGCAGGAGCATTTTTAATCTCTTCCAAGTAGAAATGGTGAAACAACAAGTAATCTCTTCCAAGTGGGAGCCTAACTTTTAAAAGGAGGATATGATCATGGGTATTTAAATTTAATTTTAAGGTTATTTATTATAAATTGCTTATTTATATTCTTGATTTTCCTTCAAGTCTTCATGGAAATACTACAACACCAAATTTCACGGCCATACAAAATCACTTAAGTAACAAGAGCTTAAAAAAAAACCTTTTTCTTTTCTAGAATGAAAATTATGTGACTTTACATTTTTTGTCAAGACCAATGTAATCTTTTCGATCTCTATTAATTCATTTTTCAACACAATAGTTCTAATTTAGTGTATGATGAAAATGAATTCCAAGATTCTTATAAAATTGAATTCTTCCAAGCTATTGTTATCATAAACAAAATCAAGGTAGGTTCTTTGTTTTGATATAATGAACATTACATTTGTTTTATCTATATTTACATACAACATAGAGTCGATACAAAAATATTTGTGAACTTTAATTTGCATATGGAGGTCATAGGGGAGCCTCTATATGAGGACAATACAATATGTATATAGAAGGAGGATAATGACTAATCATTCCAACATCATGCTTGCACAACCTACTTCCTTTATAAATTCCTATAACTTATCAATATCAATGCCAAAAATAGTAGGAAACAACCCTACTTAACCCCTATATTACAACTGATTTTATCTAGCCAATGCTTGTTATTTTTGTTGGGTTGTTATATTCTTTGCAGTGAAGGTCAAAGTCGAGGTGGATCGACAACAAGTTGAAGGTCAATGTTAGTCGATTAGGTAAAGTTGAAGTCAAAGGTTGAGGCAGTTCGACATGATAAAGGCATCGAAAGCAAGTCGAAGAGGTCAAACAACATGAGGTCGACAAGCGGACATGTGGTGATCGAATGAAGACTGAATGAAGGCCAATTGGTATTTGACAAGTAATACAACTTGGAGTCGACTATAACAGAATCCAGAGATTTACACGATTTGTAGCCAATGATTTGCATCGATCTGTAACCATTTTTGGGCTCCATTTCTTTAGGTTTTTTCCTGTTGTAAAGACTATAAAGAGGCATTTTATAAGGCCGTAAAGGGTAATTCATATTTCTTAGGATAGCCAGTCTTTAGATAAATATCTATATGTAGGTTCTTGGTCATGAAAATGTAACCCAGATTAGCTAAAGGATTGTTTTTGTGCATGAAAGAGGGTATGATGTCGATTGTTTATTAGGTGTGGGCCGAGGTTTGTTACAATGGAAAAAATATCTATGGCCAAGGGTAAACCACAAGAGACAGATGTGACTGTAGAAATCAACTCGATTCCAACATATGCTATATAGACTAATTTGAAATATAAGAAAGTAGCCTACCTCGATCCAACGTTTGATGATGTTCCACCATTGAGCACTTTGACCCAAAGCTTTATACCTGCAAAAAGTTCTCAACGAACAATCAAAGAAAGTAGATAGTGATGATATAAAAGGGATTAGCACATCAGATAGCATAATCCATTAATAAACATTACAAACACGCCCATGGATAATAATCATATATTTGCAAGATACTAATAGGATGGGAAAGGAGTATTTCTATTAATAATTGATCAGCAAAAGTGTCAACATTACAAACTTTCGTTTCGACATGGTTCAAAACCAAGAAACCAAGTTCCTTCCAACTGGGTCTCCACCACTTCAATCCTCCACCAAAGGCAAGCTCATGAGAAAGAGGAAAAGAGGTTCTCTCAACAATAAGGGAAGAGCTTAGGGGCTAAACACTATGTTTAGACTTGATGGACAAAGGGATGCAAACTCAATATGAAGTAATTTCTCCAGAGTAACTTTTCTCTCAAAGTTGAATGCTTTCTCCCTCTTTTCCATAGTTCTAAATTATGCTCTTATAGCCTCTAGAATGAAACTAAAGGGTCGAGTCGGAACGTTTCTACTATATGGAAGGCCAAAGATCAGAGATCTTCTGTTGTGACATGGAAACCCAACCTGATTTTGTATTTTCTATCACAAGTCCCAATATATGTGAGCTATAATAGAGCAGCAAGCGTATACGCATCTTGCATAGTAGTTAGGGAGTGTATATGTGGAAAAATGTATATTTTTAGCTTTGGATTCATCAAAAAGGGATGAAAAGTCTACATAGGGAAATGGAAAAAGGCCCTCTGTGCAAGATAGCAATAGTGAGGCAAATCTTGCTATAACATATGCCCCCTAATGTGTGAGATCAGAGTAGTATCTGCGATGACCAAAATACATTATAAATAACCCAAAAGTGGAGTGGTAGAGAACCAGCTGGACGAACTCAATTGCTCATTACATTATGTATTGACTTTGCATACATGGATGCCAAGAATACAATGCAAATACATGTGGAAAATATACCAAACAAGTGTTCATGGCCATGAATAGGCAAATACAAATGTGATTATATGCCAAAATATGTCATAGTCACGTACAAGGCCCAGTGAAACCAGTCTCAAAAATCAATCTGAAGATATCTGTATACTGTGGAGTACAATCTGATTTCCCATGATCACTAAAGTCAAATAGGTACCGGTCTAATGAAATGGAAGCAACAACTCATGAAAGCTACAGCCACATAGTGATGTCTTCAAGTCTTCTACACTATCCGCCAATGGTGCAATTCTACATCATGTGAATAAATGAGTTGAGGTCGAAAACGATGAGACATCGTTTGATTACTAGTCATTGAAGTATATCGTTAACAAATGTGAGACATCCTACTAATAATGAAAGTAGGTATCAAGACACCGAGTACATATCTACAAATGTGAATAAATGAGTTGGTGTCAAACAATTGAGAGATCCATTGATCAGGATACATTGATGTATTCCCATATGTCAATGGCGAGAGAGCCTACCACTAATGAATGCAAGCCTCAATGTACTCATAAAACTCTAGGTCCCATATCCAGAATAAATAAGATGAAGTCGATGGAAAGAGACTCACTGAAAGGAGAGCATTGAGGCATCTCTCATCAGTCAGCACAAGGAACAAAGAAGGAGCTTCATGATTTGGTGGAGATCGGACGGAGAACATGTTCATGAACCAATGACCTTGTGCATATTTTGCATGTGCCAAATGCAAACGGTACACGAAAATGATGCTCTGAATAGCAGCCAATGATGAAAAACTATCGACAAAGGCGAGGAAACCATCAATAAGGATAATGGAATCTAAGACACTGTACGAATTGCAAAGTGTGAATAGATGTCTTGCCGTTGATCACAAGGGAAACCACCCAGTCAATGACCAGTGATGAAATATCGAATGATGGGTTCAAGGTGACCTACCAATGATGAAAGTAGGGCCAGGGTGAATGATAAGACCAAAGTATCATGTGATTCTGAGACAAACTAAGGGTATGGAAAACATGCAAAGTCAATATTTATGAGGAGTGGCTGACATAGGTTGATAGACTTCCTTTGAACAAGAGCATGAGACATATGGTGGAACCCAACAGCATGGACTCAATGATGTAAAAATTAGATGCAGGAGGCATCAATAACGTTCTCTATAGGGACTGGAAGAGTAACCA
>ML788951.1:722084-745805 GCA_009831015.1 Picea engelmannii
ATCAGTACTCCCTCCCAACCTGGGGAGCCATCTCTTCCCTTTTAGCTAATGGATTTATCTCCACGATCCCCAAATTGTCTCATAAGTATAGAAACTTTATCCTAGACAAAGGATTTATCAAAATGTTTTCCATATGCTCATCTTTAGAGATATACTAGAGATTCACTTCTCCTTCCTGGACTTTTTCATGAATAAATTAGTATTTGATCTCAATGTGTTTCGACTGTTCATGAAACACTGGATGTTTGGATAGCCTTATACCACTTTGATTGTCACAGTATATTATGTTCAAATCTGGTACCTGATAAAATAATCTAGAAATCAACTTCCTCATCCATACTTCTTATGTACATTCCTTACATGCTGCAATATATTCTTCTTTTGGTTTGCTGAGTGCGATAGACTTATGTTTCCTACTGCCCCAAGATATCATAGCAGAGCGCAAGATGAAACACATCCCTGAACTACTCATTATGTCTTCTGCACTCCCTGCCCAATCTGAATCTATGAATCCATGAAGTTGTATATCACTGGATGAGGTATATCTTAAACCATAGTTTATCATCCCATGAATATATATTAGAACATGCTTTGTAGTTATCCAATGATCATGTTTGGGTTCCACCTGGAACTAGATTAGGGTGTTTACAACAAAGCAAATATCTGGTCAAGTATTCACTAAATACATTAATGACCCAATCAATTTCCGATATAGTGACATGTCTACTAGATCAGAGTCTAAGTCTCTTACTTTCCTTATATCTATGGTCATAGGAGTTTCCATGGATTTTCAATCCATCATTCCAAACTTCTGAAGAATCTTCACTGCATAATTTCCTTGTCCAAGGAATACTTCACCATACTTCTTCCATACTTCTAGTCCCAAGTAATAATGCATGAGACCTAGATATTTCATATAGAACTCATAATCTAGTTCCTTCTTACATTGGGTGATGAGAAACTCTTCACCTGTCAAGAATAAATCGTTGACATATAGAAGTAGAATCACAGGTGGATTGTTCATGAATTTGTAGTAGAGATTTGGATCTGCATGAAACTTGGAGAGACCAAGTCTTATTAAGTAGATGTCTATTTTGGAATACCAAGCTCTTGGAGCTTTCTTGAGTCCATACAAGGCTTTATTTAATCTTCAAACATCAGTGTCTATGGAGTGTACTGAAAATACTTGAGGTTGTTCAATGTATACTTCTTCTTCGATTGCTTCATTGAGAAAAGTTGTCTTTACATCCATTTGATGTAAACTCCATCCCATGGAAGCAACAAGAGACATAATGGATCTAATAGAAGTATATTTGGAAACATGAACAAAAGTCTCGTCATAATCTTCTCCTTCCTTCTGGGAGAACCCTCTAGCTATGAACCTTGCTTTGTATTTTTCCATGCTCGTCTACTACATGTTTGATCTTATAGACCAATTTTGAAGTTACTACTGATTTTTCTTTGGGTCTAGGCACAATTTCCCATACATCATTTTTCATGATGGACTGGTGTTCTTCTATCATGGGTTCTTTCCATTGTTTCTTTTGATCTTCCTCTTCAAATGTGGTGGGTTATTCATTTATAATATTTTTCATACATGCTACATAGATGGAGAATCTTTTGGGTTTTTATCTTTCTCTTAAGGTGCACTTGGGGATTTCAGTCTTTCTGCTTCTTTTAGAGTATCTTCAAGTCAAGCTTGATGTTTCTTGGTTTCGGGTACAATGACTAATTTAATAGGTTCACATGGTTGCATTGGATGATCAAGTTGTTTTGTTTCTTCATATTGACTTTCTGGAAGACATGTACTTTCTTCTTTAGGCTCTTCATGCTCTTCTTCTTCTATAGTTTCTTCTATGGATTTCTTGAAAGTCATCTTTTCATTGAAGGTTACATCTCTACTGAATTCAACCTTATGTTGTTCCAGGATATAGATTATGTAGGCTTTAGATGATTCATTGTATCCCACAAATATTCCCTTCCTTCCTGAGGGTTCTAGTTTCTTCCTTTTATCCTTGGGGATGTGAAGGTAAACATTGAATCCAAAGATTCTTAAGTGTTCCACATTAGGTTTCTTTCTTGAGAAGACTTTTTCTGGAGTCATATCCTTCAATATGCGGTGGGGACTTCTGTTCTAAACATATATTGTTTTCATGGCTACTTCTCCCACAACTACATTGATAAACTTTGATTGTTCATTAGTGCCTTCATAGTTTCCTCAATTGATCTGTTCTTCCTTTCTTCTACACCATTTTGTTGAGGATTATGAGGAACAATTAGCTTCCTCCTAACCCCTGTCAATTTGAAAAAGGCAACAAATTACTTGGATGTGTATTCTCCTCCATTATCTGTTTTGAAGGTCTTGATTTTGTTGTTTGTGAGGTTCTCTATCTCTGCTTTGAATTCTTGAAACTTGTTGAAGACTTCATATTTTGTTTTCAAGAGATATAACCAGGTATTTCTTGACAAGAATATATGAATATTACATAATAAAGATAACCTCATAGAGATTTGACTGGCATAGGACCCGCAAACATCTGAATGTATTAGATCTAGGATTTCCTTAGATCTATTATTGCTGCTTGAGAATGGTTTCTTAACATTCTTACCAAGATCCCATCATTTGCAAATTTGTTCATGTGTAGACTATAGTTCTAGTATTCCTTCAACCATGTTTTCAAGGAAAGGTAGTTCTTGATAGTTGATATGAGCATAACTTCTATGCCAAATTTCATTAGGATTGACTTCATCATTTACAATAGCTTCATAATTTTGTTCTAGTAGTTTGCATAGTCTTCCTTCACAGGTTCCAATAACTCTAGCATTCTTTATGCTGGACTCTCTAGACCAAGATAATAATTTTCCATCTACAAAGGCTATTATGTTTCCTTTGTCTTCTAGAAAAGATATGGATACAAGATTCTTTTCTAAACCAGGTACATACAAGACATTGCTCAAATGAACATTGTTACCTGTTTTCAATCTGACAGAGGCTTGACTAATTCCTTTGAATGGATAGGTGTTCTTATCTCCAATTTCTACCATGTAGGATGTCCTCTTTTCATTCAGATTAGAGAGTTTGTCCTGGTCTCCTGTCATATGCCTAGAAGCTACACTGTCAATTATCCACATTTCATCTTCAAGAGTTCCTGTGAGAGATGAATAGTGTAGATGATCCATCTTTTCATTTATAATTTTTGTTGACTGATAACTGGTCAAACTTTGACTTTGACCCAAAATCTCAAACTTGAATTTTTTTCCTTCTGAGAGTGCCAAGAGGTGCGTTGGACTAAAGAGCACTAGAATGTATTCTCCTTGATTAAGGTGTTCCATCATATGGTGTTGGGCAAGAGTTTTAGGGTTTTGCAACTGCACCTACTAGTAACCCTAGTAGCAGTGCTTTAGTAACTACACCTTCTAGAAATCCTAGTGACAGTTCTTCAGTGAGATTGATAACCTTATGGATTCCTTCTAGTGGTTAGACTGAATGAAGGAGGTGTGGGCCCATAACTTGTTAGAAAAGTGAGTGTGCTCGTTTAACCATAGAAAATATAACAATATTGTCACGCAACCATAGGCACAAATACCACCCCCGAGCACCTTGAACTTGACAGAGAGAAGAATTATAGTAGAAAATCAATATACAACCAAGGATAATGTACCAAGAAAACATAACCAATACTAATAAAAAATTCCAAACCAGAAAGATCGAAATTACAGGTTCCAGTAATTGCAGCTATAGTTTCTCCCCAGACTTGCGCACTATTGAATTTCTGCAGTTGTGAGTTCAGGGCCGTTTTGGGGCCCTAAAAGTTGTTTTTTTGGCTCTCCACAATCAAACTGTAGACAAAGTTAGAGTTTTATGGAGAAATGTGTAGTTCTTTGAAATACCTTTCCAACGGGCTATCACGCACCTAAAAATGAGGTCGTATGAAAACGTTACGACCCTTGGAAGTTGAGGTACCAAATTACACCAACTTACCCTTAGGGCCCACATAAATTTTTGCATTTGAGCTTCTAGGGTTAGGTTTTTGGATGTCTAGGGTTTTGGAATTCATGAGTAATATCAAAAAGGCCTCTGGATCGTCATTGTAATATATTCTTCTCACACAGATGTGTGTAGAAGCCGCATCTCTTCTCAGAGATAACTACCACCATTCGAGCAAGTGTTTATGTTCTGCAGTTTTACAGTTTTAGCCTATTTCATTATTTAATAGAAGATACTGCTCACTAGATATTTTTTTTATTCTTCATATCAGTGTGCTTACTGTATTCAATCTGCTAATAAGTCTGTCCTGCTCCTAAATCTAGATCAGTGGTATCAAAGAGGTCTTCTCTTCATTTATTTTTCTTCATGCATGTCCCCGACAAGATCTGGGTACAAGAAGTTGGGACTCAAACCAATCGAGCCACTACAAGATCGACCGTGTCGAGCCCAACAACAACCCATGGGGGATGAAAATAAAGATGATGGAGCAGAAGATCGTATTAAAATGTTGCTCGAATAATCCCTCGTGTGACAAAGGAACAAAATGATGGACAACTTTAAGCAGATCCTTCGACAATTTCCAACAGGAGAAGCATATTCATCAAGAGGCAATGCAACCCCCTTCAAGGTACATGTAAATTTTGATATTTCATTATTTTAAGGAATGATAAATGTGGATGTTGTAGATAAATGGTCGAATCTGCTCGAAGGATATTTTTCGGTCCACAATTTTTCCAATGGGGAAAATATCACTTTTGCACTCCTCAAGACCATTCCCCATGTTAAAGACTGGTGGGATAATTACTCTGAGCAAAGGGCCTTGGAGGGATCTACATTTTTTGTGGTGGCCCCTACATGGGATTCCTTCTAGGACTCCATTAAAGAACAATACTACCATGTTGGAAGATACGAGGACCAGTACACTAGATGGACCACCCTATGTCAATAAAGGGACTAGACAGTACCATATTTCACCAATATTTTCCATACCCTACACACCAAATTGGGTATCAAAGACTCTAAGCATCACGTGGTTCTCAAATACTACGGATGTTTTCATATATACATTCAAACATAAATGGATTTCTAGGATATCGCCTCATTGGGCACGAATTATAGATATGTTGTCAAGATCGAGCATAAATTTAAGCAGAAACGGCAAGAGTTTGGATATGCAAACCCCTAATAGCCAAAGTAGGGAAAAGGAAACCCCAACCCACAAAGAAAGGGACCAAGTCAAGATGGCCGCCCTCAAGACAATCCTTCCAAGCCACAACACAAGAAGGGAAGTGAGAAGACAAAGAAGGACATGGGAAAATGGTGTGAGTACCATAAAATTTCTTGGCACAACACCGAAGAATGTCTCTCCAAGAAGTCCCTCGTGGCCAAGCTAAAGGCTTCCGAGTTAGAGTTCAATTCTGATTCCAATTCAAATCCTAAAGGAGGGAAGTATATTATCGATGCTAAACCCAGTGCCACTGTCGCTACCATCAAAGTCTAGCCAAGAGAACCAGAAGAACCTGATGAAGGGGAATGCCTCTTTCACTGGAAGATGTGGGTCAATCGAGGATCTTATTCATTTCATTGTCGACAATGATAGTCAGAAGAACCTGATTTCAACAGAGCTTGTTAAGAATCTACACCTGCTAACGAAACTGCACCCGCATCCCTACACCATTGGTTGGCTTCATCAAGGAAGGGATCTCCATTTCATCCAATAGTGTCATCTGCCTTACGACATCAAGCCTTTCAAATATGAGGTACGGTGTGGTTATCCCTTTGAATTTTTTGATGTTCTTTTAGGACAACCATATTTGTGGAAGCGTCATGTTGTGTATGAGTCTAGACCCCAGAGTGTTATTATTACTTTGGGTAGAAAACTGTACAGGATCCCAGAGGTAGCACCACCTACTGTTATTTCTTTAATCTTTGATAAGAAATGTAGTAGGGTCATTTCACAGACAGGGAAGTTTGTCTTCTTTGTGATACGTTCTTACAGTAAGCAAAAGGTCGCTGCCACATTCGTGGCCTCTACACATCGCCTCTCTTTACAATAGAAGAAAGTGGACAGGATGGAGGAAGAATATAGAGACATATTCTCCTCACCTACAGGGGTACCGACACACTACCAAGTCAAACATCCAATTGATCTGATGCCCGATGAACCTCTACCTAATGGACCAGTCTATCGACGCTTGTTGATGGAGAATGACGAAATCAGGCATAAGATCCAAGATCTTCTTCAAAAGGGTGACATCAGACCCAACTCCTCCCCTTGCGAAATCCCAATTTTACTGGTGTAGAAGAAGCATGGGACTTAGTGACTCTACATTGATTACAGATCCTTAAACAAAATCAAAGTCAGGAACCGCTAACCCATTCCCAGGATTGATGACCTTCTTGACCAACTCAAGGGGGAAATTTTCTTCAGAAAGATTGACCTAAATTATGGATACCACCAACTTCCCATCGAACCAACTAATGTATGGAAGACAACCTTCAAGTCTAAAGAAGGTCTCTACGAATGTCTAGTCATGCCCTTTGGCTTAACAAATGCACCAACTAATTTCATGAGGTTTATGGATGATGTATTGATACCCTTCACCAACTCCTTTGTGGTAGTATATTTGGATGACATCCTCATCTTCAGCAGAACATGGGAGGAGCACATGTGGCATATTCAATAGGTTTTGAGCACTCTGCGGTAGCAAAATCTTTATGCCAACTTGGAAAAATGATCTTTTTGAATAAACATGGTCTAATACTTGGACTACATTGTTGATGAGAATGGGGTACATATTGATCCAGCTAAGAACCAAGTCATCTGTGACTGGCCATCCCTGACCAGACTGACCGAGCTTCAGAGCTTCTTAGGACTATCCAACTTCTACCGACGGTTTGTTTTGGGATTCTCCCATATTGTATGGGCCCTTAGCTAGGTGAACAAGGGTGGTGGTAGGGAAAATTTCATGTGGGGGAAGGATCAACAATGAGCATTCGATGATCTAAATAATCACTTGTTCTTAGCTCCAATACTCTCTTTGCCTGATCTGTAAGAACCATTCCATATTGAGACTGATGCATCTAAAAACACTGTGGGCGCATTTCTCACTCAGCATGGGCATCCAGTTGCATAACATAGTGAGACACTTTCCGATACTATCCTGAAATACCCCACCTATGACAAGAAAATGTATTCCATTGTACAAGCCTATCTTCAATGGAAACATTACATTCTGGGGAAAGAGATGATTATACACATTAATGACAAGCCTCTGCATTTCATACAGACATAGGGGAAATTGTTGAACGACCTCCATCACAATTGTTCCACCTACCCGCAGTAGTGCCATCTCAACATCAAGTATAAGACAGGTATCTCCAATCGTGTCGCTAACTACCTCAGTCGACATCCTATCATTGCACTCACCACTGTGTTCCATTCCTGTGGACATGAAGCATCTGAGTGGCCCCAACTCTATCAACACAATTCAAAATTCACCACCACATATCATCTCTTGGGTACATGTGCAATTGTCACTGATTTTCACATTCAAGACAAACTCTTATGCCACATGGGCCATATCTATGTTCCTAAAAGAGAGTGTGCAAATCAGATTTGGGAAGCCCACTATAGTTAGGTGGCCAAACATTTTGGAGTAGAGAAAAATGTGGTCGTTCTTTAGAAACAATTTTATTGGCCAAAACTTTGACATGACATCAACAAGTATATTAGATCTTGCACTGCCTGTTCCATTTCCAATCCAACCATCAAGAAGAAAGGCTTATAGACCCCTCTTCATATTCCCAAGAAGCCTTGGGAATCCATCTCAATCGATTACATGTCTAGTCTGTCGTCCAACAAGCAAGGAAATGACTATCTATTTGTGTTTGTTGATTAGTTTTTGAAGATGACCATCCTCACAACCTGTAAGAAGAACATCACAGCGGTAGATACTACCAAGCTCTTCTTCGAATGAGTGTGGGTCCACTTTGGGATACCATAGAACATCATCTCTGACCAAGACATCAAGCTCCTCAACACCTTTTGCTTGAGTCTTTGGTCTCTATTGGCCACCAAGCTCACAAAATCAACTTCTTTCCACCTCCGAACCGATGGCCAAACAGAAGTCGTCAATCGGATGATTGTGCACATCCTATGCATGTACAATTCTAATCATACCCGTACATCGGATGAGAGTCTCCCATATGTCCAACACAGTTACAACAAGGCTCTCCATAGTTCCACCGACCATAGCCCAATTTGGGTGGGTCTAGGATTCCAACCCTTGGGACCCATTGAGGTTGCACTTCCTCTTGCCACCACACAGACATAATCTTCCCCTGATCAGTTGTGATCGACAAAGCCACCATATTCATTGAGCAGATTCATCACGTCTTCCAATAGGTCCAAGTTTTTTTACAGAAATCCAATGCTAAGTATAAGCAGCAACATGATCAACACAGGGTACCACAGCAGTTTCAGGTTGGCGACAAAGTCTTCTTACATTGATAGAAGGAGTGTCCCATGGGGCCCCATCCGAAGCTTTTCCCACTTCATTATGGGCCTTACACTATCACTAAGGATATGGGTAGCAATGCTTTTTATCTCAACATTCCACCCTTCCTTGGTCTTCATCTAGTATTCAATGTGGAAGTCCTTCGACCATATTTTCCACTGTTACTGGACACCTCTTAGATCACAGAACAACTGACACCAACAGAGCTCAACCCCGACTGCATGGAACAAGCATCCATTGACCAGATAATGGAAACACAGGTCAAGGGAGCTTGCCAGCAGCAGATCCATGTTTATCGAGTTGTCAAGGCAGAGAAACCCTTACACCAAGGCAAGTGGCTCACTCGGGGCCAAATCCAGCAAAATTTTCCTCACCTAATGGGGGAACTCAACGGAATGGAGACCATTGCTTCCCAAGGGGGGAGGATTGATCCAGGTGGATATTGGTGGCCACCCACCTATTCCAACTGGCTCCTCATGCTCGTTTTTGTTCATTACGTTCTTTTGTAGTGCTTTGTAATTGTGGGTTCTACACTTTTGGGGCTGTTTGAAGCCCCACACATCCTCCAGGTGGATACAAGTGGCCTCTCACCTAATCCAACTCACTTATTATGTATGTTTTCATGTTAGCACATCTTGTTGTACTTCTAGAGCCGTTTTGGGGCCCTAAAGTTGTTTTTTTTGCTCGTCAGAGTTAATTGTAGACCGAGCCAGAGTTTGATGGAATAATGTGTATTTCTCTAAAATACCTTTCCAACGAGCTATCACGCGCCTAAAACAGAGGTCGTATGCAAAACTTACGACCCTTGGAATTTGATGTACCAAATTACACCAACTTACCCATATGGGCCACATAACTTTTGGTGTTTCACCTTCTAGGGTTAGGTTTTTGGATGTCTAGGGTTTTTAAATTCATGAGTAATATCAAAATTCCTCTGGAGCCTCCTTGTCATCTATTCTGCTCAGACGGATGCATGTAGCGGCCACATCTCTTCTCAGAGATAGCTACCACCATTCGAGCAAGTGTTTCAGTTTTGCAGTTTTACAGTTTCGTCCTATTTCATTATTTAATAGAATATATTGTTCAGTGTATATTTGTGTTATTCTTCGTATCTCTGTGTTTATTGTATTCATCCTTCTAATCAGTTCATTCTGCTCCTAAATTCAAATCATAGCACGAGGTTGACAGGAAGACATGTGGTGACCGACTAAATACCGAATGAAGGCTGACTGGTAGTTGAATAGTAATATGACATGGAGTCGACTGTAATAGAATTATGAGATTTACAGGATTTGTAGCCAATGATCTGCATGGATATGTAATTGTTTTTGGGCACCATGTCTTTAGGTTTTTCTTGTTGTAAATCCTATAAAGAGGATTTTTGTAAGGTTGTAAAGGCTAATGCATAAATTGTAGGATAGCCAATCCTTAGAGAAATCTTTAGATGTATTTTGTTGGTCATACATATGTAAGGAATATTTTCTACATGGTTGTTCTTGTGCAGGCAAGAGTGTATGATGTCGATTGTGCCTTAGGTGTGGACCAAGGTTAGACATGCAACCTTTTATTTAGATTGAATAAGAAAACAAGAGAGCAAAATTCTCAAGGAATGTTGGCTATTCCGGTTATGGTTTCCAGAGTAAAAATCTTTGTGTACTGTGGGATTGCTTTGTCATTTATCTTCTTGATTAAATTATTCTTGTCCTCTTCTAGGTTTAGTGTGGAAGTGTCTCTCATTTATAGGTTTAGGTTTAGGTTTAGGCTTTGCAATGAACATCTTGCAAAGCCTTATTGTCACACCCCTCAACCCAAAAGGAACCCAAATATCCTTAGCCTCTTCCGAAGGTTACTTCTAAGAATTATGTCAAAATCTTTTCTAAAGTCAATAGACACAAATGGAGATTACCCTTATTTTCTTAACAATTATCTCAGTATAATCCCAAGAGTAATTACATAGTTTAAACCATGATAACTTCAAATAATATCTTACCCCTTAACTCTCTTTTCATGATTTATGATTTCTCTCTCTCTCTCTCTCTCTCTCTCTCTCTCTCTCTCTCTCTCTCTATATATATATATATATATATATATATATATAATTTAATATTAAATTAATAATAAAATTATAATTATATTTTCTTAATATAAACCAATTTAGAGTCATATTAACCGTGGATTTATCAAAGTTAGAGATTACATGTATCATTTATAATGGGTTCTAAAATGAATATTACTTCTCTTTGTGCAATTATACTAGCTTTGATCCATCTTAACTCTAGATTTATTCAACAAAAAACTTAATACATGTTTCACAAGAAAAAATAGTTTGATAAATATTAAAAAGATACTTAGTTTTTATTTTAGCTATATCTTTTTTTTTGTTTGTTAATTTGTGCGGGACCTGTTGGCTACGCGATTAACCTTCAAAATCACCTAGGGATCGCACCCGGCCTGAGCCACACCAACCCTGTAGGTTTCGAACCAGTGACTTTAACAACATTGAGTGGCTTAACAACACACTCTGTCACCGACTATCCTACACCTCGAAGACTATTTTAACTATATCTTAATTAATATTATATTTTGAATTTTTCTCTTTTATATTATAAAAATTAAATTTTTTATATTTAACTTATAAATATTATAAATATTGTATCATAATATTACAAACATTATCTCTACTAAATTGTACAATGCATCTCAATTCTCCATATTTCATTATCTTATATTATGAAAGAAACAAATTAGAAAAAGTTATAACCAATAACGACTTATAATATTGGTGACCAACAAATTTCATTTAGTTTGCATTATAAATTGATGTTTACCTACAACGAATTTGAAGTGTCGTGCAACATATTTCAATTATTATCTAAAACCCGGAAAAATATTTTTAATAGTAACACTTCATTTAATTTCATGTTTTTATATATGTTAGTTTGTTTATAATTTGTGGGACTAGTTTGTGGTATATGATTTAAAAAATGGTAAATTATTTACGGATTATAATTAATATGGAATTACATCAACTAAACATAAATATAAATAGTCATACAAAACATAAACATAAATAGCCATACAAAACAAGGCCCATTAAAACCAATTACACTAATAAAATTTGACAATTTAATTTATAAATATTACATATTAATATTACAAATCTTATCTATACTAAGTTGTACAATGTACTTTAATTTTCTATATCTCATTATCTTACCTATATTATTGAAAAAAATAATTTAAAAAAGTTACAATCAATAAAAGTATCTCCATAAAAAAATATTTAATTTTTCATTATAAATTAATGTCTATATAAAGTTTATTTAAAAAATCCCAGCAAGACATTTCAATTTCAATGATTAAAAAACAACCATATCTACTAGAGCTGTTTCACATGGTTTTACTTTTCCTTTATTCAAGTCACATACTCTTGGTTGCGCATGAGAATTTAATTGTGTAATAACATCCTATTCATTTTCAACCATTCATTGAAAGTTTAGATCGACATTTCAATTTCAATTATTAGTAGCAAAAAAAACCATGTGTACTAAATTTGTTTCACATGGTTTTACTTTTCTTTATTCAATTCACATATTCTGAGTTGCTGATGAGAATTTAATTGTGTAATAGTATTTTATTTAATTTCAAACATTCATGGAAAGTTGAGATTGTTTTGACTATGGAATATTATCATCATTTAATTTTGAACATGTAACCTTTTAAGAGGAAATACAAATTTTTAATCATTAGATCTACTCAGAATCTACATTGTAGTTTGAATTATTATTATCACAACAAAATGATGTAACACATTTCTCACAAATCAAATTCAAATTGTGTTATTAAAATTTTAATAAGACACTTTTTATAATTTCTTTTCTATATTTTGACAATGTTACAATTTTATTTATATTAAATTATATTTCATTTTTTCATATTTCATTTCATCTATATTATAGAAAAAAGTGGTTATAAAAATTTAAAATCCATAAAAAAAAATTAATAATATTTTTTTTTTCTTTATTTTAACATTATGATTTTATGTGTCCCCGAGGTGTAGGACAGTAGGTGACGGAGTGTGTTGTTAAGCCACTCCGTGATGTTAAAGTCACCACTTCAAACCTGAGGGGACAAAAAATCCAATCATGTTAAGGGTTGGTGTGGCTCAGGCCGGGTGCGATCCCCGGGTGATTTTGACGGCTTAGATGCCCCTAAGTCGCGGTTTCTCACTCATAATTATTGATTTCAGTTTCAAGCTAAGCTAAAACCATATCTACTAAAGTTCATTCATATTATTATTTACTTTTTTACTTATAGTGTCTATCAAAATTGAATTGAAATGGAAACTATCCATTTCAATTTAAAACTGAACTAAAACCATATCTGTTAAAATTCATTCATATTTTATGATTTACTTTTTCATTATTCAATACATATGGTTTTGATTGGCTATCAAGATTGAATTCTGTAGTAATATTTAATTTCAATTTCAACCATTGGTTGAAAGCAGGTGTGGTTTTATGTCTATTCTGGTTTTTAAGTTTACTCTCTCATTTTTAACCATTAGTTAAAAGTTATTTGAGCTTGGATTATTATCCTCCTAACAGAAAAGTGTAACAAATGTTTTACAATCCAATTAACTTAAGTAAATATTAATAAAATAATTTATTTTTAATTTATTAATTATAAAATTCAAATTTTTAAATATTTTGACATGATATATTACAATTTTTATATATATTAAGTTATACAAGATATCTCATTTCTCCAAATCTCATTTCATTTTATCATTTATATTATGAAATAAAGTAATTAGAAGAAATTGCAATCAACAAAAACTTGTAATTTTAATGAAAATTTTATTTATTTATTTTTTATTATGATTTATCATTTATATTATGAAATAAAGTAATTAGAGGAAATTGCAATCAACAAAAACTTGTAATTTTAGTGGAAATTTAATTTATTTATTTTTCATTATGATTTTATGTTTACAGAAATTAAATTTGAATAATTACATTCAGATATTTCAATTTCAATCATTGGCTAAAAGCCACATCTATTAAAATACTTTCACATCGATCTATTTGTTTTTCTCATATTCAATACACATGTTTTTTTTGTTGTAGATCAAAATTGAATTTTGTAATAGTAATCCCATTTCAATTCCAACTATTAGTTGAAGTCTCACATAACATCATGTTTATTGGAGTTTGGAATATTATAGTTACTAGATTTCAATTATTAGCTAAAATTCCATATGGCTTAATGTCTATTAAAGTTTGGATGCAGTTAGAACAATTCATATAATACATATTTTACAAATATGTTATATGTTGATTTCAATTTGATCATTAGCTGAAAACCATATCTATTAAAATACCTTCACATGAATCTATTTAACTTTTTAGTATTCAGTACACATGTTCTTTGTCGTATATCAAAATTGAATTTTGTAATAGTAATCCTATTTCAATTTCAACTATTAGAGTTTTGATATAATTAGAACAACATATATAATACATGTAATATAAATATTTTACATGTTTATTTCAGTTTGAATTTCGTAATAGTAATCCCATTTCAATTTCAACTATTAGAGCTTCACAGAGCTTCACATGAATCTATTTAACTTTTTAGTATTCATTACACATGTTCTTTGTCGTATATCAAAATTGAATTTTGTAATAGTAATCCTATTTCAATTTCAACTATTAGAGTTTTGATATAATTAGAACAACATATATAAAACATGTAATATAAATATTTTACATGTTTATTTCAGTTTGAATTTCGTAATAGTAATCCCATTTCAATTTCAACTATTAGAGTTTGGATATAATTAGAACACCATATATAATGCATGTAATATAAATATTTTACCCATATATAATGTATGTAATATAAATATTTTACATGTTTATTTTAGTTTGAATCAATAGCTAAAAACCAGATTTATTAAAATACTTTTAGGTGAATCTATTTACTTTTCTAGTACTCAATACACATGTTCTTTGTTGTATATCAAAATTGAATTTTGTAATAGTAATCCCATTTCAATTTCAACTATTAGCTCAAAGTTCACATGGTTTTATGTTTATTGGAGTTTTGATTATTATAGTGAATCAATTTCAATTATTGGATAAAATTTCTACATTGTTTAATATTTATTAGAGTTTGGATATAATTAAAACAAAATATATAATATATGTTTTATAAATAATTTTTACTTATTAAAATGTTGAAGTGATTGTTTTTTAAGAAAGACTTTAATTAAGAAAACTTGTTTTTATAGTCAATCAATTTTAATTATTGGATAAAATTTCTAATGGTTTAATATTTATTAGAGTTTGGATATAATTAGAACAAAATATATAATATATGTTTTATAAATATTTTTTGCTTATTAAAATGTTTAAGTGGGTGTTTTTTTAAGAAAGATCTTGTTTTTAAAAAAAAATAAAAAAAATGATAAACTTATATTTGGTTTAAGTGGGTGTTTTTTTAAGAAAGACCTTGTTTTTAAAAAAAAATAAAAAAAATGATAAACTCATATTTGAGTGTAGATTAATTGCATTATATAAAGATTTGTAATAACAAAGTGATAAAAAAATTGCAGTAGATGAAGATTTGTAATTTTAATTTAAAGAGATTTTTTATCCATTTCAATTTTAACCAATATTAGAGTGTTTTCACATGGTTTTATTTATTTTCCCCTTTTGCAATACCTACCTTTTAGGTTTCCTGTTAAGATCGAATTTTGTAATAATATCTCATTCCCATTTCAACCATTGGCTGAAATGGTTTATTGTCGACTGGAATTTGGATTATTATTGTCACAACACCATCTCAGTTTCAACTACCAGAGGAAAGACCACGGGGCATATTTAAAAGTGAAAATAGACGTTTCACTGCTTTATGCATGGACATCATGCTGGGTTGTTGTACTGATTCCATTCCTGTTCCCAGACTTCTTTTCTTTGGTTTACTTCTTTGGCTTGCAAACACGTATAGGCCGGTGGTTCAATACTGATCATCAAACAGTAAAAAGTTAGGGCAGACGACCCAAGTCATCTTCGACGGCTCGATGAGGTGATCTTTCAAGGTTCGATGCTTCAACCACTTGCTCATGTGCTTCCATAAATCGCAGCCAATCACAATGTGTTGATAGGTACTAGTCAAGAAAGTGCCGTTAAATCAACCATTGTGCTGTATATCTGCCCATCTAGTTAATTCACAAGGTGGAGGAAATGACAGAAAAATGATAGGGATTCTGGTGTTACAAATTTGCAGGTCTGGTAATCCTCATGGCTGAATTGACAGGAGGGGAACAAGTGTCTCAGAAAATCTGAGACCATAGATTTTCTAGATTTGTTTCATTTCTCTATTGGTTGCTTCCACCGCAGCCTTCCATGACTGATCACCACTGACCTAATTACTTGTCGATCAGCAGTGACCTAATTATTTCTTCGTATATTTGTAGATTCAGCTGGATTTGGATTTTGAATTCGAAGAGAAGTTGGATTGTTATCGAATGGATTATAATTTGCATAATGGACAGCCTCTCCGTCGCCATCATAATCATCATGATCGTTCAAGAAATCAGACTTTCTCGTCTGCTCTGCTCGCTGCAATTTCTAGGTCGACGGAAGACGACGGAGGAATAATGGGGTACGAGAAGAATAGAAGTCAAGCAGAGACGAGAAATGTCGAGGCCGAGAATAATAGACTTCCAAGGAATTCCAGATTCGGAATACAATGGGACGAGGATCCATGGCTGAATAATGAGAAATCTATGCGTGGGGGATCTGCCAACATGGGTCTTTTCAATGCTAAAAAATATGAAGCCGAGGCTGCATATACCAAGAGCAGATCAGAACTTCATGTGTCGTTTCAGTCTAATATGTCGTCTGCAACATCGTATTCTTCTGATTATACGAGTGCTACTTCCTCAATCACATGCCCATATTTATCTTCAGATGCAAAGTCCCTGTACACACATACGTCTTCTATTCTTACAGCTAATAAAACACAAAGAAATTCTCATCATGTGGTCGGTCGTGGAGATAGAGCATGCAAATGGACTGTTGGTGGAGATTGCTCTCGAGATTTACAAGGAAAATCATCAGTTAGAGATGGAGATTTTCGATCTATGGAGAAGCCTTTCGTACCGGCAGTTCATCACGCCAAAATTAAGTCAAAATCCAAAACTGGTAAGGATTCCAAGAAACCTGAGCAGCCAATCTCTCCAGGAAGGAAGCTCGCAAAATTTTTCAATTCGCTGTTTATGGCTGGCTTTACCAAGAAGGAAAAGCTTTCGGCATCTTTTTCTGTAAGTGACTCCAATTCATATGATTCTTTCGAGAGAAAACCCTCGTCCGTTTATTCATATTATTCTTCAGTCCAATCCAGGCCATGTTTGAGTAAAACATCCAGAGGGTCGAACAATCATAAGTCTGTAACATTTTACCCAACAACTGTAATTGTGGATGAGGACTCTCACCCCTGTGGTGAGAAGTCTCTCCAGGAAAAGGAAAAATATCCACAAATTACACATCCATCAGCAGATGCATACAAGTTTCCACTGGTCAGAAAAGAATTGAAACAACATATTGTTGAGGAGGAAAGGCATGCAGCAGCAGCAACAACAGCTAAGGAAATTATTGCCAAGTATCAGAAAACGAATAACACAATGGAAACTGTAGTAATGAGGGGTATTGACAAACCAGAGGAAGGGGAAAAGGAAGACGATGATTCGAGTTGTTCAAGTTCTGAGCTGTTTGAGCTGGAGAATTTGGCACCAATCGACATGAAGGTGGACCTGTACCAAACAGAGCTTCCTGTGTATGAGACTACTCATTTCGTGACAAATAAAGCGTTTGCAAAGGGGTTAATTTTGTGATCATTAACACTCTATATAATCCCTAATATAGTGATCTTCAGTTATTGTAATGCGCTGTATCTAGTAAGCTTGCAACTTATATGCAAAGTTTAAATTGGTAGAAACTCATATCCAAATTACAATATGTATAGATTGTTTATGCCTGACCAGTAGAAGGCTTTAGTGACAGCCGTAGAGCATCTGGTCCTCTCCGTTGGTTTGAGATGGAAATACATATCTGCTTTGTGTTCAGTTGCTGATATTAGCCATCTTAGCTGATGGAACTTGTCTTAGTCTTATGTCTGGTATGAGGGAAGACACAGGGCAGTTTGTTTATTGCGGAGTTGCCATGCATACATAGTGATCAAAAGATTGCCAAGCTATTACGCATCATAGTGCTCAAAAGGAAATAGTGGGGGGAACCTCTAGATACTTGTAAAATCTGATGTAAGTTCATTGACTCTATTAGTATGCTTTTCTAAATAAATATTAAATATTAGTGTTTTTTTTTCTTCCTAATTTTAATTTCATTTCAATTTATTTGGATAATTAAGTTTTAACATTTACCTAATCATATTAAGAAATTTTTGTACCACCATATGATTGCCACGTTTAACTTATTAACCTTTGGAATTACCACATTTAAGATTAACTTTTGAATTTCCTCAGTGTCGTACTAGTCTTACATATTTCAACTATATTTAATTATAGAATGCATTTCATTTCTCTTAATACAAAAAACAAATAACAATGATACAATAATTTTATAATAACTTAAGACATCAATGCTGAATTATATACATGGTTATCATTAACAACAAACTCAATAAAGCATTAATGAAACAACTATACTTGAAAATTAGTTGTTAGAGTGTTGTTAGACTTAATAGTTAAGAGCATGCCTTTCAACTTTAAAGGTAATAAAGTAGAATAAAAAAAAATGAATAGGGTATGTACACCTACACAAACTAAATGAGTAGGGTATGTACATTTATGCAAACTAAGTTGTCAAACCAGTGTGCTAAGGGGCTATCTTATCCCACAAACAAGAGGGACTTATACATCAATTTGGTGTCTATCTAGGTAGTAACTTTTAAAATCTATTATTATTATTATTATTATTATATTTGTGTGTATTGTTAAATTATCAACAAAAGATATAGACATTAAGAGTGTACACATAAATGTGATTGAAAAATGTTGTGTAATGTAGACATGTGTCAATAAGGTGCTAGGATGCATCAATGATGTAGGCATGTACATACTGTGTTGTATTCGTGCATTTATTAACATGTTACACCTTCAAAGTTAAGACAATTATGTGAGTAAATCCTTGGGGCAATTATGACATTAAATTCAAAGTTTCTTATACAAATGAAAAATGATCACTGGATATGAAGAAGGTAATGCAATTTTCATGGAGAATAGAATCCAATGGTCGAGGAGTGTTTATAGATAATGATAAACAACATTGTAAAAAATCAACATCAAAGTACTTTCTTCATCATGGATTAATGTTGGTTTTGAAATCCCTTAATGCCCTTTTTGATGTATTCTTTAAGTTATTGTTTATGTGATTAAAAGTAATGCATACTAATTTGAGGTTGGCTTGTGGGCCTAGGTGGCATAAGCCATGACAATGGAAATGTATAAATAGATTGTGATTCTATTATGAAAGATGAATCGAGTAAGATCTTGTATCTATGTACTAAACTAGACTACACTAAAAAATTATCTAGCTATTGATGGCAATCACTAAATTCGTGTTTATGGGTTTTGTTTTGTTTCTTGCATATTCAATTATCATGGTGCTTTATTTTATTTCTACCTTAGTGCATAAATATGTGTATACTTATGTTTACTATTTATGATAGATGATTAGCAATTTTCATATCAATTATTCTTGATGATCGTTAATGTTGTATTTATGTGCATTGAGTTGCTATCCCCCAATGAGATATCAATATGGGAATGTAGCAAGATAAACACTACTTCCATTTCCTAAACGACATTCTTTTATGCAATGTCATTAGGTATGTATTGTAGTGCATGGTGGTTTCCTACAATATTTTATTTCTTTTCCTCCCCTCCTATAAAATATAAGTTGCACACCATTAGTGGTGGGGAGAACTAGTCCAACATATCCCAAAATCATTGAACTCTTAGCCTAATCCTATCCATGATCAATGTAAATTGTTCCATGATTACTTGTTTAAAATCAACTCCTACTATGATAACTGAGATCTTATTGATACAACATCTATTAAGGACTTACATGTGATTATAGAGAGGTTACTTGACACAGTAAACACACCTCTAAGAATGATGTGGATTCAAATCCACATTCCCTTTTCCCATGTACTTGAGTGTGCATCTACTTTTGTTGTCATAGTAGAGAAGAAAAAACCACCCCCTTCATCATGTATCATGCTCGGTATCATGCTCAATATCATATGAACTACTCCTACTATTGGAATGGTTATTATGACTATAAAAAATAATACTTTCCCACTTACCCCTATTTCTTCATATGATGAGATAATCGGTAGAGCCGTACATTTATATTTAATGTAAAATCTATTTGCACTCCTCATAGTTGAGCATGTGATCGATGAGTTCTATCATACATACATTTCTTGTACTATTAGCGGAAGCATCTCTCAATGGAGGATCCTACTCATGGACTATTTTTTGAGGAATATATTGATGTAGAGAAGGGCCAACTACACTCGAACCCATAAGTTGTCATAGAAATATGTGCCATAGTTATAGTCTCCCTTATGTGGGCCATCCCCTCACTGAATCCCCTACTCTACCTAAATAGGGCTCAATCATTTCCTTGACTATTCATCATATTATTATTGTCCTATTGGAATAACCTCCTCACACTCTTATTGGATCCCATGATATCCCTCCAAACCGTCCCTATCACAAACATTGAAAATATGTAATGTACTTTGTTATCATATGATTTAGAACTTGTGCAAAGCCCTCACAAGATACAAAACATGTGTAACAATTGGAAGTAGTTCTCATTGTCACCTAAACAATTACTTATCTCATTTTAGTCATGGATGAAAATCCAACACAAGGGATTCTTCCCTTGTGACCTCAAAGGGTCCTGTAGAAAGCTAGAGGCTACAACCCTTTATCTTGGTCACTTGAAGAGATAGATTGGGTTTAGAGAAATGGGGTAGGTTTAGAAGAGTTTAGACAAGGAAATTGGTTGTACATGTGTGAGAGGAGTTCTCTAATGCATAAAATAAACAAATACATGTGTAATAAGTGAAATATAAGCTTCAAAACACTAGATATCAATGAAGGAGGGTTTTTGTAATTAATCTTGCAATAACTAAGAGTTTATATCAACAAAGTATATTTGTAACAAAAACAAGAAACAAACCCTTAAAATTTGCCAATAAAATCTAAAATACAATCCTTAATGAGTGGAATAAGATACAAGTGTTCAACAATGAATTTAGCCTTCTTAAACCACAATATTAAGTAAGTGATCAACAATTTACACTCATAAGGAAGTTATTGAGTATCCACCCAACGATTTACTTTATGAAAGAGAGTGATTTTATCCAAGTTTACACACGCTTATAGCAAGAAGACTATTTTTTTTTCTTTTCCTATAGAGTCAAGCCACACATTGAATTTATACTTAGAAAATGAAGAAGACTAAGTATTTGGAATCCTAAGATGATCGACTCATAGGCATAGGACCAATATTCAAGAGGAAAAACTTTAGGTTCTAAGGACTTATAAACCCTGGGTTTTGTTTTCCTTTCTTCTAGGATATATAACAAAAGATCCAAAAGAACTAGGATTAAAGCCTAAGGTCTAAAGACTTATAAACCCTAGGTCTTGAAACTAGATAAAGACTTTAACCTGGGAGGATAAAGACTTATAATCCATATATACAATATTTTAATGCTTCAACAAACTTATATGAATGAAATAGGGGGGGGATAAATACGTATAATCCCTCCTAGGGTTTCAACAATAACAAGGTAACATGCATCAAATTACAACATAGCATTTGTTAGAAAAATTGGAACATGGAGAAATAAAATAAACACAATAGATAAAAAATACAATAGAGAAATAGATATACGTGGTTCTCCTAGTGTGGGCTACATCCACCAAAGAAATTGTCAGGTCCTTCCTTTATTATTATCCAACAAATGAAGGGATACAACCTACAACGTACACATTGTAACTTCCTCTTATTTCTCTCACAATATAATCTTTAAAAATGCAATATTCACTCCCTCACCCAGCAGCAATACAATTCCCTCATATATAAAAGAGGGTTGAATTCTAAGTAAAAAATCCCTTACACAACTTCTACCATCATATATGTGACCTTATAATGAATGGTCCAAATGGACTACAAAATTACAATATTTTACAAGGAAGCTTTTCCCAAATATTTCCTTCGAGGGTGCTTCCCCCAAATCCCCCACTAGGGGAGGGATTCATAAAGTGTCTCCCCCCACGATGGACCCCCCATACTCCATATGTTGGGGAAAATCCCCCCCACACCACCCAGTCAAGAAATGGGGTCCAAACACAACTGAAAAAAAGACCTCTAAATGAAGAAGATAATCAGGGTTCACAACAAACAATATCCCACTTGGACACTGATCACAAAAAATCCATTGTTGTTGCACCTGTTCGACTATGATCTTCCTTAGACCTAGAAAATTACCCATCTTCACCTTCATGCTTGAAGTCCAACTGAAACTGATCAAGAACTCAGTTTCTCCCTGGTTACTACCTTTGTTAACATGTCTGTAGGATTCTTGCTAGTATGTATCTTTTCCAACTTCAATTGTCAATCTTCCAAAATAGATCGTATCAAATGGTCCCTGATATGTTTATTTTTAGTATTAGAATGGAAGGTTGATTTATTTGTAAGATGAACAACACTCCGATTGTCACAGTACAACCTCCTATTCTCCAACTTATTTCCCAATTCCTTCATAAACCTTTGTAACCAAATCATCTCTTTACTTGACTCTGTAGCAACAACATACTCTGCTTCAGTTGTTGAAAGTGCAAAAACCTTTTATATTTTTTAAATCCAACTTATTGTTGTTCCACGTACAATAAAAACACACATTATGGTGCTCTTGTTGGATTATTGTGAGGGGGGCTGAATCAGTAATAGAGAAATCTAATCCTTTTTAACCATATAATGCAAGTGTTAAATCAATGTAGTATTATCATCCAATGCTTGTAGAGTAAATAAACAATGTGTTGATTAAGGTTGGTTGTCATTGATGTCAACCCTTGAAGAAATCCCTGTACCACAAAGGTTTGGGTAATGGACCCAAGATTGTTTGATGTAAAGATGACTCATTATTGTTTTATCATGGTTGATAAGAAGTAAATATGGATGAACTCCAAGGTGGTCCCCTTATGGTGAAATCCCTCATGAGAAGATGCTTTGCGGAGTGAGAGAACCCTTTCTTAATTATGGAATAATGAGATGAAGGACAATGAATTTGTCAATGAAACTATCCTATATGGATAGTGCTTGTCATGCCATTTCTGATGGTATATGGAATGTCACATAACTCCTCACAATTAGAGAGTTATGACCATATGAAGTTGGAGAACCCCTCATGAGTCTTATAGAATACCCCAAGGGTCAAAGTGCTTTCCAAAAGAATTTATTTTAAATGAAGAGTCCCTAAAACAAGGAAAGTGTAATGCTACATAAAGATATAAATAAGAGGCAAAGCTCACTAATTAAGAATACACTTGTACATTTTGTATATCTATTTTCTTCTATAAAGCTTCTTATAAATACTTGTGGATGCATTTGAAGTGGCGAACATGTGAGGTAGCATGAAGGGTTGATGGAGAAATTCTCGGATTCATAGAAAACCCTATTTCCTGAGGTATACGTGTGCTGCCTGTGTATAGGGTCTGTATACATTGAAGGTATACGCAGGTTGGATGTGTATAGGGTGAGTATGTACATGGGTTGACTATGTATAGGGTGAGTACATGTTGATAAAGCCATGAAACTTGAGAATATGAAGGTGCAGAGGTTCTAGATTCTGAGATCAAGCTCCCAACAAGGTCTAGAGTGCTCAGATACATCAGATCCACCCATTGGTTCAAAATGTATGTCTTATTTCTATGAATAGTTGGATTTTGATGTATGCATGAGAAATGGTGATGGAGATTTGAGGATTCTCCCTAGAGAGACTAGTGGCTACATGGGATCTTCTGTATAAGTTATATCTACATAAATACAGTGCCATTATATTTATCATTGATACTTCTTGTTGAGACACATATTGTATTTCTTT
>ML788951.1:745855-765297 GCA_009831015.1 Picea engelmannii
TTATGGTACATGGTTGAGATCTTGTATTTATTGATGTATTGAGAAATTGAATATCAGAAAGGGGTTGATGACTAAGATCATGTGAGGGATATTATACTTGTTCATGATTACACATACCTATATGGAACATGACTAGAGAGAGATATACTTTCCTTGAGTAGAGGTTATGTATAAGGATGCATGCACATGGTACAATTACAGTCTGGATACAGTGATAGGTTACAGATCTATGTGAAAGAAGTTACAGAGGGTCAAAAGTTTTCAAGAGAAAAGAAAACCTAGTTTCAGAAGGCATACACGGGCTGCATAAAAGATGGGGTGCATACATATGTGGGTTGCATCAGTACAGGTCACATATTTGTTGTATTTTTGTAGATACATGTTCAGTTCAAGTACGGTTTGATTACATGGCATTTGTATAGATTGGATACAGGGCAATGGTAGAGGTTCATACAATTGTACAACAGTATATATCATAGTGAAAGTTTGACAATGGTTCCATCATTCTACTTCTACTTCATGGCAGTTGGATGGGGCAAGGATAAGTGGTTGTAAAACCTTCTAGTTGTAGCCTAAGAACATAGGGGGTTGTAGCCAGAGAATTGGGGAGTTGGAGCTTCCCTCAGGTTGTAGCTTGAGAAATGAGGGAGTTGGAGCCTCCTTCCAGTTGCATATGGAAAACAAAGGAAGTTGGTTCTTCCAAGGAATGTAATTCTTCAAGACATATAAGAAAAATTATTCGGTGGTTTTCTCCCGATTTGGGTTTCCACATAAAACACTGGTGTATTGTGTATGTGTGTGATTGTTTCTTTCTTCTTGCTCATTATTGGATAATAATTCTACATTGATATAACATTTGAAGAAAAAGGATTATAATTATGCTATTATTGATTCAACCCCCTTCTCAGTAATCCAACAATTGGTATCAGAGAGGGTTCCTTCATAAATCAATTTAACCATTGAAAGGAAGATCATGGAGAGTACCAACTCATATAAAAATGGAATACCATAGTTTGATGGACATAAGTATGATTATTGAAGCATAAGGATGAAGACATATATACAAGCACAAGGATTTCAAGTTTGGCAATCAATTGTAGATGGATACACAACACCAATAGTTCCACCAGCAAATGACAAAGCATTGAAACTCAGTGAGAATGATTCCAAAGACAAAATTGCAATTTTGAATGGTCTCAGTGATATGGTATTCACCAAAGTTGCATGTTGTAAATATGCTAAAGAGATTTGGGACAAGTTTCAAAATATTTATGAATGAGATTCAAAAGTGAAAGCAACAAAGCTTCAAACTTACAGAGGCCAGTTCAAACAACTAAAAATGAAGGAAGATGAAGATATCGCAGCCTACTTCCTACGATTCTATGAAACAATGAATGAAATCATAGGATTGGGAGAAGAAATCAAAGAATCTGTAATTGTTCAAAAGGTACTAAGATCTCTTCCTATGAGATTCAACCCTAATATATCAACACTAGAAGAAATATTGGATTTAAAATCAATAAGAATGGACGAACTACATGGAATCTTCACATCATATGAGATGAGAACTGAACAAGAAAATCCATATGTAAAAGAAGCAGCCTTCAAAGCATCCAAAATATCAAAGCAAAAGAAAAAGGAACAAGAATAATATAGCAACAACATCGATGTCTCGGAAGATGATGAAGAAGTCGCCAACTTTGTCAAAAGACTTAACAAGGGAACCAACGGTAGGTATAGAGGTAAGCTTCCTTTAATTTGTTTTAATTTTGATCGTATTGGTAATTTTGCTAACAAATGTCCTCATAAGAAAAAGAGAAATGATGAAGGTTACTCAAAAGGAAAACACACATATAAAGGCAAAAGAGCTACAAAGAAATATTTCAAGAAAAGCTTATGCATCAAAGAAGACATCTCATCATCAGATGAAGATGAAGTCAGTGACAGTGAGATAGGAAGAGTTCTATTCATGACAGTAAAAGACTCTGACACAAAAGACTCTGAAGAAGAGTATGAACAAGACGAAGAAGAAGTCAAAGAAGAAATTGAAGAGGGATAAGTTGACTTTCGAGAAGAATTAATGTGTGCCATAGAAGTTATCAGAAGAGAAAAGAAAAAGAACAATAAACTACAAGTAGAACTAGACAAAAAGGAAGACACTCAAGAACTAGAAACAATGATCACAAAATTGAAAGTTCAAATAGAAGAAGATAAAAGAATTAAAGAAGCACTCAAAGAACATATAGAAGAAAAGGACAAGATCATCGAAAAATTGGAAGCAGAGATTGTCACATTAAGAAAGGATATTCAAAATAAAAATATGCAGAATAGCTCAAAAGTTTTGGATGACATTATCAGCAGTCAAAAATCTCATCTTGACAAGTCTGGACTTGGATACAATTAGACAGAAAAGGGATCAAGCTCCAAAAAAATAGAGTGGGAAACAAATCCAAAAATCTATGCAGAAACAATCAAAGGGGACAGGAAGATATACAAGGAAGATTACAGGGACACTCCTCCACCAAGAAGATTCAAATTTTAGATTCAACAATAGACAGATAGGCCTCAAGAAGAAGAAGGATTCATATGAGCACCTCCTTTCAGAAGATCTTCAACTCACGGGTATCAAACTATATTTTTTGTTGTATGTTATGCATGTAATAATTTTGGACACAAATCTGTAAATTGGAGAGATAAAAACATGAACAATAACAACTTTGAGAGTCATACACAAAGGGGTTATTCAAGAAGACCTAGTGAAACACAAAGAAGAATTTACAACAGGTTTGAATCCTTGAGCATTGAAGTGGAATGTTACAAATGTAACAAATTTGGACACATGGCCAAAGATTGCAAAATGACAGTCCCTCCTAAATAACCTCAACAAAATAACAACAGTCATAGACAAGAACCTCAGAAAAGGACATGGATAAGAAAGCAAGATCAGTATAGAAATGAAGAATGCACAGACACTCTACAAGCTAAGCAGAAGAAACACGTTTGGTATGTTGACAGTGGGTGTTCAAAACACATGAAAAGTGATAAAGACAAATTTATTACATTATGAAAGGAAATAAATGGATCAGTCTCCTTCAAAAATGATAATTCATCCAAAATCATTGGAGAAGGCATAGTCCAAATTGGGAACAAGAATGAAAAGGCACAAAACGTTCTACTGGTAGAAGATATGAAACATAATATTCTAAGTGTGAGTCAAATGTGTGACCAAGGTCATAACGGTACTTTCGATTCACAAAAGTGTGAGATAATAAAAGAAGGTTCAGGGAAATTGGTCAGTACAGTTGCAAGAACTTGAAACAACATATATGTGTTAAGTGAAGTTGGAAATGAAAAGTGTTGTCTAGGAAAGGAAGATGAAAGTTGGCTATGGCACAAAAGAATGGGTCACATGCATTTTGATAACTTTGTCAAAGTCAGCAAAAGAGAAGCAGTTAGAGAAATGCCCCAGATCACAAAACCAACCAACACTTTATGCAAGCAATGTCAACAAGGAAAGGAAACAAAGAACATGTTCAAATCAAAGGAATATTCAACAACAAGACCACTGGAAATTGTGCACACTGATATAGTTGGACCAACTACAACAAAGGGCTTAAAAGGTGAGAGATACTTTATGTTATTAGTTGATGATTATGCAAGAATGATGACAGATTTCTTTCTCAAGAACAAGTCAGAAGCTTTTGAAAACTTCAATATCTACAAGGAAATGGTTGAAAATGAGATGGATTCAAGAATCAAATTCTTGGGATCTGATAATGGAGGAGATTTCACTTCAAAGGAATTTATGGACTACTACAGTAGTCATGGAATAAAAAGGCAATTCTCTGTTGCTAGGACACCTCAACAAAATGGAGTTGTTGAAAGAAAGAACAGGACAATACAGGAAATGGCTTGAACAATGATAATGGATTCCAAATGGACAGATATATTTTGGACACAGGAAGTGCATACAACAGTTCACATTCAAAACAAAGTATTGCTCAGAAACAACACTGATAAAATTCCCTACGAGCTATGGAAAGGAATACTAGCAAATGTGAAGCACTTCAGATTTTTTGGAACCAAATGCTACATCAAAAGAGAAGATGGAAGAATGGGAAAGTTTGACTCTCGTGTGGAAAAATGAATACTTGTTGGTTACTCAAGTACAAGGAAAGCATACAAGTGTTACAATCTAAGATTAAACAAAGTTGTGGAAAGCATCAATGTAACAATTGATGAAACGGGCAGACTAGAATCAAAAGAAGAAGAAAACAAATCAATGGATCAACTTTTCGAAGAAGAAGATGAAAAATAAGTAGAAGAGGAAGATGAAGAGAATCCTACAGAAGTAGAAGAGAAAGTTTAGCGTGTCTCCAAAGACACCCAGTAAACAAGTACAGAAGAATCATCATTCAGATCAAATTATCGGGAACAAAGATGCAGGAGTTGAGACTCGAAGAAAAATCCATTCACCAGAGAAAACACACCTGGCACTCTTATCTACAATTGAACCAAAATGCTTTGAAGAAGCTAGTAAGGATGAATTTTGGAATAAGGCAATGGATGAAGAATTGGATCAAATAGAGAAAAATGACACTTGGGAATTGGTTCCAAGACCAAAGGATAAGAGTGTGATCGACACAAAATGGGTTTTCAGGAATAATTTGAATGAAGATGGACGGGTGACAAGGAACAAAGCTAGATTGGTATGTAAAGGATATGCACAGATTGAAGGAATCGAAACCAATCTATTTTCTTTTAGCTTATGCATGCTCTAAAAATGTTAAAGTATATTAGATGGACATAAAATCATCTTTTCTGAATGGGGAACTTGAAGAAGAAGTCTACATTGAACAACCAGAAGGATTTCAGTTGTCAGAGAACAAAGATTATGTGTGTAAATTAAAGAAGGCCCTGTATGGTCTAAAACAGACTCCTAGAGCATGGTACTCTAGACAGGCTAAGTATCTGCAACATGCAAGGTTCAGAAAAGGAAGTGAAAACAACAACCTCTACATCAAGGTAAGTCGAGGTAATATTTTATTAATTGAAGTTTATGTTGATGATATTATTTTTGGTAGTGATGATGACAGGTTAAGCCAGACATTTGCAAAAGATATGAAAAATGAATTTGAAATGTCGTTACTTGGAGAACTATCCTTCTTTCTGGGACTGCAGATAGGTCAAAGAAACCAAGGAATTTTTATTTCTCAAACCAAGTATATCAAAGAAATGCTAAAGAAGTTTGGAATGGAAGATTGCAAACTAGTTATCACTCCCATTCAAACCAGTTGCAGGTTGAGCAAAGATGATGATTCGAAGTCTACAAATCAGAGGCAATACAGGTCAATGATTGGAAACCTACTACATGTGATAACATCCATACTATATGTAATGCAGGAAGTTGGACAAGTGGCACGATTTCAAGCAATACCAAATAATCACATGTATTAGCAGTGAAGAGGATTTTCAGATATCTCAAAGGAACATAAGAGTTTGGATTATGGTATCCAAAAGGAAAGGATCTATCACTTATTGCCTACACAGATGCATATTGGGCAGGTTGTATCGATGACTGACGAAGCACTAGTGGAGCAGCGTTCTACTTGGGTGAGTGTTTAGTATCATGGCTAAGAAAGAAACAATCATCAATATATTTATCTACAGTCAAGGCATAGTATATTGCAACAACATCATGTTGTACACAGGTTCTTTGGATGAAACGAACTCTGATAGATATACAAGTTGAGTATGATGAGACCATTCCTATCTATTGTGATAATACAAGCACCATCAATATCTAGAAAAACCCAGTGATGCACTCCAAGACGAAGCACATTCCAATCAAGTATCATTTTCTACAGGAGAAGGTTGTAAAAAAGAATATCAGAGTTGAGTATGTGGGCACAAAATAACAAGTGGTAGATATCTTTACAAAATCACTTCCACAGGAATCCTTTGAATATCTTCGCCAAAGACTTGGAGTTATTTCTACTCCAAAATGAATTTTTTTTGAATGATTTTTGAATGCTTATCTTATATGTCTTAAATTTACACGAGGAAGCACTAGACGAGGACAGTTCGGTCAAGGGGAGCAGCCCCGAATGGAAAGATACCTTTTCCATTGATGACAAAAGGGGAGATATCTATCATATGCAGAGGACAGAGGCATGGTTCCAAGGGGAGTAGATTTATCAAATGCAGAGGACATAGGCATGGTTCCACGGGGAGCATATTTATCAGATGCAGAGGACAGAGGCATGATTTCATGGGGAGCATATTTATCAGATGCAGAGGACAGAGGAATGGTTCCAGGGGGAGCATGAGTGATATGATTTCAGTGTTTCATCATATTGTTGCCATCAATGCCAAAGGGGGAGATTGTTGATTAAGGTTGGTTGTCATTGATGTCAACCCTTGAAGAAAGCCCCATAGCACAAACTTTTTGGTAATGGGCCCAAGATTTTTTGATGTAAATATGACTCATTATTGTTTTGTCATGGTTGATAAGAAGTAAATATGGATGAACTCCAAAGTGGTCCCCTTATGGTGAAATCCCTCATGGGAAGACGTTTTGCGAAGTGAGAGAACCCATGCTTAATTGTGGAATAATGAGATGAAGGATAGTGAATTTGTTACTGAAACTATCCTATATGGATAGTGCTTGTCGTGCCATTTCTAGTGGTATGTGGAACGTCACATAACTCCTCACGGTTAGAGAGTTATGACCATATGAAGTTGTAGAACCCCTCATGAGTCTTATAGAAGCCCCCAAGGGTCAAAGTGATTTGCAAAATAATTTATTTTAAATGAAGAAGCCCTAAAATAAGGAAAGTTTAATGCTACATGAATATATAAATAAGAGGCAAACCTCACTCATTACAAATACGCTTGTACATTTTGTATATCTATTTTCTTGTGTAAAGCTTCCTGTAAATACTTGCAGACACATTTGAAGTGGTGAACATCTAAGATAGCATGAAGGGTTGACAGAACAATTCTTGGATTCACAAAAAACCCTATTTTCTGAAGCATACGTGGGTTGTCTGCGTATAGGGTGTGTATACATTGAATGTATATGTGGGTTGGTTGTGTATAGGGTGAGTATGTACGTGGGATGACTGTGTATAGGGTGAGTACATGTTGATAAAGCCATGAAACTTGAGAAGATGAAGGTGCATAGGTTCTAGATTCTGATATCAAGCTCCCAGGAAGGTCTAGAGTACTCAGATACATCAGATCCATACATTGGTTCAAAAGGTATGTCTTATTTTTATGAATAGTTCGATTTTGATGTATGCATGAGGAATGGCAATGGAGATTTGAGGATTCTCCCTAGAGAGACTAGTGGCTACATGGGATCTTTTGTATAAGTCATATCTATAGAAATACAGTGCTGGTATATTTATCATTGATACTTCTTGTTGAGGCACATCTTGTATTTCTTTTCATATGGCTAAGATTTTTTATGGTACATGGTTGAGATCTTGTATTTATTGATGTATTGAGAAATTGAGTATCAGAAAGGGGTTGATGACTAAGATCATGTGAGGGATATTATACTTGTTCAGGATTACACATACTTATATGGCACATGACTAGAGACAGACATACTTTCCTTGAGTAGAGGTTATGTATAAGGATGCATGCACAAGGTACAATTACAGTCTGGATACAGTGATGGGTTACACATCTATGTGAAAGAAGTTACAGAGGGTCAAAAGTTTTCAAGAGAAAGGAAACCCTAGTTTCATAAGGCATACACGGGATGCATAACAGATAAGGTGTGTACATACATGGGCTACATCACTACATGTCACGTATCTGTTGTATTTTTGTAGATACATGCTCAGTTCAAGTATGGTTTGATTACATTGCAGTTGTACAGATTGGATACAGGGAAGTGGTATAGGTTGATACAGTTGTACAACAATATATCTCACAGTGAAAGGTTGAAAGTGGTTCCATCATTCTACTTCTACTTTAGGTCGGTTAGACGGGGAAAGGATAGGTGATTGTAGCCACCTTCTAGTTGTAGCCATAGAAACTAGGAGGTTGTACCCTCCTTCTAGTTGTAGCCAAATAATTGGGGAGTTGGAGATTTGATTAGGTTGTAGCCTGAGAAAACAAGGGGTTGGAGCCTCCTTCCAGTTGCAGCTGAAAAGCAAAGGAAGTTGGTGCTTCCAATGAATGTAATTCTTCAAGACATATAAGAAAAATCATTCCATGGTTTTCTCCCGATTTGGGCTTCCATGTAAAACACTAGTGTATTGTGTATGTGTGTGATTGTTTATTTCTTATTGCTCATTATTGGATAATAATTGTACAATGATATAACATTTGAAGAAAAGGATTATAATTACGCTATTACTAATTCACCCCACCTCTCAAGAATCCAACACAATGAACAAATGAAAAATCGTACACATACACATTACACCAGTGTTTTTACGTGGAAACCCAAAGCGGGAGAAAACCACATAATGCTTTTTCTTATATGTCTTCAAGAATTACATTAATTGGAATCACCAAATTCCTTTTTTTTCTAGTTGCAACTAGAAGGAGGCTTGTTGTTGGGAAATAATACCCTACGGACTAGCAAACTAGGGTAGATTTGCATGTAGATTTTGACCTTAAAGAAATGACCTTTTAACCTACCACCCAAAACTTAAACCCCTCGTTAAAGACACATACATGGAAAGGAAATACTAACCTTTTTACTGATGTTTGGTGTAGATCCTCTGTTGCGCTTTGCCCGCTTACTTGCGCTGCTCCTTCCAAAGTTAATCCTGCAATCAAGACAAAACACTACGCATGCATGCTATTTTTCTACTTGAGGGTTAGAAATTAAGCATAAATCACATATAACTCATGGATTGGGATGGGAAAAGTATTCTTTTATTAATCTCAAAATGAATCAACTTACAATAATGATAGAGACCGGCCACCGCTCCTTAATCCTGATCCTGGGCTCCTCCTCTTCTTTTGTCCTCCAACTGCTTTGCGTTAATTCTCTTTAGGATTGAGGAAAGGCTAAAGGGTTGGGACAAATTGATTTGGCAAATGGGCAGAGTTTCTTCGCTATAATTTTCCTCCTCCAAATGGTACCCCTACCCCTTCTTTTATAGGCTAGAAGGAGCTAGGGTTTTGGACGAACTCTCGGCCATGCATGGCTAGGAGTTTCAGTTAACTGACCCATAGCTTTTTGTCCCATCGGCAACTTTCCTGTTTTTGTGCTTTGTTAGGTAAACACGAGCTATAATAGACCTGTCAGTGTTCAAATGCGTGCAGTAGTAGGCCTGCCAGTGTTCCAACGAGTGCAATAGTGGGTTAGGGAGCGTGTACCTTTACCCAAGAGGTTTTTTAAAGAGGTTTCTCAGCAGATGTTTTGGCAATGTAGGGAATGAGTTGGCCTGATGCCAGGTAAGCATGTATGGTGCAATTTAGGGTTATAACAGATGCCCCCTAATGTGTGAGGTCAGAAGAGCATCTGATGGCTGAAATACATTACCAATTCTTTACCAATCTGTACTGATATGTTGAATGAGTGAGTCCAAGAATCAGGAATCAGGAGGTACCGTCTGCAAAAAATATCAAATGTCTCACCGAGGCGGGCATGCCCATGCTCAGGATAAAATAGAACCATGGCTACCAATCAAATACACTGTAGATCCATTTCAAACAACTATGAAGAGTAGCCATGAATAATACACAGTGGAGCTACATCGCAAAATAAAAAAGATATACATATAAAGTATCCATCTCCCATACGTTGATTCGGCCTGATGGATGTACTTCAGAGCTCGAGCAACAACTTCAAAATCTTCTAAAACTCGAGTAGGAGTGTAAGATGAGTGTACAACTGCACCACCCAGAGGTTTGTGATGGCTCGTCGGTTATAGACTTGATGATCGGACTGAAGGCTTCAGTGATTTCGGACAAAGACTTGATTGGACGTTCAGGATAGCCGGGTATGCGGACAAGAGACATGTTGCAGAGGGGATGACTCGGGCTCAGTGACAAAATTCCCTTGGATAATAGAACGACAAGTCATAAGACTCAGACATCATATCTATTAATCATAAGTCTCTGAAGCAGGAGGCAACGCAAACTCTCCATATGTTTGGAAGAGTAACCAAACGGTGGAGGCCAGAACTCTAGATAGTGAAAAAAAGATTCCTAAGGTCGTACTACATCCCATAGTATAATGATCAAACGAACAGATGTGCTTCATCCAAGGGTGACTCATTATGCTTCCAATAAAGAAAATACTTTTCCCATCCTCTTTTTTGGGTATATTTGATTTTTTTGTTCTTTTTTATGATTTTGAAAAAGAATAAAGGAATATTATGTTACAATGGAGGAACGAGTACCGCAAACATACAAGCTCGAGGCACAAGGACAAGACTGATGTTCTAGGAAATGATACTCGGAAAAAATCCTCCAGTGGCCAAAGGTGTTAAGATGCAGAAGAAAACTATTACTAGGCTGATGGGTAAGGTATGCAACGACGATTGATAGAACACACAATGGTAACGTCCTTCGATGTAAGTTTAATGAGCCCAGAGAAGGGAAGCTCGGTGGTTTTTCATATTTAGAGAGTCTGAAAAAGCATAAAATGAAACTCTATTGGGGTACCTTTTTCGTCAATAGTCTAGTCGGTTCGAAAAAGGGATAAACTAGCACCGATTAGACGTCAATTCAAAACCATTTTAACGAGCGTGAAAAGGACAAGATCACTCGGCTATTTTTTCACTTTTAAGGAGTCTGAAAAAAGCTTAACTATGGACTCCGTTAGGAATTTTCTTTTGGACCATTTTAACGAGTGTGAAAGAATAAGGTCACTCGACAATCTTTTCAATTTTAGGGAGTCTGAAAAGAGCTTAACTATGGATTCCGTGGGGGTTTCTTTTTCGTAAATTTAGTCCCTCAGGCCCGAAAAAGGAATAAAATTATACCTGAGAATACTCTTCTATAGAATGAAAATTCGATAGAGTATACCTTTGTTCATATAGTTGACTGTCCGGAACGAAAAAGGGGTAAACTACCATCGGACAGACGTGACTTCAAATTTCAGTTTAACGAGCGTGAAAGGTCACAATATCGCTCAACAATCTTTTCATGTTTAGAGGGTCTGAAAAGGGCTTAAAAGGAGACCCGTTTAAGGAATGTTCTTCTGGACCATTTTAACGAGTGTGAAGAAACAAGGTCACTCAGAAATATTTTCATCTTTAAGGAGTCTGAAAAGGGCTTAAAGAAGACTCCATAATGGTTACTTTTCTCAGTTAATCTGGACGAGATCGAAAAACATAAATACAGTCTCGCCGGATGTTGCTTTCGATCTCAAAGCGAGCTTGAAAAACAAAAAAGTTAGCTCATGATTGACACTTTGTGGGTCGATGTCAAGTATCTCTTTGTAAGACCAGGAAAAAACGTCGCAAACATCTTTGAAAAGATCCGTGTAAATTTGAATCTCTTCGGGGGAGCAATCCTCTCCGATGAAGACATTCTCCACGACGCCAGGTTTTCGGGAGATATTGATAGGTATAGTTTCAACGATAGTCTCCATATTCCCCTCAGCATAAATTTCCTATGTAGCTAAGAGATGAATAGGACATGGTTGATCTCCCATCATGGTGATAGTGAATTCTCCTGCCTCGATTCGGCTTAACTCTGGGAGGAAATATGATCTGTGATGGAGATCTGCCCAAGGTTTTTCTGGACTAGTCATTGCTTTGATTACTGCTTCATCAGAAGGAAAGACTAAGTATAATGAATCGGTGGTAGCAAGAGAACCCTAAGCCAAAATAGGCTCTGGAAGTGGATCCAACTCTTGTGCAGGAGTCGGATCGGGGTTAGCTGAAGCTTTCTGGACTAAAGAGTACGCTACTTCAACAACTGACAAGGGCATGGACATGCCGGAGTGCCCTGTCTCATCCATCATGGCTGATGGGGAAGGAAGAATCCACGGATCCTCAAAGTAAGTCGTGCAAAACGACGAAATGTGAAAAATATCAGCCTTGTGGTGATTCGATATAAACTTGACATCGTCATGAGGAGGTGGGTAATCAAAGGTACCCATCAAGGATGGGCACAAACCAAATCCAACGTTAACAACACCGGGCTATGGATTATCAATCATGGGAACCGTGGATGACCCCAAAGATGGGTCAAGCCTAGAGAAGGACAATTGATCAATGGTCACTATCTGACCCTCGTGTGGAAACAACAAGACTCGGAAAMCTGTAGCAACCACAKCTTKCATAGCATAAGTCCAACTCTGACCTAACAAGAGKTTATAGTCGAGGGGATCGACTACCTCTACTTCGACGCACACAGTCTTCCCTCCTAAATGCACGGGGAAAGAGGGAACGATGCCATGTGGTCGGAAAGAACGACCGTCGAACGTAGTGAAGAGAGTAGGTGATGGAGACAAAGCRGGCTKACCAATGGCCTTCCAGCATGATAACGACATAACGCAAGTCGAAGCGCCCTCGTTGACCACCATGCGGAAGATATTCCATGTAAAAAWTTTCGTGGGATGAGCCACTACTATCTGAAACGCGACGTGGTAAGGCAGACAAGGTTTTAAGTTGGTCGTATCTAACATGATGGTACCTGGGTTACAAGTCTCAGTAGAGCCTAAAGCAGTCAACAAGGCTTTCCTCTGAGCAGGGTATCTTTGGAGGACCTCCAAAGTGGACATCACATAAGGGGTTTGTGATAAATCTTCCACCACAGAGTAATTCTGGGTGGCCCTTGCATTTGGGTTGTGAGAAGCTTTCTTAAATGCACCCTTTGGAATGTGTGTCATTGTTTCACCCAACATATTCTCGATCTATAGACGAAGAGATGGGATCTCAGCTTCTTTACCCTTCTTAGAGGTGCTTGGTTTACTATAGTCGTGCGCTCTAGTTGTTATTAAAGCATCACCCCTCACCATATATACATTCGCGGATGAGGAATTGTTGGGGGGAGGGAAGATTTCTTGGCTGCCCCCCTCAACACTTGTAGAGGCTTGAGTTAAATTTTGCCCATGCTGAAAGGGATTAGTCAACACGGCTTGCTGTTGCTGTGTGAAAAACTTCTGGGCCTCTGTAAGTCGAGGACATAGATGGGTTGGGTGGTCTTCCGCACATAAGTTGCATGGATACCTCACCTTCCTCTTTTCAGTGGTGCTCTCGCCAGCATTATCAGTGGGTTTTTTATACCCCTTACCCTTTTTGCATTGTTTTTTCTTCCCTTCAGGCTACTAGGTGGCCTTTGGGTTAGTCGTCTGCACGGAGTGTACTTCCGACGTTTGGGTAGGAGGAGCAGCCAAAGCAGTAGTCTGGCTGGCTGCTGAGTGTTGTATTGATAACTGTTGCAATTTCTTTGTCAATTGCTCAGCAGGCTTGGTTTGTGTTGAACCAACAATACCATCGGCATGTGGTCCAGCTCTCTGTCTAGTTTTATCCAGTATCGATTGTGGTGCATCCGGCAGGATGTTGTATAATAAACCAGACTGAGAATATATGAGCTCAAACTGTTGAGCCCTCATGATGGAATTTTCTTGGGAGAACACTCCTGAAGTCGCGACGTCTTTGGATAATTGCGGTACTAAAGACTTAAGGAACCACTCAAGCAGGAATGTTGGTGGGACTGGTACTTTGATTAGACTCTTTCGATGTCTCCACTCCCTGATATGATCATAGATATGGTCTGTTGTCGTCTGTTCGAAATTGGCAAGCAACTCTGTGCCCGCGTCGTATCTTACAGGTAACTGGAAATGATTAAGGAAGGCCATAGCCAGTTCGCCAAAAGAAGAATATCGTGAGCGATCAAGCTAGATGTACCATTTCGTGGCACTCCCGATAAGAGTGTGTTGAAACAATCGCAACTAAACGGAGTCATCTTTCAGTGAGTTAGATGAACACCAAAGGTGGAAAGTAGTCACGTGATCACCTGGATCTTCATTAGGATTAGCCTCGAACTTTGGAATGTCTAAAGGCAACTTCGTTGGCATAGGAGGCCAACGTGGATCGTGACAAATAGGATCATTTAACAACTGTGTCAAATCTGGCAAGTGTAACATCGCCAGGAATGGTAGTTAAGGTTGCTGCTGATAGCCTGGGAAAAAGGGTCCTGGAGTTTGAGTGGCACCAGGTTGCCAGGAAATTTTTGGCTGCTGGCCTGGATTCTGGTATAAACCATGGCCCTGACCAGCGTATGGATTTTGCATTTGTGGAGACATCATTGGTTGATTCCCCATAAAGGACATAGGATGTTGGGAATTCATCGTGTTTGACGGACTTTGGGAAGGATTACCCCATGCCAGTCCTGTTGGGAGAGGCATAGAAGTCTGTCCAGGGTTCCATTGACTATGGAAAGAATTACCCCAGAATGACATTCCAGAGGAGGGAACAAATCCTTGACCTGAGTTCCAAAATCCTGCTATATTTGCCCCCGGCGCAGGAATAGTACCCTACGCTAGAGTAGAATGTCCAAAAATGGGAGTGCCCCCAGATGGGAAAGCAGTGGATGTGAAAGTGTTGTTACCAAACGTCCTGTTCCAAACAAATGGTGATGAACCTACCGGCATAGTGTGCACAGGTGTTCCTTGACTCCCGGCTCCAAATGAACTCGTGTGTGCAGGCTGCCCAATAGACTGCTGATGCAGACCACCAAGTGAAGGGGACGAAGGAGAGATATGATCTCCAGCGTAAGGGAAAGCATTAAAAGGGACAGGAATGCCCCCAAGTTGACCTTGTAGAGGAGCGTTAGAGCTCCCTGCCCCCAGACCCAAAGTCTGTAAAGTGGAGTGAGTGAGTGCAGGACTTGTACCTGAACTAGGCATAATGTATGAGAACGGAGAGCCTAACGCACTAGGTGTGAAGGGATTTGTGGTCGCTGCGATAGATGGGGTCAGTCCACTATGCGGCGTAGTTGCGTCCGAGACCATGATGGTTCAGGTCGATGACGACAAGTTAGGAGATGCTTCTCCTGTGGTAGAAATGGTGGTGGGAATGGAAGAATTCCCAGAGGAAGTAACAGTGTTTTGTTCCATAACTGTGTGAGGCACTGACAGGCATTCATAAAATTGAATTGGCACAATTACTTGCCGCCAAGTATCAGTGGTTGGGGTTTCAACCGAACCAAGATTGGCAGTTGATTCCTCTGGGAGTTGTTCGGGCACAATGGTTTGTAACCCGATTGCTTCGAAAGACCCTTGTTGGTCTAGCTTCCGCCTCAATGGTGGCGGGGGTGGCTCCAGTATAACCTGCGGCAGGCCCAGTATCCTTCGTGACCGACGAATATCTGAATCCTCCACTGTGTGAGAAGATCCATGACACGCTAAGGTATTCTACATGATCAAACGGTAACAAACAATAAAAAAGAAGCCCCTAAAAGATAAGACAAGCAATCACTAACTAATTTGAAGAACAGTTACAACAACCAACACTACAGCAACTTACCGATGCAAGTGCAACTCGAAAATGGAAGCACCCTCCAGGTATACTCTACAAAGCGTGGCCCGATGTCTGTCCTAGGTACCGCAGTATACCCACGCAATCACCCGTGTATGTCCCTATGAAAGATTGGCAACTAGTTTGCCAGCACGCGAACAGTCACCAGGCGAGTACAATCGATAGTCGGGTAGACCACAATGAGCAGGGTATCAAGCCCGAAACCTGTCAAGGTTATCGAGAGAAAATGGTCTGGAATCCACAAAGCTCCGTGGCAAATGAAAATGACGGAATCCCAAAACAAATCCTCGATATGTGTTCTCCACTACGCTTGGTCCGACTTTGGAGGGGTTATCTCTTCTACCTTTCCTCACGCGACCTCATGTTTATCCCCTGTGTTAGAGGGGGGTCCCGGATAACTTCCACGTAACTGGACTTCTACACTCCCTATCACAGACTCCAATGTTTGGTTTTGAGTGGCCTTGGAGACTTTCCTCTCCAACCTAATCCAAGGCCCTAGTCCTGAACTAGTGTATGAACCCTACAAACAAAAAGTCTAATATATTTTAATTAGCGTTGCTTTTATGGGATTTTTTACATCACAAGGTATGAAGGTGAAACTGATGATGTGTAAAGACTCAAAGCAAAAACAAATGAAAAATGTTGGAAACCAAATTCTTTTACTAAATGTAAAAATCAACAACTTTTCACAAAGAAAGACTTCTTTTCTTTTCAATTTTTCTAAGATTTCATGCAACAGACATAAAGGAATTTCGCTCGACTACGAGCTACTTATGCTCTAAATGCACTGCAAGAACTTATGAACAAAAGACTTCTTCCTAGATATTGATGCAGAAACACAATCTTCAAACAAAGAAGAAAATGAAAATGAAATATATTTGTTTTTATTTAAGTGCTAAATGAAGCAACAAAGGGAAAATGCCGACAAGCACAAAACCAAGAAAACAAAATTTTTTTTTGGCTTAAAGCACAGATCACAAAGAATCAAAGCAAAGACACACTATGGCAATCAAAAAGCACAAATTCTTCCGCTTGTCTAAAAACCATAAAAAAAAAATACTTTTTTTATCTTTTCTATCAAATATCAACTAAGAAAAAACAGGCTAACGGTAAGAGGCCCTACCTACTGACTGTGTAACCCTAGACTCAAACACCTGAGAGGAACACTTCTCACCACAGGAGGGTATGACTGCCCCACCTTGATTGAAAAGCAACCTGTCAAGCCCGCAACTGTCACTGAAACAACACACGTGCAAACGCGTGCTGACCTACAACAGAGCGCGGGTACCCACGGGCTGCACTTGCACAGGCCGCGTGTATGTATAAACTCTAAGACAAAACTAAACACAGGAAACCCAGACCTGGAAAAGGCCTCTGGTATTGACAACCAGGGTCTCTTAAAGGCTTGGATGCTTCTTCTTATAGAAAAGAAAAACAATTGCAAGAAATAACAACACACAATAAAGAAAACTGAGACAAGATTGTGAACCAGCAAGACTCAGACAGGATCCAGAAAGACCCCTGAGAATGTCAAATTCTGACAGAGAAGAGGAGGACTGCCTCTCAAGATTTATGACTCCTACATGCTACTGAAACCCTTACAATGAGTGTTCAAACGCGGGCTATAGAAGTTTAGGGCACGGGCACCCACGTGCAGGCCTTCTGCAGGCCACGAGTACCTCTGTGTGTCTTCGAAAAATTGTCGTCAAGCAACAGTCAGGGAAAACTGGTATAAAGAACCAGGTTCCCTGCTAGCTCAGGCCTTGCAGAAAAACAACAAGCAAAGAAACATAAAATTTAATCTCTTAAACTACCTAAAGACTCAACCAAACTCGGAAACCCTAAAGAGTATATCTCCCCAGTGGAGTCGCCAATTCTATTGTTGGGAAATAATACCCTACGGACTAGCAAACTAGGGTAGATTTGCATGCAGATTTTAACCTTAAAGAAATGACCTTTTAACCTACCACCCAAAACTTAAACCCCTCGTTCAAGACACATACATTGAAAGGAAATACTAACCTTTTTACTGATGTTTGGTGTAGATCCTCCATTGTGCTTTGCTCGCTTACTTGCGCTGCTCCTTCCAAAGTTAATCCTGCAATCAAGAAAAAACACTATGCATGCATGCTATTTTTCTACTTGAGGGTTAGAAATTAAGCATAAATCACATATAAATCATGCATTGGTACGGGAAAAGTATTCTTTTATTAATCTCAATATGAATCAACTTACAATAATGATAGAGACCGGCCACCGCTCCTTGATCCTGATCCTGGGCTCCTCCTCTTCTTTTGTCCTCCAACTGCTTTGCGTTAATTCTCCTTAGGCTTGAGGAAAGGCTAAAGGGTTGGGACAAATTGATTTGGAAAATGGGAAGAGTTTCTTTGCTATAATTTTCCTCCTCCAAATGGTACCCCTACCCCTTCTTTTATAGGCTAGAAGGAGCTAGGGTTTTGGACGAACTCTCGGCCATGCATGGCTAGGAGTTTCAGTTAACTGACCCATATCTTTTTGTCTCGTCGGAAAATTTCCTATTTTTGTGCTTTGTTAGGTAAACGCGGGCTATAATAGACCTACTAGCATTCAAACGCGTGCAGTAGTAGGCCTGCCAGCGTTCCAACGCATGCAATAGTGGGTTAGGGTGCGTGTTCCTTTACCCAAGAGGTTTTTTAAAGAGGTTTCTCAGCAGATGTTTTGGCAATGAAGGGAATGAGTTGGCCTAATTCCAGGTAAGCATGTATGGTGCAATTTAGGGTTATAACAAGGCTCCAACCCCCTAGTTTCTTAGGCTAGAACCTAAGGGAAGATCCAACTCCCCAATTATCTTGCTACAACTCCTTAAGTTCTCCGGCTACAACCGGAAGGTGACTACAAACACATGTCCTTTCTCCATCCAACCGCCCTAGCATATAAGTAAAATGATGCAATGTAATGTCCCCCACCTCTTAGAGAGGTAATGAGGAGACTTAGTGGCCTGGGCACCCCCACTAGGTCATAGTCTCACACTGAAGGGGGGAAAAGTCAAGAAGTTAAAAGTTATATTTTTAAGTTGACTTAAGAAAGGAAAAGGATAAAGGAGTAAAAGATATCTCAACAGAAGAATAGAAGATTAACCCTGGGAGTTAACCTAACTCAACAAAGAATTATAAGGAAAACTATAAGTAAGAGGCTAGGGTTCACCTATTACTCATTCTGGTTTTGGATTAGCATTTGTTATTTCTCTTGAGCATTTAGTTTGGGGGTTTTGCTGTACAAACCCTTGTGAGAAACTCAGTGGTGAAATATCCACACACCTTGTTCCACAGCTTGGTCTCGGTGATGAAAGACTCCTCCAAACCATTCTAGTCTCAACCCATCTCCATCTAGTGCTTCAGAAGGTAGAAAGTCATATTGTTCTTGTGTTTCTAGCAAGGGTGCACCATCATCTGGAGGGAGGTTGGATCCAGCTTATCCTGAGGGCCTGGGGCCATTCCGATAGTTGGATTTTGTTTGTAGGGGTAGGACCATCACTTTGAGGGATTTTCTGGAGTGTTATCATCATTTTACATTTGTCTGCAAATTGGGACGTCTTGGAGCCATAGGGGACATCCTGTAATTTAGTAAAACTCGGATCTAGGGAGATCTGCTTGAGATATAAGTCCGAAACTTCTCCCATGGGATTATCATAGCTCAATCTATATTATTGGAGAGTTTCAGAGCATTTGGAGGCCTCCTTCATCAGGGTCGAACCAGCTAGGGTTTCAGTCATCTAGTGGGGCACCCTATTCAGTGGAAAATTCAGATCTACGGGGTTTGAGAGTGGATTTGGGAATTTGGACATTTGGGTTTTCCTTACAACTTCCCGATCTATCATTTGGCATATTTCCCAGGATGATTGGACACTTTTGGTAGCAAGGAAGAATTATTGAGGTCTTCAACATTCTAGCAAGACGTGGCACTTTCCATCTTGGAGGCTGAGCATTAGTACGG
>ML788951.1:765397-777025 GCA_009831015.1 Picea engelmannii
AATAGCACTTGAACAGAAATAGCACTTGATGCAGATAGCAATGTTCACAGGCCTCTTCGAGGGGGCAACCTCCAATCGAGCAGCGCTCTGTTACAATAATATCCAAGCTAGGGTTCTCATACCCTCGACTCCTATTTATACTAAAAAGAAGCATCTAGAGGAAGATCCTTCTAGAAGCGTAAGCTTCTATTAGGTCTTCTTACATCCGCCTTATTCTATTTTATTGAAAGGTCTTATTAATATTGACCTTTATTACATCCGAATACATTAATCTACCTATGTGCGGGTTAGGACCTTAACATGCCATCTCAACATCATGTATAAGACAGGTATCTCCAATCGTGTCACTAACTACCTCAGTCAACATCCTATCATTGCACTCACCACTGTGTTCCATTCCTGTGGACATGAAGCATCCGAGTGGCCCCAACTCTATCAACACAATTCAAAATTCGCCACCACATATCATCTCTTGGGTACATGTGCAATTGTCACTGATTTTCACATTCAAGACAAACTCTTATGCCACCTGGGCCATATCTATGTTCCTAAAAGAGAGTGTGCAAATCAGATTTGGGAAGCCCACTATAGTCAGGTGGCCGAACATATTGGAGTAGAGAAAAATGTGGTCGTTCTTTAGAAACAATTTTATTGGCCAAAACTTTGACATGACATCAACAAGTATATTAGATCTTGCACTGCCTGTTCCATTTCCAATCCAGCCATCAAGAAGCAAGGCTTATAGACCCCTCTTCATATTCCCAAGAAGCCTTGGGAATCCATCTCAATCGATTACATGTCTAGTCTGTCGTCCAACAAGTAAGGAAATGACTATCTATTTGTGTTCGTTGATCAGTTTTTGAAGATGACCATCCTCACAACCTGTAAGAAGAACATCACAGCGGTAGATACTACCAAGCTCTTTTTCGAATTAGTGTGGGTCCACTTTGGGATACCATAGAACATCATATTTGACCAAGACATCATGCTCCTCAACACCTTTTGCTTGAGTCTTTGGTCTCTGTTGGACACCAAGCTCACAAAATCAACCTCTTTCCACCTCCGAACCGATGGCCAAACAAAAGTCGTCAATCGGATGATTGTGCACATCCTGTGCATGTACAATTCTAATCATACCCATACATCGGATGAGAGTCTCCCATATGTCCAACACAGTTACAACAAGGCTCTCCATAGTTCCACCGGCCATAGCCCAATTTGGGTGGGTCTAGGATTCCAACCCTTGGGACCCATTGAGGTTGCACTTCCTCTTGCCACCGCACAGACATAATCTTCCCCTGATCAGTTTTTGATCGACAAAGCCACCATATTCATTGAGCAGATTCATCACGTCTTCCAATAGGTCCAAGAGATTTTGCAGAAATCCAATGCTAAGTATAAGCACCAACATGATCAACACAGGGTACCACAGCAGTTTCATGTTGGCGACAAAGTCTTCTTACATTGATAGAAGGAGCGTCCCATGGGGCCCCATCCGAATCTTTTCCCACTTCATTATGGGCCCTACAATATCACTAAGGATATGGGTAGCAATGCTTTTTATCTCAAAATTCCACCCTTCCTTGGTCTTCGTCTAGTATTCAATGTGGAAGTCCTTCGACCATATTTTCCACTGTTACTGGACACCTCTTAGATCACAGAACAAATGACACCAACAGAGATCAACCCTGACTGTATGGAACAAGCATCCATTGACCAGATAGTGGAAGCACAGGTCAAGGGAGCTTGCGAGCAGCGGATCCATGTTTATCGAGTTGTCAAGGCAGAGAAACCCTTACACCAAGGCAAGTGGCTCACTCGGGGCCAAATCCAGCAAAATTTTCCTCACCTAATGGGGGAACTCAACGGAATGGAGACAGTTGCTTCCCAAGGGGGGAGGATTGATCCAGGTGGATATTGGTGGCCACCCACCTATTCCAACTGGCTCCTCATGCTCGTTTTTGTTCATTACGTTCTTTTGTAGTGATTTGTAATTGTGGGTTCTACACTTTTGGGGCTGTTTGAAGCCCCACACATCCTCTAGGTGGATACAGGTGGCCTCTCACCTAATCCAAATCACTTATTATGTATGTTTTCATGTTAGCACATCTTGTTGTACTTCTAGGGCCGTTTTGGGGCCCTAAAGTTGTTTTTTTTTCTCGTCAGAGTTAATTGTAGACTGAGCCAGAGTTTGATGGAATAATGTGTATTTCTCTAAAATACCTTTCCAACGAGCTATCAAGCGCCTAAAACAGAGGTTGTATGCAAAACTTACGACCCTTGGAATTTGATGTACCAAATTACACCAACTTACCCATATGGCCCACATAACTTTTGGTGTTTCACCTTCTAGGGTTAGGTTTTTGGATGTCTAGGGTTTTTAAATTCATGAGTAATATCAAAATTCCTCTGGAGCCTCCTTGTAATCTATTCTGCTCAGACGGATCCATGTAGCGGCCACATCTCTTCTCAGAGATAGCTACCACCATTCGAGCAAGTTTTTCAGTTTTGCAGTTTTACAGTTTCGTCCTATTTCATTATTTAATAGAAGATATTGTTCAGTGTATATTTGTGTTATTCTTCGTATCTCTGTGTTTATTGTATTCAGTCTTCTAATCAGTTCATTCTGCTCCTAAATTCAAATCATAGCACGAGGTTGACAGGAAGACATGTGGTGACCGACTAAATACCGAATGAAGGCTGACTGGTAGTTGAATAGTAATATGACATGGAGTCGACTGTAATAGAATTATGAGATTTACAGGATTTGTAGCCAATGATCTGCATGGATATGTAATTGTTTTTGGGCACCATGTCTTTAGGTTTTTCTTGTTGTAAATCCTATAAAGAGGATTTTTGTAAGGTTGTAAAGGCTAATGCATAAATTGTAGGATAGCCAATCCTTAGAGAAATCTTTAGATGTATTTTGTTGGTCATACATATGTAAGGAATATTTTCTACATGGTTGTTCTTGTGCAGGCAAGAGTGTATGATGTCGATTGTGCCTTAGGTGTGGACCAAGGTTAGACATGCAACCTTTTATTTAGATTGAATAAGAAAACAAGAGAGCAAAATTCTCAAGGAATGTTGGCTATTCCGGTTATGGTTTCCAGAGTAAAAATCTTTGTGTACTGTGGGATTGCTTTGTCATTTATCTTCTTGATTAAATTATTCTTGTCCTCTTCTAGGTTTAGTGTGGAAGTGTCTCTCATTTATAGGTTTAGGTTTAGGTTTAGGCTTTGCAATGAACATCTTGCAAAGCCTTATTGTCACACCCCTCAACCCAAAAGGAACCCAAATATCCTTAGCCTCTTCCGAAGGTTACTTCTAAGAATTATGTCAAAATCTTTTCTAAAGTCAATAGACACAAATGGAGATTACCCTTATTTTCTTAACAATTATCTCAGTATAATCCCAAGAGTAATTACATAGTTTAAACCATGATAACTTCAAATAATATCTTACCCCTTAACTCTCTTTTCATGATTTATGATTTCTCTCTCTCTCTCTCTCTCTCTCTCTCTCTCTCTCTCTCTCTCTCTATATATATATATATATATATATATATATATAATTTAATATTAAATTAATAATAAAATTATAATTATATTTTCTTAATATAAACCAATTTAGAGTCATATTAACCGTGGATTTATCAAAGTTAGAGATTACATGTATCATTTATAATGGGTTCTAAAATGAATATTACTTCTCTTTGTGCAATTATACTAGCTTTGATCCATCTTAACTCTAGATTTATTCAACAAAAAACTTAATACATGTTTCACAAGAAAAAATAGTTTGATAAATATTAAAAAGATACTTAGTTTTTATTTTAGCTATATCTTTTTTTTTGTTTGTTAATTTGTGCGGGACCTGTTGGCTACGCGATTAACCTTCAAAATCACCTAGGGATCGCACCCGGCCTGAGCCACACCAACCCTGTAGGTTTCGAACCAGTGACTTTAACAACATTGAGTGGCTTAACAACACACTCTGTCACCGACTATCCTACACCTCGAAGACTATTTTAACTATATCTTAATTAATATTATATTTTGAATTTTTCTCTTTTATATTATAAAAATTAAATTTTTTATATTTAACTTATAAATATTATAAATATTGTATCATAATATTACAAACATTATCTCTACTAAATTGTACAATGCATCTCAATTCTCCATATTTCATTATCTTATATTATGAAAGAAACAAATTAGAAAAAGTTATAACCAATAACGACTTATAATATTGGTGACCAACAAATTTCATTTAGTTTGCATTATAAATTGATGTTTACCTACAACGAATTTGAAGTGTCGTGCAACATATTTCAATTATTATCTAAAACCCGGAAAAATATTTTTAATAGTAACACTTCATTTAATTTCATGTTTTTATATATGTTAGTTTGTTTATAATTTGTGGGACTAGTTTGTGGTATATGATTTAAAAAATGGTAAATTATTTACGGATTATAATTAATATGGAATTACATCAACTAAACATAAATATAAATAGTCATACAAAACATAAACATAAATAGCCATACAAAACAAGGCCCATTAAAACCAATTACACTAATAAAATTTGACAATTTAATTTATAAATATTACATATTAATATTACAAATCTTATCTATACTAAGTTGTACAATGTACTTTAATTTTCTATATCTCATTATCTTACCTATATTATTGAAAAAAATAATTTAAAAAAGTTACAATCAATAAAAGTATCTCCATAAAAAAATATTTAATTTTTCATTATAAATTAATGTCTATATAAAGTTTATTTAAAAAATCCCAGCAAGACATTTCAATTTCAATGATTAAAAAACAACCATATCTACTAGAGCTGTTTCACATGGTTTTACTTTTCCTTTATTCAAGTCACATACTCTTGGTTGCGCATGAGAATTTAATTGTGTAATAACATCCTATTCATTTTCAACCATTCATTGAAAGTTTAGATCGACATTTCAATTTCAATTATTAGTAGCAAAAAAAACCATGTGTACTAAATTTGTTTCACATGGTTTTACTTTTCTTTATTCAATTCACATATTCTGAGTTGCTGATGAGAATTTAATTGTGTAATAGTATTTTATTTAATTTCAAACATTCATGGAAAGTTGAGATTGTTTTGACTATGGAATATTATCATCATTTAATTTTGAACATGTAACCTTTTAAGAGGAAATACAAATTTTTAATCATTAGATCTACTCAGAATCTACATTGTAGTTTGAATTATTATTATCACAACAAAATGATGTAACACATTTCTCACAAATCAAATTCAAATTGTGTTATTAAAATTTTAATAAGACACTTTTTATAATTTCTTTTCTATATTTTGACAATGTTACAATTTTATTTATATTAAATTATATTTCATTTTTTCATATTTCATTTCATCTATATTATAGAAAAAAGTGGTTATAAAAATTTAAAATCCATAAAAAAAAATTAATAATATTTTTTTTTTCTTTATTTTAACATTATGATTTTATGTGTCCCCGAGGTGTAGGACAGTAGGTGACGGAGTGTGTTGTTAAGCCACTCCGTGATGTTAAAGTCACCACTTCAAACCTGAGGGGACAAAAAATCCAATCATGTTAAGGGTTGGTGTGGCTCAGGCCGGGTGCGATCCCCGGGTGATTTTGACGGCTTAGATGCCCCTAAGTCGCGGTTTCTCACTCATAATTATTGATTTCAGTTTCAAGCTAAGCTAAAACCATATCTACTAAAGTTCATTCATATTATTATTTACTTTTTTACTTATAGTGTCTATCAAAATTGAATTGAAATGGAAACTATCCATTTCAATTTAAAACTGAACTAAAACCATATCTGTTAAAATTCATTCATATTTTATGATTTACTTTTTCATTATTCAATACATATGGTTTTGATTGGCTATCAAGATTGAATTCTGTAGTAATATTTAATTTCAATTTCAACCATTGGTTGAAAGCAGGTGTGGTTTTATGTCTATTCTGGTTTTTAAGTTTACTCTCTCATTTTTAACCATTAGTTAAAAGTTATTTGAGCTTGGATTATTATCCTCCTAACAGAAAAGTGTAACAAATGTTTTACAATCCAATTAACTTAAGTAAATATTAATAAAATAATTTATTTTTAATTTATTAATTATAAAATTCAAATTTTTAAATATTTTGACATGATATATTACAATTTTTATATATATTAAGTTATACAAGATATCTCATTTCTCCAAATCTCATTTCATTTTATCATTTATATTATGAAATAAAGTAATTAGAAGAAATTGCAATCAACAAAAACTTGTAATTTTAATGAAAATTTTATTTATTTATTTTTTATTATGATTTATCATTTATATTATGAAATAAAGTAATTAGAGGAAATTGCAATCAACAAAAACTTGTAATTTTAGTGGAAATTTAATTTATTTATTTTTCATTATGATTTTATGTTTACAGAAATTAAATTTGAATAATTACATTCAGATATTTCAATTTCAATCATTGGCTAAAAGCCACATCTATTAAAATACTTTCACATCGATCTATTTGTTTTTCTCATATTCAATACACATGTTTTTTTTGTTGTAGATCAAAATTGAATTTTGTAATAGTAATCCCATTTCAATTCCAACTATTAGTTGAAGTCTCACATAACATCATGTTTATTGGAGTTTGGAATATTATAGTTACTAGATTTCAATTATTAGCTAAAATTCCATATGGCTTAATGTCTATTAAAGTTTGGATGCAGTTAGAACAATTCATATAATACATATTTTACAAATATGTTATATGTTGATTTCAATTTGATCATTAGCTGAAAACCATATCTATTAAAATACCTTCACATGAATCTATTTAACTTTTTAGTATTCAGTACACATGTTCTTTGTCGTATATCAAAATTGAATTTTGTAATAGTAATCCTATTTCAATTTCAACTATTAGAGTTTTGATATAATTAGAACAACATATATAATACATGTAATATAAATATTTTACATGTTTATTTCAGTTTGAATTTCGTAATAGTAATCCCATTTCAATTTCAACTATTAGAGCTTCACAGAGCTTCACATGAATCTATTTAACTTTTTAGTATTCATTACACATGTTCTTTGTCGTATATCAAAATTGAATTTTGTAATAGTAATCCTATTTCAATTTCAACTATTAGAGTTTTGATATAATTAGAACAACATATATAAAACATGTAATATAAATATTTTACATGTTTATTTCAGTTTGAATTTCGTAATAGTAATCCCATTTCAATTTCAACTATTAGAGTTTGGATATAATTAGAACACCATATATAATGCATGTAATATAAATATTTTACCCATATATAATGTATGTAATATAAATATTTTACATGTTTATTTTAGTTTGAATCAATAGCTAAAAACCAGATTTATTAAAATACTTTTAGGTGAATCTATTTACTTTTCTAGTACTCAATACACATGTTCTTTGTTGTATATCAAAATTGAATTTTGTAATAGTAATCCCATTTCAATTTCAACTATTAGCTCAAAGTTCACATGGTTTTATGTTTATTGGAGTTTTGATTATTATAGTGAATCAATTTCAATTATTGGATAAAATTTCTACATTGTTTAATATTTATTAGAGTTTGGATATAATTAAAACAAAATATATAATATATGTTTTATAAATAATTTTTACTTATTAAAATGTTGAAGTGATTGTTTTTTAAGAAAGACTTTAATTAAGAAAACTTGTTTTTATAGTCAATCAATTTTAATTATTGGATAAAATTTCTAATGGTTTAATATTTATTAGAGTTTGGATATAATTAGAACAAAATATATAATATATGTTTTATAAATATTTTTTGCTTATTAAAATGTTTAAGTGGGTGTTTTTTTAAGAAAGATCTTGTTTTTAAAAAAAAATAAAAAAAATGATAAACTTATATTTGGTTTAAGTGGGTGTTTTTTTAAGAAAGACCTTGTTTTTAAAAAAAAATAAAAAAAATGATAAACTCATATTTGAGTGTAGATTAATTGCATTATATAAAGATTTGTAATAACAAAGTGATAAAAAAATTGCAGTAGATGAAGATTTGTAATTTTAATTTAAAGAGATTTTTTATCCATTTCAATTTTAACCAATATTAGAGTGTTTTCACATGGTTTTATTTATTTTCCCCTTTTGCAATACCTACCTTTTAGGTTTCCTGTTAAGATCGAATTTTGTAATAATATCTCATTCCCATTTCAACCATTGGCTGAAATGGTTTATTGTCGACTGGAATTTGGATTATTATTGTCACAACACCATCTCAGTTTCAACTACCAGAGGAAAGACCACGGGGCATATTTAAAAGTGAAAATAGACGTTTCACTGCTTTATGCATGGACATCATGCTGGGTTGTTGTACTGATTCCATTCCTGTTCCCAGACTTCTTTTCTTTGGTTTACTTCTTTGGCTTGCAAACACGTATAGGCCGGTGGTTCAATACTGATCATCAAACAGTAAAAAGTTAGGGCAGACGACCCAAGTCATCTTCGACGGCTCGATGAGGTGATCTTTCAAGGTTCGATGCTTCAACCACTTGCTCATGTGCTTCCATAAATCGCAGCCAATCACAATGTGTTGATAGGTACTAGTCAAGAAAGTGCCGTTAAATCAACCATTGTGCTGTATATCTGCCCATCTAGTTAATTCACAAGGTGGAGGAAATGACAGAAAAATGATAGGGATTCTGGTGTTACAAATTTGCAGGTCTGGTAATCCTCATGGCTGAATTGACAGGAGGGGAACAAGTGTCTCAGAAAATCTGAGACCATAGATTTTCTAGATTTGTTTCATTTCTCTATTGGTTGCTTCCACCGCAGCCTTCCATGACTGATCACCACTGACCTAATTACTTGTCGATCAGCAGTGACCTAATTATTTCTTCGTATATTTGTAGATTCAGCTGGATTTGGATTTTGAATTCGAAGAGAAGTTGGATTGTTATCGAATGGATTATAATTTGCATAATGGACAGCCTCTCCGTCGCCATCATAATCATCATGATCGTTCAAGAAATCAGACTTTCTCGTCTGCTCTGCTCGCTGCAATTTCTAGGTCGACGGAAGACGACGGAGGAATAATGGGGTACGAGAAGAATAGAAGTCAAGCAGAGACGAGAAATGTCGAGGCCGAGAATAATAGACTTCCAAGGAATTCCAGATTCGGAATACAATGGGACGAGGATCCATGGCTGAATAATGAGAAATCTATGCGTGGGGGATCTGCCAACATGGGTCTTTTCAATGCTAAAAAATATGAAGCCGAGGCTGCATATACCAAGAGCAGATCAGAACTTCATGTGTCGTTTCAGTCTAATATGTCGTCTGCAACATCGTATTCTTCTGATTATACGAGTGCTACTTCCTCAATCACATGCCCATATTTATCTTCAGATGCAAAGTCCCTGTACACACATACGTCTTCTATTCTTACAGCTAATAAAACACAAAGAAATTCTCATCATGTGGTCGGTCGTGGAGATAGAGCATGCAAATGGACTGTTGGTGGAGATTGCTCTCGAGATTTACAAGGAAAATCATCAGTTAGAGATGGAGATTTTCGATCTATGGAGAAGCCTTTCGTACCGGCAGTTCATCACGCCAAAATTAAGTCAAAATCCAAAACTGGTAAGGATTCCAAGAAACCTGAGCAGCCAATCTCTCCAGGAAGGAAGCTCGCAAAATTTTTCAATTCGCTGTTTATGGCTGGCTTTACCAAGAAGGAAAAGCTTTCGGCATCTTTTTCTGTAAGTGACTCCAATTCATATGATTCTTTCGAGAGAAAACCCTCGTCCGTTTATTCATATTATTCTTCAGTCCAATCCAGGCCATGTTTGAGTAAAACATCCAGAGGGTCGAACAATCATAAGTCTGTAACATTTTACCCAACAACTGTAATTGTGGATGAGGACTCTCACCCCTGTGGTGAGAAGTCTCTCCAGGAAAAGGAAAAATATCCACAAATTACACATCCATCAGCAGATGCATACAAGTTTCCACTGGTCAGAAAAGAATTGAAACAACATATTGTTGAGGAGGAAAGGCATGCAGCAGCAGCAACAACAGCTAAGGAAATTATTGCCAAGTATCAGAAAACGAATAACACAATGGAAACTGTAGTAATGAGGGGTATTGACAAACCAGAGGAAGGGGAAAAGGAAGACGATGATTCGAGTTGTTCAAGTTCTGAGCTGTTTGAGCTGGAGAATTTGGCACCAATCGACATGAAGGTGGACCTGTACCAAACAGAGCTTCCTGTGTATGAGACTACTCATTTCGTGACAAATAAAGCGTTTGCAAAGGGGTTAATTTTGTGATCATTAACACTCTATATAATCCCTAATATAGTGATCTTCAGTTATTGTAATGCGCTGTATCTAGTAAGCTTGCAACTTATATGCAAAGTTTAAATTGGTAGAAACTCATATCCAAATTACAATATGTATAGATTGTTTATGCCTGACCAGTAGAAGGCTTTAGTGACAGCCGTAGAGCATCTGGTCCTCTCCGTTGGTTTGAGATGGAAATACATATCTGCTTTGTGTTCAGTTGCTGATATTAGCCATCTTAGCTGATGGAACTTGTCTTAGTCTTATGTCTGGTATGAGGGAAGACACAGGGCAGTTTGTTTATTGCGGAGTTGCCATGCATACATAGTGATCAAAAGATTGCCAAGCTATTACGCATCATAGTGCTCAAAAGGAAATAGTGGGGGGAACCTCTAGATACTTGTAAAATCTGATGTAAGTTCATTGACTCTATTAGTATGCTTTTCTAAATAAATATTAAATATTAGTGTTTTTTTTTCTTCCTAATTTTAATTTCATTTCAATTTATTTGGATAATTAAGTTTTAACATTTACCTAATCATATTAAGAAATTTTTGTACCACCATATGATTGCCACGTTTAACTTATTAACCTTTGGAATTACCACATTTAAGATTAACTTTTGAATTTCCTCAGTGTCGTACTAGTCTTACATATTTCAACTATATTTAATTATAGAATGCATTTCATTTCTCTTAATACAAAAAACAAATAACAATGATACAATAATTTTATAATAACTTAAGACATCAATGCTGAATTATATACATGGTTATCATTAACAACAAACTCAATAAAGCATTAATGAAACAACTATACTTGAAAATTAGTTGTTAGAGTGTTGTTAGACTTAATAGTTAAGAGCATGCCTTTCAACTTTAAAGGTAATAAAGTAGAATAAAAAAAAATGAATAGGGTATGTACACCTACACAAACTAAATGAGTAGGGTATGTACATTTATGCAAACTAAGTTGTCAAACCAGTGTGCTAAGGGGCTATCTTATCCCACAAACAAGAGGGACTTATACATCAATTTGGTGTCTATCTAGGTAGTAACTTTTAAAATCTATTATTATTATTATTATTATTATATTTGTGTGTATTGTTAAATTATCAACAAAAGATATAGACATTAAGAGTGTACACATAAATGTGATTGAAAAATGTTGTGTAATGTAGACATGTGTCAATAAGGTGCTAGGATGCATCAATGATGTAGGCATGTACATACTGTGTTG
>ML788952.1:0-13121 GCA_009831015.1 Picea engelmannii
CGAAGAAATTGTTCCAATGGAAATTGAAGATAATGAACCCATCCATGGTGAATTCCAGGAAACACCCGGCAATGAATCTATTGTTTAAAATATGTATTTTAAATGCATATTTTTTCTTGGTCAATTTGTCAAAGTATATAGCAGCAAATATGTTCAAATGTATAAGGAGGTATTTAGTATTTTTTATGTTAGAACAATAGTAGAGGACTCAAACAGATTTGAGCCAATTTTTGTATATATTTTGACCATTGTTTTGTTTTGGTGCAGCTTCCTTTATAAATAAAATATCTTCAGTTTCTTAAAAAAAATTATAAACAAATATATTTTAAAAAATGAAATTCTCGCTCTTTTTTCCCTGTGTTTTTTCACTGTATATACTGTACTGGTGTGCTACAAAGCACACCGGTATACTTTGTATGTAAAAACACTTAGTAAACTATATATTTAAAAAACTAAATTTGTTGTCAAATCGACACACCACACAAATTAATGTGCCCCAATGCATATACATGTAAAAATGCATCGATACCAATTTTATTGGCGAAATAGAAATACAAACCTCCGCAATTAAAATTTACGGATATTTTTCTTTGCGGAGGTTCTAACGGAGATCACAGTTCAATGCATTTCATAGTGTAGTGCACTAATGTGTTTTATATATTAATATGCACCAGTGCATGATAAAATTATCAAAAGCACCTGTCATGCCAAGCATTGGTAGAAAACATAACTCCAATGATGTGTTTTGCATTAACATGATACGTGCAAAAATACAAAGTAAATGATTGTCAGTCTTCCTTAACAAATGACTCTTCGTATTTACATTAATGTTACAATAATGAAATCACAAGGATTACATGTCCAACATCCCCCCCCCCCAATCCAAAGGGGTGTGTGTGAGTCTAAGCATCATTATGGACATTCCAAAATATATTGATTGTGTACTTAAGGGAGAAGCTAGTACTCGTGGAGATGACTTCCTTATTGGAAAAGGAAGAGATTACTCCTAGGTTGGGATGGAGAAATGATATGTTATTGATTTATGGGTAGTCATTTTCCAGTTCGGAAAATGGTTCAGGTTGGGCAGTCACCTTCCAGTCCGGAAAGTGGCCCAAGATTTCTGACAGACAGGCATTTTCCAGTTTGGAAAATGGTCCAGATCGGACAATAATTTTCATAATGAAAATGGTCCGATAGATTGTTGATGTACCATAGACAGTGATTCCCCTTGTGGCCAGTGTGGGGGAATAGTCTAGGACAATCATTATTCTTGGCAATCACTCTGAGTAGTGGTCAAGAAGAATGGTTCACCTCTCTGGGCAGTCATTCTTTCAAAGTTCACAGTTGTGAGCAGTTTTGAAGAATGGTCTGTTATAGGAGGTTGGCGTAGGATAGTCATTTCCATTAGGAAATAGTTTGGACAATCATTCCCAAAGGAAAAATCATTCTCTCCAGGTTACACTATGATTAGTGCCGGAAGAATGGTCGAGTTAGGTGAATGGTCCAAGTTCAACAATTAGGCATAGGCATTCCCTAGGGAAGATTCATTCTCTCTAGGTTGCACTGTGATTGGTGTCAAAGGAATGGCCCAATTAGGTGAATGGTCCAGGCTCAGAAATCAGGGACAATTATTATTCTATGCTTGAGAAGAATAGTCCAGATATCCCATGGCTATTGTTTTTACTTTTCAAGGGTAGATGATCTTCCAGATCTCACAGATGTGAGTGGAGGAATGGACCGGATGACTCATTTTATATCATGATATTGTTTATGCAGGTTGATATCAGATGATATCATTGTTGTGGAGATTTTATGTCTCTAGACAGTAGTTGTATTCTACTGTTGTGGATGTGATCCACTGATAGTGACTATGTGTCATTGGTTAGTAGTCGTGTGCTACTAGGAGTGGTTGTGTACCACTGGGTAGTAGTTGTGTAATATTATGAATAGACACGATTATGTTCTATTGGATGGAATTGTTTTGATTTCCATGGAGACTATCGCTAGTGTTGGAGATGATTGTCAACTAGATGGATAGTTAGTGTGATGATGGATAGACATCCTATGTGGAGAATGTTCCAGGCAGGATAGATTATTGGTGGACAGACATCCTTCATGTGGAGGATGGTCCATGTTGAAAGATTATTGGTGGACAGACATTATCCTTGTGGAGAATGGTCCAGGTTGACATATTTTTGATGTACCATGGATAACTATTATTCTAGGATATATGTCTGGATTATAAGAATGGTATGTCTCCCTGAGTTCATAGTAGTGACCAAAGTGGAGATATCGGTATAATAGAGACATTTTCCCTTAGTTCGGTCGAGGACAGTCATTCTTCTAGGGTGTATGTCTGGATTAGAAGAATATTCCTTGTAGCCCATGGCATGGCTTCCAGCATTTGTTGGAACAATTATTTTTCTATGACATATGCCTGAATTAGAAGAATGGTTCTTGTATCACTCTCTGGAGTGAGTTACTTATTCAGCATCATGCTCGATTACTCAAATAGAGTATGGCTTCGAGAGATGATGTAGTTAATGCTATTAGATGATACGGATAATGATGATGTTGCTCGTTAGTTGATCTACGTGATTGTGATATAGCATGTGTGGCTATGATGATTCTACCGGTTGAATTGTTTGTTTGTGCTCGAGACCATTGCCTTTAATACCTCCCTAGATACAAGGGCGTGTTGATATTATGGTAGCGGTGGGAGGTATTAACCTCTACGTGTAACCTTTGACAAGACTAGAATATTCTGGCAAGCAAGAGAAACCCTAAATAGATGTGTAGAAACCCTAGAAGACATGTCGAATCATTAATAGAATTAATATTTAAGTGTTAACCTCTAAAAGAAGAACTCAGCCTAGACATGTGACAAAGAGCACTATAAATAAGAGGACGCTAGAGCTCATTTGTCACTCTTACTCTCACAACTGCATAAGACTAGTGGTGCGCAAGTTTGGAGAGGGAGTCCATCCGCAACTACTGCAACTGGGATTTTGATTTTGGTTGGACTTTCTCTTGGTTATGATTTGGAATTCTTGCTTGGTGCACTAGCCTTGGAGAAAGGTGCTCTACCTTGGTTGGTTATGGTCTACTTCCAGAATTATTTTGTCCGTCAAGGTTAAGGTGCTTGGGGGTGGCCTTTGTGCCTACAATTGGGTGAAAATATTGCTATAAGGAAGAAAACGTAACTCCAATGATGTGTTTTGAATTAGCATGATAGGTGCACAAATACAAAGTAAATGATTTTTGGTCTTCCTTAATAAATGACTCTTCCTATCACCTACGATTCTTCATATTTACATTAATGTTACAATAACGCAATCTCAAGGATGGCATGTCCAACATCCCCCCCCCCCAATCTGAAGGGATGTGTGTGAACCTGGAAAGAATCCCAACAACAAATGAAATTCTAGTCTAGTGGTAGTAAGATAGATAAGACTTCCCACAAGTTTTTTATACTTGGTTGCATCCTCAGATTCATTCCCTTCTTTTGATGTGAGTTTCAAATTTTGTTCCATTGGAGTAGAAACAGGATTACACTCATCCATGTCAAACTTGTTCAACAGTTCTCCAATGAACTTCTTTTGGAAGATGAATATGAACCTTGGATTTTGAATCACCTCAATGCCCAATTAGTAGTGAATATGTCCTAAATCTATCATCTTGAACCCTTTCTTCAACTCTTTCTTTATGGACACAATGTATCTTTCATTGTTCCTTGTTATTAACAGATCATCTATATATACTACAAGATATACAACAGTTTGCCAACTTTTTTGACAAACAAAGTTGCATCGTCAAGATTGAAATGCTTGAAATTCAATTTTAGAAGATGCTCAATTAACATTTCATACCATGATCGCAGTGCTTGGTTCAAGCCATATAAGGATATGATGAGATTGCACACCTTATGTTCTTGTCCCTTCACAACAAATCCTTTTGGATGGGACATGAAAACATTATCTTTCAAGTATCCATTCAAGAAAGCAATCTTCACATCCATTTGATGAATTTTCCATCCATTTTGTGCTGCCATGGAAAATAGAGTATGGATGGTAGCCCATTTTGTTGTGGGGGGGAAAGTCTCTTCATAATCAACACCTTCTTTTTGTGTAAATCCTTTTTCCACGAGCCTTGTTTTGGGCTTTTCAAGTGAGCCATCTATTTTGTACTTTTTCTTGAATACCCACTTGTAGACGATTTGTTTGGTTCTGAATGGAGGATCCACCAACTTCCATGTCCCATTCTTGATGAGAGTGCCATATTCCTTCTGCATGGCTTCTTTTCATTCATCGTGAGAAGTGGCTTCTTTAAAGGAAGTTAGTTCAAGGTTAGTAGAAAAACTCAACTCACAATCATATGAAACATCCATGTAATCTACATCACCTGAGTTTGAATTATCTACATTACCTCCATATTTTTTTTAGGACATTTTGATTCCTGTCTTTCCGACCTCATCAGGATGAACACTTTCAAGTGTTTATGTGAGCCATTTTGGTGGACCTTTTTGAGATGTTCCAGATTTCTTAGCTGATTGAGATGGTGTTGAGTTCTCATCAAGCCTCAACTTTTCAATCCTCTCGATCACATCATCCAAATGAACTTCAGGTTCTGATGAAGTGGCAAGAACCTCTTCATGTGGGGAAGATGGAAAGGGAGATTCCAGAGATTGACCCAAGATAAGGATAACCCCTTCAAGTTGCAGAATCTCATCATCAAATTCATGATATGTCTTTACACGAGTGAATATGTCCAGATAATCAAGTTGCCTCTCCACAATTTCATCTTTCTTGGAGGATTCAAGAAATATTACATCTCTAGAAAGGATGAATTTTTTGTTTGTCACATTGTAAAGACGATACCCCTTGGTAGTATTTGAGTACCCGAAGAAAATGCACTTCCAACTCCTTACATCAATCTTGTTTCTTTTCTCCTTAGGAATCAAGGCATACCAGGTGGAACCAAAGACTCTGAGATGCCTCAATGAAGCAATGTGGCCATACCACATTTCATAAGGAGTCTTGTTTTTAAGATCATGAGATGGACACATGTTTTTGACATAAATTGCACGTAGAACTGCATCATCCCAAAACATCAATTTAACATTCTTTAAAAACATCATGGAATGAACCATATTTAGGAGTGTCATGTTCATTCATGCAGCCACACCATTATGTTGGGGATTATATGGAACTGTGGCTTGATTTTGATCCCATGTCGGTGAAGGTAGATTTCAAATTCATTAGATGTATATTCTCTTCCATTATCAGTCGAAGGGAGCCAATATGCGACTAAGCTTCATTTTGAATCCATACATGAAAAAATTTAAAAGTTTCAAAAGCTTGTGATTTATATTTCAGCAAGTACACCGAAGACATCCTGGTGTAATCATCAATAAAATTCATGATATATTTGTTTCCATTTACAGAAAGAACATGCATAGGTCCACACAATTCAGAATGAATCAATTCAATTTTTCTACATGCTACGGAAGTAGAATCATGAAAGGGTTGTTTTATATGCTTTCCAAGGATGCAAGCATCACATTGTTTCAATTTCCTAGGAATAGTAGGCAAACCAAAAACACCATTCTTTCTCAATAAATGGAGATTGTCATAATTGATATGGCCAAATATAGCATGCCACAAAAGACTAGATGACATTATACCTTCACCGTGATGAGAGAGGCATGCAACATTTTTTGTATGGGCAGATTGTTGATGATTGCAGATATGTGAGACATTCTCCAGCTTACAAACCTGTGAGATTTGGATCATTGCAGCCATGTGAGATATTCTCCAGCTTACAAACTTGAGAGAAATTCCCTCAAGAGGGTGTGTGGTTCCTATATAAGACAGAGCTGGAACATAGAGATGACCTCCTCCATTCATAGAGTTGAGAAGAACTCCAGATGATTATCCTATGGGAAAGATGATCTGTTGAGTTGGACGTGCATGTGGTTGTGCACAAGGTGAACGTGTGAAACCCCAAAGTGTTGGGTGCATTGCCATGAGAACATAAATGAAGATGATGTGTTAGCCTCCTATAAGCAGCATAGTTGACAAGAAACTCCAGATGACTCTCATGTGTGATGCAGTGGAAAAGAAGACCTATTGAGTGGACGTGCTTGTGGACAAGCACAGGTGAACATGTGAAGATCTGGTTCTTCTGTGTAATGCAATGAGCCAGAGATATATACATCCCAATGGATGTGCCCCTAGTGGATGAGAACTAGTTGGTGTATCGTATCCTTTGCTATATTGTTCAAGAATCAGACCTGCATGTAACCCTAATTGTAATGTAAAGGGTACATGTCGGCCCCACCTTCATGGGACTGGTAATTAATGTAAAAGATAATTAATCTAGTTAATATTAATTATATTATAATCTAGTGAGGTTGGCCTTGTTGTGCCAATAGACACTTCTGTTGAAAGGTTCAGGTTAGTATAAGTAAAGGTAAATTCCCCATTGAGGAAACATATCTTTCAAGTGAGTTTGGAAATTTCAGCAAGTACACCTTCTTGGGAAAAGTGTGCACCTCTATTGGGCACTAGTCTTCTAAGGTTTAAGTACCCTCTTGTGTTCTAGGTATTACATTGGTGGTGAAGTTATTTCTATTAAGGATTATAGCAAAGGATTTGGCTGGGTTTTCTTCCCTTATTGAGAAGGGTTTCCCAAGATACCTCATGTGTTCTTATGCATGGTGCTTCTTCTTGTGATCTTGGTTGCTGCAACAATTATGGTTATGGTTAAATGCTAAAATTTGAATGAACTTCATGCTCAACCTTGACTATTGAAAATTCAACATGGAATCAAAGCATAGGTCTTGAAAGAACCCATTGCACAAGCATCCACCAAGTCTCATCTCACCTTTTGTCGAACCGTACGGCAGGGTTTCCAAAAAAATTTGTACGACCATCCTTTCAGTGGTGATTCATCCCTTAATACTTGGACACTAGGGATAATTTTGAAATAGAAGAGTATGTCCTCCTCCAGTGCATCTTCAGAAGCTCTCAAAGTGAAATTCTGGAAAAAAAAAATGATTTTTGGCCCTAGGGTTTCTAGGGTGCCGAAATTTCCTGCAGAATATTAATTCTAGATTTCTAAAGAAACTTTCTCCTGAATTAGCAAGCATCTTTGTGACACTATCAAGTTGATTTTTGGCAGTCATAAGTCCACCATAATCTAATATTTCTAATTCAACCTAATCATTAGGTTCTCAAAATCCAATTGGTGAGATTTTGAAGAAGCCAATCAAATGAAGAATAGGGCATTAGTAGAAGATAGGCTTGATGGAGCAAGCAACTCTAGCTCTTGGAAATCAAGGCTTCAAGTCACCCTTGAAGAATATGATCTCTTGGATGTGGTAACTAAAACCCTACTAGCCACAACTATAGATATAGAGAAAAAGAAAAGAAAGTAAGAAGATGTCAAAGCAAGAAAATTAATCATCTACTCAGTAAGAGATCACCTCTTACCTCGAATTTCCAACCTGAAGACAGCCTATGATATGTATGAAGCTTTGAAAGAAATGTTTGAAAGTGACAACACCCTCATAGATCTTACCTTAAAGAGCCAACTTCAAAGTACCAATATGATGAAAGGTGACATAGTTGCCATCTTCTTCATGAAGTTATTAGAGATTAAAGAACAGTTAGAGACCATCGGGGAAATCATGTCTGACAAAGAACTTGTCTTAACCACTCTCAAGAATATTCCAAAATTGTGGGAGCCTTTCCTTCAGAGTATCAGTGGAAGAGAAGCTCTACCAACCTTTGATTGTCTATGGACATATTATACTCAAGAATAACTTGGACTTAGAAATAGAGGAGTGGAAGATTCCTTAGAAGAAAATCATGCTCTTGCACTTCACACAAAGAAAGGAGGAAAATTCAAAATAAATTCCAAGAAAACATTTAAAGGTGAAAAGTCTTCATCAAACCCAGGTTATCAAAGAAGAGATGTTTTAGAAATCCAGTGCTTCAGATGTGACAATTATGGACACTATGCAAGAAACTATCCAACTAGGAAGAGGGGAAGACAATATGCTTCCACCGTTGACATTGATCCAGACCCACCTCAAAAGAATGAAGAGAAGAGAGAAGAAAAGTACTTCCTCTAAAACTAAAGCATGACTACAAATCAAGTAAATCAATTGATTTCAATTTTTATAGTTGAGTGCATTTTTGAATAAATCCCTAGTATGGGAATCCCTCAAAGACTTGGACCATTATCCCTGGTACGGGAGTCCAAACCATATTTAATTGATTATTATGCGATAACAAGTAGAAACGTTGTCCTTAAAAGAAGAGATACCCATCCAACAAACCTAGAGAATCTCAGATGGAGATTGACAGTAAGATAATATTTTCTCCTCCTTCAGCAGTTCGGAGGGAGACATACATTATTCAAGTTGGTATGTTCAGAGATATTGCAGTAGGGCATAAAAGGCCTACCTAGACTCACTCTGCAAGAGGCAAAGAAACATACAAGCCTCTAAAGGCACATCCCTATAAAGTGAAAGAGATCTTCAAAGCTATCCATCAGCCATGAGCCACCTTATTGATGTTGAGCCTCCTTGTCTTAGAGAAGCCACAGGAGAACAGATATGGCAAGATGCCATAATAGAAGAATATCAGTATATATTAAAGAATGATGCATAAGATACTATTCAGGGACCAGAAGGGAAGTCTATGGTAACATTGAATTGGATCTTTAAGATCAAAACATGCAACTGATGGAAATGTCTAGAAATAAAAAAACAAGATCTATAGTCATAGGTTTCTCACAAATAGAGGGATTTGTCTATGATGAGACACTTGATCCAGTAAACCCGTTACACCTCCATATGTACTACCATCCATGAGCTAGAAACTATATCATATGGATAAATTCTTGATGAGTTTGGAGTTCAGCAAGAGTGTTGTTGATCCAAACCTATATCATGACAGTGTTGATGACGAAGGTCTGATTTTGGTGACTTATTCAAGAAGTCTTGTTGTTGGATACAAGTAATCCTTGAATTATGAATTCAAGAGGAAGAATCTCAGTATGATGCACTACTCCTCGGGACAAGAAGTATGACAGAGGACCAATGAGATTTTCCTGAGTCAAGGAAAATATACAGTAAAGATATTAAAGAAGTTCAAGTATGACAGAATGCAAAATCCACCATGAAAAATTTAAAAGGAGAAGATTGATGATGATTCAGACGAGACTGATCCACATTGGATCACCAATGTATCTGGTTAACACCAGACTTGATTCATTCCATGCAGTGACAAATGGACACGTGTTTTTGACATAAATAGCATGTAGAACTGCATCATCCTAAAACATCAATTTAACATTCTGGAAAAACATCATGGAATGAACCATATTTAGGAGTGTCATGTTCATTCATTCATCCACACCATTATGTTGGAGATTATATGGAACTGTGGCTTGATTTTTTATCCCATGTTGGTGAAGGTATCTTTCAAATTCATTAGATGTATATTCTCTTCCATTATCAGTAGAAGGGATCCAATACGAGACTAAGCTTCATTTTGAATCCATACATGAAAAATTTTAAAAGTTTCAAAAGCTTGTGATTTATATTTCAGAAAGTACACCCAAGACATCTTGGTGTAATCATCAATAAAAGTCATGATATATGTGTTTCCATTTGTAGAAAGAACATGCATAGGTCACCACAATTCATAATGAATCAGTTCAATTTTTATACATGCTACGGAAGTAGAATCATGAAAGGGTTGTTTTATATGCTTTCCAAGGATGCAAGCATCACATTGTTTCAATTTCCTAGGAATAGCAGGAAAACCAAAAACACCATTCTTTATAAATAAATGGAGATTGTCATAATTGATATGGCCAAATCTAGCATGCCACAAAATACTAGATGACATTATACCTTCACAGTGATGAGAGAGGCATGCAACATTTTGTGTATGGGAAGATTGTTGATGATTGCGGCTATGTAAGACATTCTCCAGCTTACAAACCTATGAGATGTGGATTATTGCAGCCATGTGAGATATTCTCCAGCTTACAAACCTGAGAGAAATCCCCTAAAAAGGGTATGTGGTTCCTATTTGAGACAGAGCTGGAACGTAGAGATGACCTCCTCCATTCAGAGAGTTGAGAAGAACTCCAAATGATTATCCTATGGGAAAGGCAATCTGCTGAGTTGGACACACATGTGGTTGAGCACAAGGTGAACGTGTGAAACCCCAAAGTGTTGGGTGCAATGTCATTAGAACAGAAATGAAGATGATGTGTTGGCATCCTCTGAGCAGCAGAGTTGAGGAGAAACTCCAGATGACTCTCCTGTGTGATGCGGTGGAAAAGAAGATATGTTGAGTGGATGTGCATGTGAGCGAGCACATGTGAATGTGTGAAGATCTGGTTCTTTTGTGTAATGTAGTGAGCCAGAGATATAGACATCCCTATGCATGTGCCCTTAGTGGATGAGCACTAGTGGGTGTATCATATCCTTTGCTCTATTGTTCAAGAGTCAGGCCTTCCTGTAACCCTAATTGTAATGTAAAGGGTACAGGTCGGCCCCACCTTAATGTGACTGATAATTAATGTAAAAGATAATTAATCTGGTTAATATTAATTATAATATAAGCTAGTGAGGTCGGCCCTATTGTGCCAATAGACACTTATGTTGACAGGTTCAGGTTAGTATAAGTAAAGGTAAATTCCCCATTGAGGAAACATATCTTTCAAGTGAGCTTGAAAATTTCAGCAAGTACACCTTCTTGGGAAAAGTGTACACCTCTCTTGGGTGCTAGTATTCTAGGGTTTGAGAACCCTCTTGTGTGCTAGGTTTTATCTTGGTGGTGAAGGTATTTCTCTTGAGTATTATAGCAAAGGATTTGGTTGGGTTTTATTCCCTTGTTGAGAAGGGTTTCCCATGATACTTCTTGTGTTCTTGTGCATGGTGCTTCTTCTTGTGATATTGGTTGCTGCAACATTTATGGTTATGGTTAAATGCTAAAATTAGAATGAAATTCATGCTTAACCTTGACTATTGAAAATTCAACACAGGTGTCCCATTCAACTTCAACAGTCTTCCATCTTCCATTCTGGTCATAAAAAGCATGTTATCAGAATCTTTTCATATTTCGAGTTTTCCACCAAACATATGAACAGAGTGGAATTGTTGTTGGATGTGCACAAGGGACATCAAGATCCTTTGCAGCTCAGGAAGATAGATTACATTGTGCAGAAGTAAATCTGGGAGTCCAGACAATGTAGATGGTGTGTCCATTCCCGAAGGTTTGAGACTTGATCTATCTGCAAAATAAACTACGCCATCTACATTGTCATCGAAGTATTCAAAGAAGTCTATTTGAAATGTCATGTGTGAGGTTGCACATCTGTTAAGAATCCATGCATCACCCCAAGAAACAAGTGAAGCATTAAACAAATCTTGAATTACTCCTACATTGCAATGGGAAACAACGTAATGAGTCGATGCTTTACCTTTCATTAGTTCTAAAGTTCTCTCTTTGTCTTCTTTCTGATTTTGTATTTCTTCTTCGATCCTCTCCCATGGAACTCTGTAGTCAATAGATTCATGTGACCCATTCATTTCTCAATAGGTACAATGAGGATCAAATTTTTCATGGGAGTTATGCCAACCCCCCCTACCTATGAGCTTCTTCTTATTGCATATTTTCTTACTACCTCCATGTTTTCCATAAAATGAAGTGCTTCCAAAACCCATGTTGCCAAATGGAGAAGGTGAAGAAGGTGCACTAAGGATTGGTGTCAAAGCAAAGGGCAATGCTCTTCACAACCCCAAAATTTTAATGGCATGTCTGGTGATGAGGTATATCAACCAAGCAGCATATCTCTCCTCCTCAAATTAGGGTTTGACTCTTTCTACTCGATTTCTATCAAGACGGGGTTTGAATGGATATCGATGAGTCATGTTGATACCAATGAGGGACCTTCACCGATCGACCTTGCAATACCCTCAAAGAGTCATCTACATTAATCCCTTGGAAATGTTATATGCAATATTTGGAGTGGCAATCACACTCATTGAAGCAAAGGCAATCAATTATATATAAACGAAGGATATCACAACCATAAATGCAAAATTGTAACCTCCATTTAATATGTGAAGTGGTCAACTCCATAGCCACTCAAGCTCGAAGTTTTTTGTAGCATTTTATCTCAGTCGTGCCATGAGACAATAGACATGTATCATATTTGTGTTAAGAGAATGTGAGGTCATGATTCGAGTCCAAGGTTATGAGGTCTATGCGTAGGGTTTTATGTAAGGGTTTAGATCAACAATTACGTAGGTTGTGTCATGTGAGTTAGGGTTGTATTTGAGGGAATGAGACTAGTGTTGTTGTGGGAGCCATTGTTGGAGGTGGATCAGAAGATCAAATTCAAATATCGATAATGTATGGGTGATGCATTGGGCATGTTGTGGATATTTTCTAGATATGGAATAGGTTATGTTGAGGGTGATGTTATACCAAGTTTAAGCAAGTTGATACTATACCAGGTTCGAACGAGTTGGGAAACAAGTACATAGATTTTGTGCAGGCGAGTGAGGTGCAACGAGGAGGAGGCTAACTAGAGAGGCGTGCTTTGAGGGTGTGGAGTGCACTTGGTGGAGTGCATTCACGGGTGAGAGTATAATTACGGTTAAATATTAAGTTTAGGGTTACATGTGGAGGGACGAGAGCAGGTTCAATGTGTGTTGGACCTGGAGAGAGGCACGCAAAAATGGAGAGAGTAACAACTGAAAAATTTGCATACGAATTTTCAAATAAACTGAGGAGAGACCAGAGGAAGTAGACGAACTGGCAGGTAGATGTTTTCTATACATTGTGGGAGAGAAAACACCCAAAGAAATAATGGAGTTAGCATGTGCTCTGATACCATTGTTGGGTTAGGCATTGGTAGAAAATGTAACTCCAATGATGTGTTCTACATTAACATGATAGGTGCATAAATACAAAGTAAATGATTGTTGGTCTTCCTTAATGGATGAATCTTCATATTTACATTAATGTTACAATAACACAATCTCAAGGATTATGTGTCCAACAACACCAATAACTTTTAATATCAAA
>ML788952.1:16155-31179 GCA_009831015.1 Picea engelmannii
AATACTTAATATTTAGTGATAAGGCATGTTGACAAAGCTTATAGATCATCCATTGTTTTTCCAAATGTGCTTCTTAACTTCTATTAAATATACAATATGGACCTTAGGTCATTATTGAGCTTGACACGGTATTATAATTAAGACATCCACCAAGGTCCTATCAAATTTACACGCAACCAATTTCATATCTAAAAATTACTTCTAAGTGAACCAAACAGTAAACCCTAGTTGTTATCACTGAACAATTTTACACTAAAATTATTGATTGAAAATTGTAGCAGCAGAAACAACAAGATTAGAGATAAATCATCCATGCACTTGAGACACAAAATTTTCTATTATGTAAATTGTCAAATTATGAAACTTCTAAGGGAAAAATCAAACCTCCCGGCTGTCACAAAATCACCAAAACTGTGGACAACCTTAGTCCTCTAAAAAACCACAAAAATCAACAAATTACCCAAGAAAAAATTCCGATTTGCAAACCTGCTACAGGTCACTTGTACGGCCTATTGACGTCAGCCTGTACAGACATGTTACTGCCTTGAAAAATCCACACGTGTGTACCTATTTCACTCCTTCACACATGTGTATTTGTACCTGATCTCCTGCACATGTGGACTGTACGGCATGTCCATATAGTTTTGTTCACATGTGTGAGTTGTACGACTATCTCTCCCACACGTGCGATTTTCACTTCTCTTCCACACATGCGGCCTTGTTACTCCTCTCTCCTCACATGTGTGACCTTTATTGTATGAAACAGAAGCCTTCCTTGGCTGAGACAAAAAAATAATATCCAAGAAACCCTAGGCCATATTTTTCAAAATTGCAAAAGTTCTTGAGCTGAAATTTCCAAGCTCCTAGCACAAGTGCTCACTCACTTATGCTAACTCCATAATGTCACAATGAGATGTTACAATATCCTCCTCTCCTTTTATAGGAGTCTAATGTGAGTTTAGAATCCCTTAGCTTACTCTAAGGATCCCTCCACTAAACTCAACATTAAATTAGGATATTTAATTCCTCTTTGTGGGTGTGAAGCCGCTACACAAACCCACAAATCCCATCACCAAACCCATGAATCCCCAACACAAATACAAGGTCATTTTTACTAAAACGAAAGTGTAATCTGGTACCAACGAAAATTCCCATATTCCCAACACCAAGGCCACTAGTGGGAATACCTCTTGAAGCTACAAAACATCAACACTCCCTCTTAGCGAGGGATATATTCCACCCTCCATAATTTGGATGTATATTTGTCTCCCACACTGGAAGTGGCTCTACTTCACACTCTTGATATATTTCCACAGCTGCACTCCAATCCTCTTGTTTTTTTGCTACCTCCTTCACTGAAACAAATCTATATGCATGGAATGGTCTCTTATCGGAAGACATGTTTCTCCCGTAAGCCTCTTGCTTCTGAGCCTCTAACCTGCCTTCCTCAATCCATGACACCTTCTTGAAGATTTTGGAATATTCCTCTCTTCCACCTACACCTGAAAGCAGACTCCCTCTAAATGAGTGATGCTCCCTCTGAGATTTTTGACTCGCATTGAAGTCTAAATTCCTCTCAACAATCTTGGGAGGTTGTTCCTCCCCATCAGATCCTGAGGTCTGACTCCCTCTGAGATCTGACTCCCTATAATTCAGTACAGCCTTTGGAGCCACCTACTCCCTCTGAACCTACATATCCGATGGAGTTATCTACTCCCTATCTTATCTCACTCGGGTACTGCTAACCATAGCTCGCATAGGGTATCCCTTCATCCTAAATAGGTTTCCCTCTCTAACTCCAAGAACCATTGTTGTGTTGGAGCTAGATCTCTCGGGCATGAATAACACCTTTCTATCCAAAAACAAGACTACATAGCCCTTCTACTCAATCGATGAGACTAATAGCACACTCCTCCTCAGTTATGGAACCCATAGTACATTTTAAACCCTCAACATATCCCTTGAATCCATCCAAAATGACACTATTCCAGATCCTCGTACTACATGCTTGGTCCCCATACCAAGCTCCACACATAAATCTGAGCCAGTCTCTGTGAAGTTGTCAAACAACTCCCATGCACCTTTCATATGGAATGAGGCTCTGCTATCCACCAACCAGGTCTCACCATGATTCAGGTGGATATCGGTAGCCACCCACCTATTCCAACTGGCTCAAAACAGTCTTCTGGCAACTTACTATTTTTAGCAGGTTTTCGGTTTCTAAACTTCTAGGGCCATTTTGAGGGCATAAATGATTTTTTTTCAATATAGGGAACCTCAATGATAGCCAAAGTCTCTGATTGATCCCAAAAAATGAATCTCTTTGACGTTACCTTTCCAACAAGCTATCGTGCACCCAAAACAAAGATAGTACGCCAAAGTTACACCCCCAGGAAGTTGATACACCAAACTACCCAAAACGGGGTCCACAAAACTGTTGGCTTTTCATCTTTCGGGGTTAGGATTTTGGACTTTATTTATGTTAAAAAGGACTTTGGAGCCTCATTGTAACAATCATCTTCTTGTGAATGTGATTATCTGTCACATCTCTTCTCAGAGATAAGCTGCCACCATTCTAGCGAGTCCTTCACTCTGTAATTCTACAATTTTGTACATTTCGCTCATTAATAGAAATTGTGTATTATTGTATATTTGTGTTTATGGTTGTGTCTCTACTATATCTATGTTATATCATTGGCTCTCTTGCAATATCTCTGTATATTTCTATGTTATATCTCCGCTCTCATTTCATGCCGAAAATAATCTGGATTAGTGATATTAGATCAGGCTACTCCTGATCAATTTTTTTTCGAGTACATGTCCTCGACGAGGTCCAAGTATAGAAATTTGGGTCTTGAGCTTGTCTCTCTTGAGGACAATCGCTCTCGCATGCCCAATAAACCCTCCATGGTGAAAGAAATAAAAATGACAGAGCAGATAATTCTATTAATGTGTTGCTTGAGCAAGCTCTCATGCGACAGAGGGACGAAATGATGGAGAATTTTTCAAACATCCTTCAATGTCTGTCGATAACAATCAACGTGTCTTCATCAAGTGGCCACTTTGGAGGCACCTTGCCTTTCAAGGTACAATTTAATTTTGATATTCTCGTATTTGAAGGAAAGATAGATGTAGATGCCCTAGACAAATGGTTAAATCTGCTAGAAGGTTATTTCTCTATTCACAATTTTTCCAATGGAGAAAAGATCTCCTTCGCACTCCTTAAATATATCCCCCGTGTGAAACATTGGTGGGAAACTTACTAGGAGAAAATTTCCACAGAGGAGTATGGAATATATGGGGTCAAGCCCACTTGGGATTTTTTTGTGGATGTGGTCAAGGAACAATATTACCATGTTGGTAACTATGATGACCAGTACATGAGATGGACCATGTTGTGTCAACAGAGGGGCCAAGTAGTGCCAGATTTCACCAACACCTTTCATACCTTGCACACCAAGATAGGTATCAAAGGTTCTGAGCGACATTTGGTTCTGAAATACCGTGGGGCTCTACACAAGTACATCCAAACCGAAATGGATTTCCTCGACATCTCATCACTGGGAGTTGCCTATCGATATGTTGTCAAAATCGAGTAGAAATTTAGGAACCAGAACAAACGGGAGTTCGGGTTTGCTAATCCACAACAACCAAAGCATGATAAAGACAACCCTAACAAACAGCCTCCAGAAAACTTGTCCAAGCCACAAGAAAAGAAGGGTAACAGAAAGACAAAGAAGAACACTAGAAAGTGGTGTGATTTCCACAAAATCCCTTGGCACAACATTGATGAATGTCTCTCAAAACAATCATTGGTGGCCGAGATAAAATACAAGGATCTGAACCCTGATTCAGAATCTCATTCAGAAAACACTGGCAAAAGAAGGATCATCAATGCAGACCCCACTGCTATTGTCGCTACCACCACAATTCAACTAGAAGAACCCCGTTCACATATGTGGGCAAAGGGAACCCCATTGTATTTTATTGTTGATAGTGAAATCTAGAAGAAATTCATCTCAGTTGAGATCGTCAAACAGTTGGGATTGTCGACAACACCACACCCGCAGCCATACAACATCGGGTGGCTTCACTAGGGGATCTCTGTGTTAGCCAGCAGTGTCGCATCTCCTATGGCATACATCCCTTCAAGGATAAGGTATTATTTGATGTTTCCCCACTGGATGTCTAGGATGTTCTCTTGGGCCAGCCATATATGTGGAAGTGCCATGTTATTTATGAGTCTTGACCCCGTAGTGTCATTGTTACTCTGGGGGATCTTCTCTACAGGATACCAAAGGTAGTTCTGACTATTGTTCTAGCAAAACAGTGCCGCCAGGTAATCTCTCATACTGCAAAATTCATCCTCTTCACAATCTGTTCAAAAGGTGAACATAAGGCCATTACAACCACTGGAGCCTTAGTCCAAGAACCTTCTATCCAACAAAACCAGTTCAACAAGATTGAATAAAAATGCAAGGATTCCTTCTGCACGCAATCATCTCATGTAGCCAGACTTGTTAAAAAGTTCCAACCCTTCCAGCCACAGATTCATGACAGCCTTCAACAAGCTAAGCAGTGCAACTTCTCTAGCAAGGTAAGCAGCGCATTAAGATGCAGATTCAAGAAATGATTTTCTCTCTCCCCCATACACTCAATGCAATGGATACCATTGCTTCCTAAGGAGGTAATATTTATCTAGGTGGATATCATTGGCCACCCACCTATTCCAACTGACTCAAAACAATCTTCTGGAAACTTACTATTTTTAGCAGGGTTTTGGTTTCTAAACTTTCGGGGCCATTTTGAGGGCCTAAATGAAGTTTTTTTTATATCAGGCACCTCTATGACAGCCAAAGACTTTGATTGAGCCCTCAAAATGAATCTCCTTGATGTTTATTTTCCAATGAGCTATCATGCACCCCAAACGGAGATCATATGCCAAAGTTACGCCCCTGGGAAGTTGATACACCAAACTACCCAAAACAGGGTCCACAAAATTATTGGGTTTTCATCTTCCGGAGTTAGAGTTTTGGAATTTCTTTATGTTAAAAATGCCTTTGGAGCCTCATTGTAACAATCATATTCTTGTGAATGTGAGTAGTCATCACATCTCTTCTCAGAGATAAGCTACCACCATTCTAGCAAGTCCTTCACTCTGTAATTCTACAGTTTTGTACATTTTGCTCATTAATAGAAATTGTGTATTATTTTATCTATGTGTTTATGGTTGCATCTCTAATATATCTCTATTATATTATTGGCTCTCTTGCAATATCTCTGTATATTTCTATTTTATATCTCTGCTCTCATTTTGTGCCGAAAATAATCTGGATCACACCACTAGACATGAAAGAGCGAAGACCAATAAGAACTCCCTATGGAGTCTATCTGCAAATTCATCAACCTTTGTTGTTGATTCTTGTTGCTTCTTTCCCTTTCCCTTATGGAGTGGACATTGTGAAGCATAGTGACCATAATCATGAAAATCAAAGCACTTGATCTTGCTAAGGTCCTTATTCCTCATAGAGTCTAGAGATGTCTCTCTCTCTGGAGAACCTCCTCCTCTACCCTTCCCAGTACGGGAAACTGGGGCATGATTCTCATCATTGCTTCTCTTCTGCTTGCCACTCCTGGACTCTAACTGAGCCCCCTCCTGGATATAATCAGTTCATAATCTATCAAATCTTGGCAACTGCTTGCCTGCATAAATCCCCTATACAAATGGTTCCCAATATGTGAGAAGACCTCTTAATGCTACATTCACCAAGTCAACATCCTCAATTTTCTCATTAATGGCTGCAATTTGATCACGGATCTAAGTGATCCTCATAAGGTAGCTAATGATTGTGTCCAAACTAGACATCTCCACAACTTGAAGTTGGTGCTTCAAATGAAATTTTCGGCATGTATTCTCGCTTTGGTACAGACCAACCAAAGCATCATACATCTCCTTAGAAGACTTCTTCTCAGAAATGTGAGGAATCAAGTCATCCTTCATGGATTCTAGCAAAACCCGCTTAGCATTCACTTCCTTTTTCTTATGAGTTGCCAGATCTTGTGGCTCAGTAGGACTTGGAACCACACCCCCAACACACTCTTTGAGGTCATTATCCTCCAATAGAAGAAGAATCCAGGCCTTCCAATCCCATAAGTTTGTTTCCCCTTCTAACATGTCCTCTATATTCAAAGTGTTCACCATTGTGACCTACCCAGAACAAGAAAAAAAAATATGCTACAACAATTTTGTCGTACCTCCAATCTGCAACAACAAATGTGTCTCAAGAGATTACTCCCTCTCTTCCTTCAAAGCCTCAACTCTAATACCATGTCAATTTTTCATACAACTAATTTCAAATCTGAAAATTACTTCTAAGTGAATCAAATAGTAAACCCTAGTTGTTATCACTAAACAATTTTACACTGAAATTATTTATTGAAAATTATAGCAATGAAAAAAAAATATCGGAGATAAATCATCCATGTACTTGAGACAAAAATTTTATGTTTTGTAAATTGTCAAATTCAGAAATTTATGAGAGCAAAATCATCCCTCCCAACTATCACAAAATCACCAAAATTGAGGACAACCCTAGTCCTCTGAAAACAACATAAATCAACAAATTACCTGGGACAAAATTCCAATTTACAAACCTGCTACAGGTCACCTCTATGGCCTGCTAACATCAGTCATATGGTTGTTGACGTCAACATGTACGAACTTGTTATTGCCCTGACAAATCCACATGTTCAAACATGTTTCTCTCCTTTACACATACAGACCTGTACATGTTCTCCCACATGTGCAGACCATCACGGGTGTGATTGTATGGCATGTCCATACAGTTCTTTTCACACGTATGAGTTGTATGATTGTCTCTCCCACACATGCGAGTTATACTTCTCTTCCACACGTGCAGCCTTGTTGCTCCTCTCTCATCACATGTGTGACCTTTATTGGCTGAAACTGGAGACTTCCTTGGCTGATATAGAAACAAAATATCCAAGAAACCCTAGGCTAGATTTGCCAAAATTGCAGAATTCCCCTTATTAAAATTTCCAAGCTCCTAACACAGGTGCATTGTATGTATTTGACTGATTGTCAAGCAAAAATTTTGTATAAAAAATTGGGTGTTTCATTTGATTAATAGAACACACCAATGTGTTTATATTAATTATCACATTGTCGAGGTTCTTAGGGGTACTTACCATAAGACGCATTGTGTTGCTGATTTGTGAAAATTCATATTGGTGTCTTGTTCTTTACAACATTGGTGCATTGTTTGGACCTAAGGGCACCGATAGGTTAAATTGTTCTATAAGCAGTGTGATGTGTTAATATAAACGCACCAATGCTACATTGTTATTGGAGCACCGACGTTTTATTTAACGACGCGTTTTTTTGTCAGGAGCACTGGTAAATGGCCATCCACTGAGATTCCCCACTATGCCACGCTGGTCAATATTTTCCCGGTTGAGTTCTTTTAACAACACCAGTGCATTTTGTTAACATAAATGCACCACCACCCCAAATTTTATGGAATGTAAACTCAATGTTGTACTTTCTCTAACCAAACACATCAGTGCAATAGAGTTTCTAGAGCACTAACATGATGTTAAATGGTGTTTCTTCTAGTATAATACACTGATAATTTTTTTGGCCCTATAGGCACTGCTCCGTTATACTGCTTTATTACAAATCAAGCAATGTAATGTTTTACTATGAACTCCCCGGTGCTACTGTGTTATTGAAGCACCAACATTTTGTTTAGAGGTGCTTTGTGAAGCATAGAGCATCGGTTAAGGGGCATCACAGGAAACACCCTACTATGCCAAATTGATCAATATTTGTCGTGGTTTGAAACTGTTAATATAATCGATGCATTTTCTTAAAATGGTTGCACCGCCAAGTTAAATTTTATGAGTCATAATCTGAGTGGTGCGCTTGGTTAAATGGAATGCATCGATGCTTCTGTGTTCGAAAAGCATAGGCATATTGTTTAGTGAGTGTTGTATTTTATAACACATTGGGTGTGAGACATTTCAAACAACACATTGATTCAATATGTTTAGATTAGACACACCATTTGCGATGCTTAATCTAAAGTTATCACATGACGAACTACATCGGGGCAAGTCGAATCATACAGGCGCACTGTATGGAATTGAATTTTTGTTTTTGAAAAAAGTCCCAAATTTCAAGCTAAAATCAAATTTTAATCGGATGAAAATGCAAATGGGAAGGTAATAAACAATTTGCCTCAACTCTTATGTTCCTAGGAGGCATGGTTCCACCATTGAGAGGAAATGAAAATTTGTGGCAATTTCCAAAATTTAGAATCATGTGGAATCTACCGGTGGAACTATCCAACTTGTCGAGGAGCATCGGAAACAGGGTGTCTTTGAGAATAGAGTAAGAATTGGTGCTTGCTTGAAGGTTTGGAAGCAGGGGATGAGGTGTCACAATGAAAATCGGTATGCTAATTTTTTTTTATTGAGCCTACCATGGTGTGCCCGAGGATAGTTATACGCATCGGTTCGTAATATTCAATGTCATCGGTGCTTGTTATTTTTTTTTAAACTTATGATGGTGTGTTTGAACATCTAGGAACCGGTGTGTTATGTTTTAGGTGTGCACCGGTGCATATGTACCTTAAAGGTGCACAAATAAAAGAACCTCCACAAAAACCTTCGGTCACATGCATCTGCTAACAACCTCTGCTATGAACAATGACGGTTTATTTGAGCATTTAAGCAAATGTGTGGTATGTTTTAGGTGCACACCAGTGTGTATGTACCTTAAAGGAATACCGGTAAAAAAACCTTCACAAAAACCTCCGCCCACCCGCCTCCTCTATAAATAGCTAAGGGATAAATTTTTCGGGGAGGTTCCATAAAAACATCCACTAGAAGGTGTTCTCCTTATAGTGTTATTAGACTTAAAGAGGAGGAGGATTAAATCAATTGGTTAAAGAAAAAAGCCTCGGGGAAATACACAAAATAACTCAGCTATGAGGTTAAGTGGAAAATGCTAAAGAGAGAGAGAAGAAGTGGTGGTGGAAAAATATCTAGAATCTAAATTGCACCTTAAAAGCTTATATATTTTTATGGTTGGCAGTATCCAACAAGATTCTAACATGGGGAAATTGTAAGAAGAGAATATGCCATGGTCCAAGAAGGTGCATTATCTACAAGAATAAAAATGAATCTATTGATTACCTATTATTACATTTACCTTATTTGAAAGAAGTGTGGAGTGAATCATTAAAAATGGCAGATGGTAGAGGAAGATGGGAGGGGAAAATTTCCTAGATTGTTTTGAGAAATGATGATCAAAAGGCTTTACCTTGCACTATTTCCTAGGCACTCTAGTTAGCAAAAAATGAAACGACATTTTAAAACAAGGATATTATTACAATATTAGTTAGTTATCAAAATAATATTTACCTATGGGGTAATTTGGAAACCATTACAAGTTAAGAAGCTTGGGGTACTATTAGTTTCGTAAATAGACAAATCTAAGGCATGGGGTTATTTTGATGGAGCAAGTCGAGGATCTCTAGGTGTTTGTGGAGCAAGAGGCATCCAATTTTTTTAAGGAGAACCATTGTGTCCCTTTCAAATCAATGTTAGGACAAGGAACATACAATAAGGATGAACAATATGCCTTACGGTTACCGCCAAAATTCACATCAAATAGAGGTATATCTTGCATACATATTATGGGAGATTCAAAGCTTAAAATTGATTGGGCATTGGGAAAAATTGATTCGGAAAATCCTGTAGTCGGTCATGGATAAAATTAAAGAGGTTATGATTAAGTTTGAAAATGTCTCTTTCTGGCATGTTTTTAGAGAACTTAATTAAAAGATGGATAAACTTTTCAAGGAAATTCTTTTGCTACAAAAAAGTGTGTTGAATATACTATAAATAGATGAGGGAGGAACACTCCTAGAAAAGGTTATAAACCTTTACTAAAGTTAGGCATAAAAGATGATAAATTTTTAGTGGAAGAAGAAATGAAGTTTGATGTTGTGATTGTCACCTTTGATCAACTCTTTTTTGGATAAAGACTTTTGCCATCTTTAGCTAAATTTCTTTTTACGATTGTGAAAATATGTTTTTATAAGCATAATTTTGTATGCTTTAGTTTTATTCAAAGATGTTGAGTGACTAGTCCTTTAGAGGAGTTGGATTGGCTCATCTCTATGTATATTCCAATTTATTTTTGAAATATCAAATATATGGTTTTTTTTCTTGGAAAAAAAAAACTATTTTCTGAAAAACATAAACGTAAAAGAAAAACGACTACTATAATCCATTTGTTGAAAGTAGACATTGGCCAATTGTTGTTCCTCATTCGTGATCAAGTTGATGTTTTCATTTAACCACCCATAGGATTTTCCTTATCTTTTTCTTTTTTTTATTTTCTTTTATTCTATTTTCTCTTCTATAAAACATTTTCCAACACTTAGCCAATTCTCAAGTGATGTGGAGCGGGGGTAGCAAAAGTATTAAGTACGCATGTCTGTAGGTCTGCAACCACGTGTTCTACATTTTGCACTGTTTACCTTCGCGTCCTCCATAATGCACTTTCACCTTTTTATATACTTAGTCTTTTTGTCCAGAATGCAAATACAGAGCTACACATCATCTGTCAACTCTCTTGAGTCTCCAAGTTCGCAGGTCCGCAACCCTACATTCACCAAAATGCATTTTTCACTTTTCGTTCCCCAAATTGTACCTTTATTCACTTTTTGAAAACTTAGTCAATTTTCACAAAAGCAAATGCAGAGCTATGTACCTCCTATTAACCATTTTCCTTGAGTCCTTAGGTCCACAAGTCCACATGTTTGCATTCTACAAAATGCACCTTTTCTATCCGCAAAATGACCTTTGTCAATACTTAACCATATTTTCAATCTCGATTCAGACCTCTTTACCCTTCCTCATATCCACGTCCATAGGTCTGCAAGTCCACATTTCGGTGTTATACATTTAGCACTTCCCATTCCTCATTTTTCACTTTCATACTTAACATTTTTCATCTTCTGTGACATCACATCACCACTTCCCATCACATTTATTATCCCCGCCACATCAACTACCACTTGTATAAGCATAATATCGTTATTCAATTCACGACGCATTTGTTAAAGCTTGCAATAAATCCAAATCTCATGCAAGCCGACAATATTAAAAACAAGATTTATGATTGATTTAGTTATCGAGGCAATACATGGTGAAATTAAATGAAATCGAATGTGTCAAGTTGTAAGTATCGACAGTAGCACGACCTTTGTCAAAAGTAGAAAAGAACCTCAAGTAAGAAAAATGAATTGTATTGCGGAGATACACTAAACACACTTGATCGAGAGGATCAAGAGTTCCAGTGGTCAAGAGCATACAATTACTACAAGACTCTTTCTCCATCCAAGAAGAAAACTAAATTAAATTGGACCTCTAGAATAGCATTAGCAAGTTGTGTCCCAGAAATGACAGACTTCAAAGAGATTGTTCAATGGCGCGTAGACAATTTCATCTCTGAAAGGAGAATAATTCAATTGCAAAGACATCAACCCATCTCTCTAGCTCCTTCAACATTCTCCAAAATGATACGACTTCCTACACCTACCATGCGATTCAAAAATGAAGAGGTTGATAAATTTCTTAAGAAACATAAAGGAGGAAATAGGTTTCTAAGCAATTGTTTGGAGGACCCAACCAATAACCCTGGTGCTTCCATGATTGAGGTAACTTCATTAAAATACATGTACAGATAATTTGCATGGTTATTCAACCGCATTATTAGTATGGAATCTATTGTGTTTATATCAAGAAATGTTATATATGTCGTGCACTATGCCTTGCATGAAAAATTCATTATTGATTAGGGTTATCGCATTTCAAATGAAATTTATTTCCAATTGAATAACCTAAAAAATACTTGGAAGTTTTATATGACTTCTTACCTCATTTTCATCATCGCTTATGGCCATGTGTTTGAAGACTGGTTAGGGGAAAAAATGTTGATTTTAAGTTGGAACCAGTTTATGCATGGTATTTGGTGTTGTACATGCATAAAACTCAATACAACTTTTACCCAATTCATAACAACTTCATTTCATAATTTAAAAAGTTGACGTTTGGTCAAAAGACATCAAGGCTATTTCTAGAAGCGACTGCCTTTATTTCTGGGAAAGGGACTTATGAAACTTCTAAAGCATTCAATGTTATCAGGTTATTTGGTAGTGAGGAAAAGCCTTTTCTTTTACCGTTCTATGTATCGGATAAACACTTTATCGAGTAAATGTGCAAACAATACAAGACCTAGGCCTATTTCTTCCATGATAAGAGGAAAAAGAAATTCATAGCCCTACAATGGAAAATTGGGAAATTTATTGTGAAGCATATAACCCACCTTGATGAATTAGCAGGGCATCATGAACAACTAGGCTTAAAGGAATCTAAATTTATTGAGGGTTTTGAATTAGACAACAAATTTACTACACATATGGAATTGGTAAGGTACTCTTCACATTTCACTAAAGTTGAACAGTTTCAGGAGGATAGCAGAGATAATTTAGATCTCCATGAAATTGCGGCTTACCAAGTTTCAAATGACACAGGAGAAATAAACAACACCAACGAAGGTCACATACATCATGACAGGGAAGTGACAAATCAAAACCCTAATTCTCCAACAACATCCCAAAGGAGCACTCAATAGAGAACAAATAATAAAACCAGTGGAATGGAGACGATAAAAGCATCAGTTGGAGGGTCAGACGATGGTGGAGATAAAGACCCACCTAGAAAAAATATTGAAAAATCACATATTGCATATACTTTTGTGAAAATAAAAAGGAATACATTAGTCTAGCAGGGTTAAGCATACCTGAAGTCAAGGAGAGTCCATGTGCAATGGACATAGACGAGCTCATTAAGGAACCTAGTTGGTCTACAGAAAGATTATTGGAAACTAGGGAAATTGTTGGTGCTATAATTACCCATGACCCTGAAATATTTGAAGAGGAGTTTGTTACTTTGCACCACACGGCCTATAATCATGAGACTAAGAAATTGTTATTGGAAAAAGTGAATACTAAGAATAAAAGGCCATCGGAAAGATGGAAATCTTAAATTGAATTTGATGGAGTAGCACCATAAAAAAATTGCAGACTTCCACGGAGCTACTAGAGAGGCCTTGAAGAAATCTATTGATAATATGGAAAAAGAAAATTCAGAATTGAAAAGGAGGATAAAAGAGTTTAAAGAAGTTTCCTTGGTACCAAGACCATTGTTTCCCAAACCTTTGAGCTAAATCCAGCATGTACTTGTGTTAGAGGATACCCTGGAAAGTAGCAAAAAAAACAAAGGTTCATCAAGCTTATTACAAGTTATAAGAAAATATGTCGGCAATGTCATACCGAAGAGAATCGATATAATCCAAGAAATTTGGGAGCTTGCCGAAAGTATTGCTAGCCTTTCATCTAGAGTACATACTTTCAAAGAATACCTACAAAAGGACTTGGAAAATGATGAAGGATTTTTCAAAGAAGATGTGAATACATTTTTAGCTAAAGTCTCAAACTTAGGTGAAGCTCACAGGAAAAAACAAGAACTTCCTTCGCTTTACTAGATGAAGCATGTCAATGCATGTTGGCTAAGAAGAATTAAAGAATCAAAAGAGATGATAAACAAAATTGATGTCTTGAGAAATAAAAAGAACTTAATGGTCCCAATTTATTTATGGATACCATGAATTTATCAAAAGAGTCTTTCATGGGACAACTTAATGCATTAAAAGTTGCATGGGCAAACGAATTTACCGAAACTATAGACTTTTATGAAGAGGAAGTTGAAAAATGGTTAGTTTGGTATATCAATGGGAATGATGAAGTTGACGAAACATTGCATCAGTTGGAGATGGATCTGAGGGAATTTGAAAATCAATTATTTGAAATTAAATCTAAGCAAGAAATTATGGTGGCACCTTTAAGGGAGTATATTGAAGAATGGTTGAAAAATGCATTAATTAGAATTACTGAATTGGAAAAGAAAGAAGCAGTTACAACGGTTACGCCACCTCAACAACAACATGCACCTATAAATGAATTAGTTGCAAGCAAGTAAAGGTTATGGGTACTTTCCATTACAATATTTTTATTTTATGGTCCACGAGAGCCAATCACAGTCCTCTTTGAAGGGCGAAGGCATACTTTTTCTTTAAAGACATTTACTTTGTATTTAAAGACTTATATTATGTTTTGAGGCTCCAAGAGAACTACTTGGAATACTACATTATTGTATTCTCAAAGACTTTGATTTGAAGCTTGAGTTTCCAAATGTTTTATCCATCATAATATTTTCGGTGCCTAATGAAATGATCATTTAAAGTTCTCTTATATATGTGGTCCATATTTCTTGTCTCTTTACTCTGGATATTCTTTTATTGTCTTGATAAATGCTTTGATGGAAATGTCAAACTTTTATTTATCACACGTGTTTGTTTTATCCACATTGTAAATATTGTATATATGGTTTCTTTTAAAAAGGTACCTAGTCTCAATCTGAGGTACTATTTTGAATGAGAATGTGAGCTTTTAATAAAATTTGGTCCTTCTCAGATTTTGTTGTATTTTTGTTCACAAATTTATGAGAAAAAGAAGACTACCACCTCTCTAAAAACAAAGGGAAATTCATATCCTCATGAGGTTGACCTTAAAATCGTAAAACAATCTTTTAGATCAACACCAATGAAGAATAAATTGAGAGTGAATTTTATTATAAAAAAGATTTGTTTCAAATTAGACCAAATTCTTTTATGTTAATTTTCTTATACTTTAATTTTATTTTGAGAACCCCGGATGGGGTGTCCCACGGGGCATCGCGGCAGGGATTGGAGGCGGGTACAGGAGGCCGTGGAACGGCGACACATGCCGGGCATGTGCAACAGGCCGCCACCCCACCTGCTATTTAACGGTCTTAACTCAGACATGAAGCGCATTCAAGCCAACGTCC
>ML788952.1:51559-63463 GCA_009831015.1 Picea engelmannii
ACAAAAAAAAAAAAAAACAACTCCAACTACCGACGCAGGACCCCAACCCTTCAAAGCCAAATCAAACAAAAGAAAACAGCAAGCACCAAACCAGCAAGAAAGCACAAACAGGCCCAACTACATCCATGGGGCTCCAAAGCGTAAACTTGAGCCAAACAAACACAACCAGCAACCGATGAACCAGCGAACAAGCAACAACCACCGAACCAGTAAACAACATATGTATCTCCAACGATTACGAAACTACAGTCGAAGCACAGAAGGAACCCGAAACATATGATGAGCATGCCAGTAGAAATAAGAAAACATTATTCCTTGCAAACTGCAAACACTGAACAACAAAGAAAGAATAGAAAATGAAACTATGGCATGGAAACTTACTCTGAAATGATGAAAGGCAGAAGCGCAGGTCGAATTGTGAACCAAACAACAACAACAAGCAGCAATCGATGAACCAGCAAAGAAGAAGCACTCACCGAACCAGTAAACAATGTATGTAGCTTCAACGATGACGAAATTGCATTGCAAGGATAGAAGAAGGATGAAACATACAATGCATATTCAACTGGCAGTGGACAACAATATTGTCCAAAATCACTGCAACATTGTATGGAAAATTATGATGAAAAATGTACTTCGTGAAGCGTATTTAGATAAACATTTAAGGTTGTCAGGTTGTCAGGTTGTCTAAGGACCTCGCGGTATGCAAACATTTAAGTTGTCAAGCCTGTTGGAGGACCTCGCGTCATGTAAACATTTAAGTTGTCAGGCCTATTAAAGCACCTCAAAAAAAGTGTCAATACATTTCAATCCAAATACATGCGATAGGGACCAATAATAGTAGCACAAATAAAAAAATAAATCATAATACAAGGTTATAAACTTTGGAATTATCGAGATATCTAAACATTTCAATATGATTAGTACAAATAAAAAAAGCACTGTATATGATCTAAGACAATGCTAGCAGAAAATGCTAAGACAAACATTTGAACTAATGCTAGCATTAATCCACCTTCAAACAATGCATAAGAAAAATATATGATTCAAAAAGACTGTATATGATCAAAAAGTTTGGATATGCTAACATATAAAACATTGGGAATAGCGAAGCCAACAATAAGAGCTCCAATCTGTTATCCAATCAGATCATTACATATATGGTACTTTTTATTATATAAAATTCAATGTTTTTAGTTCCCTAACTCGAACAATAGATATTATGAAAATATTTGTGGTCAAAGGACAAACTAATATGAGGTCAACTAATTATCGATCGCTATAGTCCCTCTATGCCTACGACAGGGACTAATAATGTGAACATGGTTAAATAGTTTTTAAATAGTGGTGAGTTTATACTGAGAATTTTATTTTCAATTTTATATATATATATATATATATATATATATATATATTGAGCATTAAAAGAGCTTCATACTAAATATATTTTTTCTAATAGTAATGTGAAAATACCTTTAGTTAATAATGTTAAACATTTTGCACTAAGAAAAACAATGTGTATATATATATTTTTAATTGTAATTGGTAGATTTTTATTATGAAAAAACTGCAATCAAGCTTGTATTTGAAAGTTGCAGGTCAAAATATATTTGATCATTTGAGTATAGCTCAAAGAATATATGGATATCTAACATGGAAAATAAGCTTGAAGTTTCTTATAGATAATTTTGAGCCTTTCATATTGATAAGTAAACAATTTATAGAAAGTACTTAATAGTTTTACAATTGTAAATAACATAACTAACAAAAAGTGAAGTGAAACACTACAAAATCTTCAATCTGGATTATTGGTTCCAATTGTTGGAATTGCATTCATGACGTCTTGTTGAATTAGGACCTTCCTTCCAAAGGTTCCATACTCTTTGATCAAGGAAGTGGTAGGAGGACCATTTCCAAGGTTCTACTGATCAATACGGTAAACCATTGATTGCTATAGCATAGTTAGGTCATCTTCAAGGACCGAGATTTGCTTCTTTTGAGACATCAAAATCCCCATTAAAATTTACATCATAGGATTAGGTATGGGTTCAATCGTAACATCGTCGTTGATCATTAAAGTCCCTTCCTTTTTCCTGGTGGCCATGGATGCATAAATGTTTGCTTCAGAGTTATTATTTCTTAAGACATGAAAAAACCTTAAAGTGGAGAATGAAGAGTTGATATGTGATGTAGCCAATAAGCTTTGATTCATTCACAATATCTAAAAACCATGCAAACACACGAGAATTGAAAAAAACTCTCTTTTATTGCTTCCCCATCCTAACTATTATAATGTAAGTTCAACCCCTTATAACTACTATCTGAGATTTTCGAAAACAACTAATTTTAGAAAATTCTCACATGAATCTAAAACTGACCAATAACTAAAAGCTAACTAGAGTGACACTATTTTTCAATTCGCTTTTCTAATTAGGTGCATAAACTAAGAGATAACAGATAATTACTAATTTAAAAAAATCCTGAAAAAAAAAAACACTAAAACCCCAATTTGAGGCCTTATATGAAGGAATTTGGCCCCGGAAAAGTGTCAAAACGATGTTCGATCTAAAGGATCTAATTAGCATGACAGTGAACTCTTCGAGATGCCAATCCGTAAAATTTCATCCCAAACATGATCCAAGTGGATATTGGTGGCCACCCACCTATTCCACTTGGACCCCCACCATTGTTTCTTTCAGTTTTTCAGTTTCCTTAATTGTAGCACAATTTACTAATTTTGGTAGTTTTTCGGGTCATGAACTTCCGAAGTCGTTTTGAGGCCCTAAACGACATTTTTTGGGCATCAAACCTCTGGCGCATATGAGTTTGTTCTAGACTTGATATTCAATGTCAATAGTTGTATTCCTCGAATAGACCTTTCCAACGGTGTATCGAACGCCCCAAACGGAGATCGTATGCAAAAGTTACACCCTCAGGAAGTTGACGTATCAACTACCCCCATCGGGGCCCGCAAACCTTTTGGATTTTCATCTTCTGGGGTTAGGGTTTTGGATTTTTCTTATGTTAAAAAGGCCTTTGGAGCCTCATCGTAACAATCATCTTCTTGCAAATGCGAGTAGCTGTCGCATCTCTTCTCAGAGATAAGTTGCCACCATTCTAGCGAGTCTTTCACTCTGTATTTTTGCAATCTCTGTACATTTCTTTCATTAATAGAAATCGTGTATTACTGTATTGATGTGTTTATGGTTGCATCTTTGATACATTTATGTTATATTATTGGATATCCGCGATATCTCTGTGCATTTATTTATTATATCTTCACTCTCATTTCGTGCCGAAAATAATCTAAATCAAAAAAGATAATCGAGTCAAAATTATGACCCTCGGAAATCCCTGCATCATTCTCCTCTGGTTGAAAAGAACGTAACGCTTGCAAGTTACTGTCTTCAAACTATTGCCACTTAACAAGATCTAGGTTCAACAAGTCCCACTCCGTAATCCATGTACTCTATGTTGGTGCTACGCCTTCCCACTGGACCAGATATTGGTTGTATTGGCTTTGTCGAGTATGAAGGGTCTTCTTATCTAAAAGATGTTCAATCTTTTCATTTTTCTTGCTTGAAATGGCATGTTTCCAATCCACCTCCGCCTCATTTCCATCACCCAAATCATCCCCATGGAAGATATATAAATCAAAAACATTAAACATGCGGGAAATATCGAGATTAGTTGGTAAATTGACCTTATAAGCATTGTCATTAGTTTTCTTAAGAATCTTGTAAGGACCAATTTTCTTATACTTCAATTTGTGATAGGTTCCTCCAGGAAACCTCTCTTTATGTAAATAAACCATCACCAAATCACCTTCATTGAATACCTAACATCGTCGGTGAGCATCTTTTATAATTTTGTTCTGTTCATTACTGGCCTATTGCTTTTTTCTCACTTGTTGTTGCAATTGTTGAATGTGTTCTGCAAATGCTTCCCCATCATCATTGATCCTATCCCCAAGCGGTAGTTGTACCAAATATAGGACACGCATAGGATTTCTACCATAAACAACCTAAAATGGAGATTTACCTGTAGATTTATTCAATGAACTATTGTAGACAAATTCTGCTTGAGGTAAAGCCAAATCCCACTGGTTGGGCTTCAATAATGTTTTGTAATAGGTTTCCCAAACTTTGATTTACCACCTCGATTTTCCCATCTGTTTGAGGGTGACAGGAATTGTTGAAATGTAATTTAGTCCCCACTTTCTTCCATAAAGCCCTCCAAAAATGACCCAAGAACCGAGTATCTCTATCAGAGGTAATAGTTTTTGGAACCCCATGCAATCTAACAATTTATGAAAAAAACAATTATGCCACCCTAGATGTATCACTAGTTTTATTGCAAGCAATGAAATGAGACATTTTAGAGAACCTATCAGCAACCACAAAAATAGAATCATTACCTTGTTGTGTGTTTGGGAGCCCGCCCCAACACAAATTCCATGCTCATATATGTCCATGGGTCTGTGGACACTGGTAATGGAATATACAACCCTGTGTTCTATGAGTGTCCTTTAGCCATTTGACAAATCCTGCATCGTGCCACATACCTGGTTATATCCTTTTTCATCTTCGACCAGTAATACTTATCTTCAATTAAGGCTAGCATCTTATCCTTTCCAAAATGTCCTGTCAAACCACTATTGTGAAGTTATTTGATAATATTTTCCCTCATAGAACCAATTGGAATGCATAGTTGTTTTCCTTTGAAGAGGTAGCCATCTTGCATAAAATATTCACCCTGAGTAAGATCCATGTTCCTAGCCATTGGATTCTTCAATTGTTCCATAATCTCCTGAAAATCGTTATCAGACTCGTAGAGATCCTTTAATGCAGCAAACCCAATTACTTGATTTTCCATGGTTGTCAAAAGAATAGTGCACCAGCTCAAAGCATCTGCAACTTGATTTTGTCGTCCTAATTTGTGCTTCAGAACAAAGGTGTAGCCTTAAGAAAGAGACCCATTTTGCATGTCTATTGTTCAATTTCTTTTGGGTGTTTACATATTTTAATGCAATGTGATCAGTAAATAACACAAACTCCTTCGGCACTAAATAATGCCTCTAATGTCGCAATGCTTGCACAATTGCATAAAATTCTACATCACATGTGGAATAGTTCTTTATTACCTCATTCAACTTTTCACTAAAAAATGCAATTGGTCTACCTACTTGGATAAGTACATCTCTAATGCCTACATGTGAAGCATCATATTCTACCTCAAACACTTTATCAAAATCTAGTAAGGCTAATATAGGTGCCTCAGTTACCTTCTTCTCTAAAAAATTAAAACTTTCCTCAGCTTCATTGGTCCACGTGAATGTCTCGCCTTTGGTGCAATCTCTTATGGATGCTACAATACTTCTAAAATTTCAAATAATTTTTTGGTAAAAGGTGGCCAGTCCATGAAAACTTCTTACCTTTGTTGTGCTCTGAGAACTAGGCCACTCCAAAAATTGCTCTCACCTTTTCTGAATCCATCTTGACTCCTTTTGTTGAGATGAAAAAACCCAGAAATAAGAAACTTTCTTGTAGGAACCTACATTTCTTCAGGTTTGCATAAAGCTAATGTTTTCTCGAGACATCCAATATAATTTTTAAAATTTTCAAGCGATCTTCTTTGTTGTTAGTGAAAACTAGGATGTCATCAAAATAAATGACAACAAACTTACCAATATAAGGTCGAAGCAGAGTATTCATCAATCGCATGAAAGTACTAGGTGCATTGGATAGTTTGAATGACATCACCATCCATTCATATAGTCCATCCCTGGTCTTGAAGGCAGATTTCCATTCACCCCCTTTGTGAATCTAGATTTGGTGGTATCCACTTCACAAATCAATTTTACTAAAATATTTAGCTTCGACTAGCACATCCATCATGTCCTCCAAGTGCGATATATGAAACCGATATTTGATGCTAATTTTATAGATTGCTCTGCTACCTATGCACATCCTCCATGTATTAACTTTTTTTGGAGTCATCAATGTCGGGACAACACATGGACTCATCACACCACACCTTTATTTATAAGTTTTCTTACTTGTCGATTGAGCTTTGCATGTTGTGTAGGACTCGTCCTATACGCTGGATGATTAGTAAATATGATCCTGTGATTAGATCAATGTGATGTGGAATATCCCTCGTTGGTGGAAGACCATCAAGTAGTTCATTAGGGATGACATCAACATATTCTTCTAATACCTTGGTCACTTCAGCATGGATTGGTATGTCTTCCACAGATCCTTTTTGCATTATTAATGCATCGCAAAATCTTGTTGCCTTTGTTTCCTTAACAAGCTCTATTTTTGATAATGTATTCTCATATTTCTCTTCATCCATGAGGGGAAATAAGATGACTTTCCATCCATCCTTCCAAAAGGTGTAGGTATTCTTTTCTCCATCAAGCACAACTTTTATGTCATATTGCCAAGGCCTCCCAATAACAGATGGCATACATCCATTAGAATGATATCACACCATAATTCATCTTTATAAGTCTTACCAATGGAAAACTTGATCAACCATATTTTATTAATGGTGACTTCATTCACTTTTTTGAACCATGTAATTCGGTAAGGATGGGGATGTGTTTCACAACGTAATTTCAACTTATTTATTATCTCTTTGGAAACCATATTCTCACAACAGCCACTATCAACAATAACTTGACATACCTTTCCCCCAGAAATGCTTCTGGTTCGAAAAATATTTGTCCAAAGCCAAGAATATTCATTGTCGCTAGTCTGCCTTTTCTCTTTTTCATGAATCGCTATCGACCTTTGTATCTTGAGATTCTCCCCCATATTGGGTGGGACTTCAGAGTCAGATCATTCTTCTTCAATATTAGTTTGGACCAAGTTTAAACTAGGCTTGTCCTTTTTTCGGCTTTTGCATGTTATAATTTTGGCATTCAAATGCTCGATGACCCTCTACACCACACCTAAAACACACATAAGGTCCTCCTCTACCACCATTGTAACCTCTACCCATAGTGAACTCTTTGAGACACAACTCCCTATAAAATTTCATCCCTAACTGATAATTGAATCAAAATTTATGACCCTCGGAAATACCTATTGCAACACACCCAACCCCCTAAGTAACATTTTAAGGGATGGGACATTAAGATTTCACTTTGCTTCTACTATCTCAAAACCTCCCCTTGAGAGTACCATCATCTTCTGCTTGACAATAGATTTCTAATGACTATAATCATCCTCAATTCCAATCTTGGGATCAAAAGTTATGGTCTTTTGAATTTCCTCGAGCTCTCATAGTCAACATCTACCTCACTGCCACGTGACACTTTGTCACTCATGCCCTCTACCATGGCAGCATCTTGGCATCGATGTGGCACCTATCTCATCTTCTTGCAATGGACCTTTTTTGCACATAAGCCTATAGTTGTTGTCGAATTTCACTTCAGCGAAATGCCACTACCATTCAGGTTGTCTCAACAACGAGACAATAATCATCCCTTTACCAGATCCAACGATCCTCAAACCCCTCATCCTACAGTTTTGGGTGATTCAGTGATTCTAACCTACCCACGAGTTAGCACTCCTCCCTTCCTTTACATTCTTTAAATGAATTGGGGAAAATCTACAGTGATCGGACGGTCGAGGTTAATTCATCACCCTACAGATTTAACGTCTAAACCTCGATGACAATGTATAGGGATCAAAGGTATATATCTAGTTGTCTCATCTCTGATGATATCAGCAGCTATCAAAGTTCTCAAACCTAGTTCATCATCGACACTCCATAGATGAAGATTCACTAACCATCCCTCTACCTTCGACGACGATGCCTTGAACATCAACGGTCCAAAACCTGTAGCCCTTAGATCTGACAGTCATCACTAAAGAAAAGGTTCATGGAACCTCCTCATCTAGTGGGACCCCCATCAATCATGTCGACCAATCTTCTAGCAGCATATGTTACTTGCTTTACACATGGACTGTTGAGTAGGCGGGTCGCATCATCATGACGTCCTCATCCTCCTTCATAACCTAGGTGTGATCTTCCAGAGATCAACGATGAAGAATACACTCATATGGCCATAGATCAATGGTTCTCATCAACTATTGTGCCATCACATTGTCGTCACTTCCCTGGCGACATTTTCTCTTCCAATTTGGATCGTCGACAACGATGCGCATAGCATTGACGACATATATCTCTCCATGCCATCTTGGCTAGATCGACAATTGTTGTTCTATCTCCGACCTTTAACATCGTCGTCGAACTTCTACAAGTTATAAATCTCGATTATTTCTCGATGATAGACCTTTGTCGATGAAGGGATGAGATTCACTCATCCTAGTCAATTGACGGTTGTGATTTCCTCCTACGCATCTCATTGTTGTTTGACTAGTTAGTCCACGGGTTGGGACTTAGTCATTTTTCTGGATTCTGCTAGGCTCCATCCAAGTGTTCTAAGGTCTATAAACATTCTCCAGCCATTGTCGGCCTCTCAACCTCATGAATACATGAGATTCTACTAACTTTATGGCAGATTGGGGTTTTTCTCAGGGTTCAGGATCCTCCCTTCCTCACAAAGGATTTCTCGGGTTACAACTCACCCCATTACTGGAAGAATGATGTTTGTGTCCATATCCTACAAAATTTCCTCTAACTACTCACGGTCTTCAGGGATACAATAATTTACACCCATACAGTTTTAAAAATTTACACATAAATTAAATATCATGGTAACATAAACAATATCTCAAATATTCAGCATAATCATTCGTAAGCATTTACATATTCCACTGTATCATACATTCACATACACATATCATTCATGTTCAAATTCTAACAAGTTAAGTCAGATACTTATCTGATAAGGAAATTTGGCTAACACCAACTAACTAGGTGATCCAAAATGGATCCAGGAAGGCCTAAAAAACAAAGTTCTCGGAATCAAACGAAACTAGTGCCATTACGTCGGGCTCATCGCACTTATTCCAGCCATATAATTTTTTCTGAAAATGGACACCGTATGCGAAATTCATCGCGTTCTGATTGATTTCCCAAATAGGCAAAAAATTCAATTAGTCAAAGTCAACAGTATGTACTTCTGACGTCAGCAGTGCGACAGGTGATGTCAGCATAATGTCATGATGATGTTAGTAGGGACATGTGGCAGCACGAGGGGGTGACACATCTCACTTATTTTTGGCATTTTCAAGGGCCTATGAGGACCAATCCAAAATTGACACGTGGCATTGTACGGATGCTAACCTCACCCAATGACCAGTCGACACATGGTAGTACGGATGACATGTGGAAATATGGATGTTGATGTGGTAGGGTGACTGGGTAGTACGAATGTTGACGTGGCAGGTGACTTGGTTGTACGGATGTTGACGTGGCAGGCTCAGGGTACGACATGTGGATGTACGATAGTGACGTGGCAGGTGACATGCATAATGACTGGGTTGTTGACTGTGTGGTGACTAGTCCGTATGGGCCAACCACTAGATGACACGTGGCCCAATCACAGGGCATCATGTGGTACCCTGGATTTAACCAATATGGACTGGATAAAAAAATGTGTTCTGCCTCTGAAGGTTTCGAACCCATAACCTTCGGACGAGCCATGTCTTCACGAAAGGGGGCGCACCATCCAGGCTACGTTGTTATTTATTAAACTATGTGGAAATATATTTATTTAAATTACAGTTGGCACGGGTTTAGGGCTAAGCCCCAGTCGATGGGGGGGCTAGCCCGCAACCATAGCTACAGACCAAGAGCCAAGCCATAATTTTGGGGCGCGTGGAGACTTAAGGCCAGGGCACATGGCCACCATACGACCGGATGTCTAGGAGCTTGATCGAAGGACTAGGGTCAGCGCCCATATGACTAGGGGCTCGAGTAAAAGGGTTTGGCGCGCCACATTTAGTCCAAAAGTGGTTTTTTTTCTATAGTTTTGAATTTTTTTTATGATTTTCAGCTTGTTATATGGGGATTTTCGCCCATTTTTTAGGATCTAGAGCCCTTTTTTAGGCCAGATCCTGGGGGGAAGTTGGGAGGAGATCCCCAACTCAAATCCTATATACATCAGAGGTTTTTGATAGACCACGAGGTTGAGATTAGCAGAATGATGATGAGTTTGTGAAGCTTGAAGCCATTTTTTTGAAGGGAAGCCATTAAGGAATTGAACTTTAGAGGCCAATTCTGGGAACTACGCTCAACCTTTTTCAATGTCGTCAATTGTGTTGGATTCTTGAGGTGAATAAGAAGACAACGAGCCCAATTTGTAATCATTTTGATACATTTCTGATGTACTTTTTAAGCATTGAAAAGAAATAAGAAAGCCTCCCCCACTTAGACAAAGGCCCGGAGACATAGGCAATCTTGTTGAACTCTGTTCACAACCTTGTTGTTATGGTTTGGTGTTCTTTATGCTTATATTATGATCTGCATTCTTTATGATGGTTGCAATATTCTCTCATTAATCTTTTCTTCTTTCCTTAATTCCTAAATGGTAATTAAACACATGCTTAAAACTTAACCAAGTCTTTAAAGATCATTTTTGGATCAAGTGGTATCAGAGAAGGCTGACAGTTGGTTGTTTGAGTTTACATGATAAACAGGCAAAAGCTAACTCGCAGTGAAGGCGAGCTTGTAGAAGGATATCCAAAGATTGGATCAAGAAAGAGGACTTCTCAAAGTGACAAAATGGCATCGGAAGAAGGAATGTCTCAGAACGAGAAAGAGTTGCAAAAGACTTTATTCGCCATGTCTGAGATGGTAAAGGTCTTATATGAGGATTACTTGGAACGGAAGAGTCCTTTCCAAGGGGAATATTCAAAACAAGACAAAAGTGAAGAAGGAGAGGATCCTCCTAAACCTCCTCCTTCACCTCCATCTCCATCATCTTCTTCTTCTTCAAGTACAAGTGCAACTTCTACCGCAAGTAATCATTCCCATAAACATAAACATGATATGCCATTACTTAAGCTTGATGTGAAATTCGAATTGCCCATGTATGATGGTGAAGTCAATGTTGAGAGGCTTGATAACTAGGTCAGACAGATGGAAGTTTATTGCAGTGTGCAACAAATCAAAGATGAGGCAACCCAAATCAAGCTAGCATCGCTTCGTCTTGCATGCACAACACTCATCTGGTGGTAGAGTAAGTTGCAAAATGGTACACAGCAAGTTGGTAATGTATTTCCATCATGGAAAGATTTTGTTTTTGCACTCAGAAGGCAATTTTATCCTTTGGGTTATAAGGAAAAGGCTTTAATTGAATGGCAAAGTCTTAATCTAAAAAAAGGACAAACTATGCAAAAATACACAGATGAATTTCGTAAGATGGCATTAATATTAATGCTTTCCATTACATACACAAGAAACTCTTATGAAGTATATATAGGAGGTTTACCTGCACATATTTGTAACACTTTATTTATGTTTGGACCTACTAATCTTGATAAGGTTTATGTTCAAGCAACATACATTGAAGCAGGGAAAACAAGAGTTGGTGTATCAGGGGAATTGTCTTCAAGGAAAGAGGACAAAAGAAAGGGGAATGGAAAGAAAGCAAATCCAATGACAAGGAAGGAAGAGAAGCTCTCTTGCAAACATTGCAAGAAAGAAAGGCGCGATGATGAGCATTGCTGGAAATTGCACCCGGAGAAGAGACCGAAATGGTTCAAAGAAAGGAAAGGGAGGCAAACAATTGCAACAACAACACGACCAACAGACTTGGGATATGATTCATGTGATGAGACTAAAATCACAGCAGTTGGTTTGATAGGTAAAATTGGCGATGGATATGATTCTAGAAGTAAATTGTTTCACATAAGGGTGATAATGAAACATACTAAGATCGATACATTGATAGATAGTGGATCTCAATCTAACTTGATTTCA